>CM068956.1:141436490-141447942 GCA_035128595.1 Eptatretus atami
ATAACCACGCTCCACCCCGATAACCACGCTCCACTCCGATAACCACGCTCTGTTAATCACGCTCCACCCCGATAACCATGGTCCACCCCAATAACCACGCTCTGTTGACCACGCTCCACCCCGATTACCACGCTCTGTTGACCCGCTCCACCTCGATAACCACATTCCACCCCGATAGCCACGCTCTGTTGACCACGCCCCACGCCATTACCACGCTCTGTTGACCACGCTCCACCCCGATAACCATGGTCCACCCCGATACCAAGCCCTGTTGACCACGCTCCACCCCGATTACCACGCTCCACCCAATAGCCATGCTCTGTTGACCATGCTCCTCCTCGATAACCACCTCCACCCGATAGCCATGCTCTGTTGACACATGCTCCACCCCGACAACCACGCTCCACTCCGATAACCACACTCACCCTGATAACCACGCTTTGTAAACCATCTTCCCACCCCGATAACCATGCTCAGTTAACCACGCTCTGTTAACCACACTTCACCCCGATAACCATGGTCCACCCCGATAACCACAATCCACCCCGATAACCATGCTCCACTCCAATAACCACGCTCTGTTAACCACACTTCACCCCGATAACCATGGTCCACCCCGATAACCAAGCTCTGTTACCACGCTCCACCCCGATTACCACGCTCTGTTGACCATGCTCCACCTCGATAACCACACTCCACCCGCATAGCCATGCTCTGTTGCACACGCTCACACCCGACAACACGCTCACATCGATAACCACACTCCACCCTGATAACCACGCTTTGTTAACCATGTTCCACCCGCGATAACCATGGTCCACCCCGATAACCACGCTCTGTTAACCACACTCACCCCAATAACATGGTCCACCCCGATAACCACGCTCTGTTGACCACACTCCACCCTGATAACCATGCTCTGTTAACCACAATCCACCCCGATAACCACGCTCCACCCCGATAACACGCTCCACCCCGATAACCACGCTCCACTCCGATAACCACGCTCTGTTATCACGCTCCACCCGATAACCATGGTCCACCCCAATAACCACGCTCTGTTGACCACGCTCCACCTCGATAACCACACTCCACCCCAATAGCCACGCTCTGTTGACCACGCCCCACCCCGATTACCACGCTCTGTTGACCACGCTCCACCTCGATAACCACACTCCACCCCAATAACCACCGCTCTGTTGACACGCTCCACCCTGATTACCATGCTCTGTTGACCACGCTCCACCTCGATAACCACACTCCACCCTGATAGCCACGCTCTGTTGACCACACTCTACCCGACAACTCGCTCCACCTCGATAACCACGCTTTGTTAACCATGTTCCACCCCAATAACCATGCTCTGTTAATCATGCTCCACCCGTTAACCACGCTCTGTTAACCACGCTCCACCTCGATACCACACTCCACCCTGATAGCCACGCTCTGTTGACCACACTCCACCCCGACAACCTCGCTCCACCTCGATAACCACACTCACCCTGATACCTACGCTTTGTTAACCATGTTCACCCCAATAACCATGCTCTGTTAATCATGCTCCACCCCGTTAACCACGCTCTGTTAACCACGCTTCACCTCGATAACCACACTCTGTTAACCACGCTCCACCCCGATAACCACGCTTTGTTAACCATGTTCCACCCCAATAACCATGCTCTGTTAATCACGCTCCACCTTGATAACCACGCTCTGATAACCACACTCCACCCTGATAACCACGCTTTGTTAACCATGTTCCACTCCAATAGCCATGCTCTGTTAATCACGCTCCACGTCGATAACCACGCTCTGATAACCATGCTCCACCTCGATAACCACGCTCTGTTAATCACGTTCCACCCCAATAACCACGCTCTGTTAACCACGCTCCACCCAGATAACCACGCTCCACTGTTAATCACACCCCACTCTGACAATGAGTTCAATATTCAAAGCTTGTGGGGATCTTGGTTGGGGTCATTGCCCCAGGTACCAGCAATCAGAGCTCAGGTTCCAAAGTGTATTTAATATCATCTTTGTCTCCACACACTCTTCTCATTGGCATGTTCATTTTGCACTCAAATACAAGCTATTCCTGGGGTTGGGGAGGAATGAACACACAAACCAAATATAGGCTGCCCTCGGCCTTGCTGTGAACATGCTTGTACAATGAATGGCACCATGAATAGCTTTCCTTACAAAACGCTGTGTGCACACAGAGGGAGAGGAGGGGAGGGAGAGAGAGAGACACAGAGGAGAGAGAGGGGGGAGGGAGGGAGAGAGAGGGAGAAAGAGAGAGAGGGCAAGAGAGATGAGACAGCGAAGGGAGAGAGAGAGAGAGAGAAGAGAAGAGAAGACAGCAAGAAAGCAAGAAAGCTCCCTTTAACTCTTCCCAAACCAAATGTTCTTCTTCATCGAGGAAACACGGTCCCCAGAACATGAGGAAATACCCAACGACCTTTAACACAACCATTTGCTCCACCATAATGCTCCAAATCAACACTATATTATTCCAACCAAACAGTTTAACAAATAAATTTCTCTGGGAAGTTGGAGGGGGGAAGGAGGAGGACTGGCGGTTGGAGAGAGGGAGGGAGAGTGAGAGGTTGAAGGGAGGGTTGGGGAGGGAGGAGGAGTGGGAAGGATAACAGTAGGGAAAGTACAGACATCACCAGGGTGATAATTATTATTATTTGTCACGTTTACAACCTTACACCACAACTGTTTTTTCTCACAGTTGGGTCTGTCGTCGTAACCGCTGAAGCAGTCGTTTCGGGGTTAATGAAATTACACACTGAGCGGTTGGATACTCCACATTGATGAACAGGTTGAACATGGTCGTCCGTTACAATTTATTACTTCAATCTACACCCCAGGGATTTGCCAGTGACCGGTATCTCGCCACTGGGAAATGCACAAGTCAGACACATTCTCAGAACAAATAGCAATAACTTAACTAGCTAGATACCTGTGTGCACAAAGCGATCGCCAAGGGTAAGCTGCCCCGGACCTCCCCCGGTGACTTACTCTTAGCCCATGATCCAATGATGGCCATATTATTTTGGGACCACCATATGACCTTGACCTTCAACATTGAGTGATAGAGTGTAAAATAAGAAAATGCATCACTTTCTGCAATTTCCCCATAAAACACAACATCATGAAAATCGGATGAAAATTATTCAAGTTATCATCAAAGGTGTTTTGTTATTAATTAGGTCACAATCCGAAAACAGTAGGTCAAGGACACGAATCAATTATCAGGTGCACGGCTTCAGTGCAGGTACACGATTATGACACAAAAACATATTGAAAGCCCAAAGCGGTCTTTGAGATTCCACATTGAGAAAATTGAGCAATGAAAAAATAATCTTTTCTTTTTAAACGCATTTTTTTCTCCAGATGACCATGAGACCATGACCTTTAACCCGGAAGGGATATGAGGTACATCAAGTGTAAATGCGCCTCTCAGCTATCTAGAGAGGGCAATTTCGATCCGATCGGACAAACCTTACTCAAGTTGTGCTGAAATACGTTAAAATGTCTATAATTGGGTCATAACCTGAAAATTAGGTCAAGGTCAAAAATTAGGTCACCCACCGCACACATTCTATATTCGCATTGTCGATGCAACATTTCATTCCAAATGCAAGCCATCTCCAAGATACAGCTCAAAATTTATACAGTTCGGAAATTTGAACTGTACATGAAGAAAATAAATAAAAAATTCTAAATGGTTTCGTACTCCGAGGGGTCAAAGAAACTCTGTAGTTCCATTAAAATTGGGGGCACTAAAACAAACCCTACATGGCGATAAGCCTTCCCCTACACTGTGGGGAGCTTAATGAAAGACAAGACTCCCGTAACTGTGACGGGTGAGGACGTCACATCGAATCACATTTGGAGGTGTATCATTAACCAGTATAAAGCCATAAAAGGGACAAACTTGTCGGTCGTTTCACTTTTCATCTGCTTGGTGACAGCATTTGATCTTGGCATCCTTGCACTACAAGAGGCCCTTCTGGAGCTACAGTCTTGGCATTGTCATGACGATGATCTCGTACACTGTGAATAGTTGTCCTGCAGACAATGAGAAAGTTCCACACCTGCCCAAACTGTACTATAGAAGGAGGTGAGTGTACGTCCATGTGAGTTTCAGACCCCTCTTCTTTTAGGCCCCTTGACACCCTGAAGACCCCTTAATACCCTAAGACCGTTGAGAACCTTAAGACCCTTTCACATCTTTAAGACCCCTAAGACCCTCAAGATTCCTTAAACCATTTGGACTCTTTCGACCCTTTAGATTCCGAAGAGCTTGGTGCTGGCTTAGTGGTTATGGTGGCTGGCTTGGTATCTTAGGGTCCTGAGTTCAAACCCTGTTGGCTACTGAATTAACACCAGGTGGGGTTGACTCAGCCTGTCATCCTTCTTCGATGGCATTCAATGTTATGGAACAGGCATTCCACGATATAAGTGAGGAAAATGGGGAAAAAATGATCGTTAACAAATCGTTGCAGCCTGTTCCAAGTCAAGGCACTGTTGTTGAGTAAGGCACCAGAGAGAGAGGGAGAGAGGGAGTGAGGGAGAGAGGGAGAAGGGATAGGAAGAGGAAGAGGAAGAGGGAGAGGGAGGAAGGGAGTGAGGGAGAGAGGGACAATGGCATTTATTTATATTGATGTCAGGTTTTGAGCAAACTCCAGCAAGAGGGTTCAGGCAAGAATGAGCAAACAATGAACAAACTACAGTGAGAATGAGTTACAGCTAGAGGACCATGATATGTAATAAAATGTTGATGCAAGCCTACACTGTCAGTGAGTTTTGATATTTTATTGTTTTCATTGACACACATAAACACAAATAAATTCCCTATTTTTTGCCACTTTACAAAACACTATCAGCACATGACTCTCACTCGGACAACTTGGACTCGGACACCGACTCGTACCAGGTGGACTCGACGACAACAATGTCACCCACACCTAAATACACACTCACACCCTCATGCACATTCACACCTGTGTACACTGCACAGGCACCCACACACAAAAAATTTCTCACTTCAACACCACAAAGTATCTGTGAGAACCAACGATGAAAATAAATGAACACTATTTCTGGTCTCTGGTGATCCCAAGTCCAATGTCGATTGATGACGTTTGTAGTTATTTTGTCTGTTTCACCGCGTGTTACATGAAATATAACAGAGATTAGTTGCAGCTGCATTCCAAGACTTTCAATCCTGCTCTTCATTCCCATCTGAACTCTCTCTCCTCCCTGCTCATGCCTGTCCTCCCTTCACTTTCATTACACTTTTCACTCCTCCTCTGTACGTGTTTACCTTTGGTGGACGGAGGTTATGTTTTGACCCTTATCTTTCTGTTTGTCTGTCAGCATGATATCTCAAGAAGTTATTCACGGATTCGGACGAAATCTGGTGGACAGGATGGGTGTATGACGAGGACGAAATTATTAGATTTTGGTGAAAATCCCGATTCGGATCCGAGAATTTTTTTCTTCGATCACCATTGAGAGATGGAGCCAAAAACTATATACAGCATGACGTCTAAAAAAGGTTGTGGACAAATTATGACAAAACTTGGTGGATGAGTTGGTTAGGTGACAAGAACAAGCCGATTTGATTTTGGTTCAGGTCCAGATTCAGATCCGACCTATCAGTGGCGTACAAAATGTAAACTGTTCAGCCTGGTGGAGATATACACACTACCGAGTGCCGTTCTAGTTACCTCCACCACCGAAGGTGAAAGAGCTTATGTTTTCATCCCTCTCTGTTTGGTACTTGTTATGAAGTAGGACCAGGTATTGCGTGGCGGAGGTACGTGCTCTACCGAGTGCCCTTCTAGTTTGCACTGTTTCACACTCGTCATTAACAGGATGTTCTCTTCCACAAGGCTCAGCAGGTGTTCACAGTATCTCAAGATCCACAGAAGCACGTCCATTTTAATGAAATAATGTTTGGGCCAAATGTCCATTTGTTTCATCAAATTGTTCCTTTTGAATTCATCCTGCATTTATTTTCCTTGAAAACTGAATTCCTAAGTGAAGCAAACACATCACACTGTTACACCAGAACACCCTGTCAACTGTTTGTTTCTTTATCGAATTGAAGATTTAATTTCAGGAAGACGAAGGATTTTCCAATCTCTTATGGTCATGCCTCGAACCCAAAACAAACAGCTGGTGGTGCGGCTGTTTCATTGGAATGGCGTTCAGCTGTTCAAATCGTTCACACACTCTGCATAAACCACACATAACCACACATAACCACACATTGGAGCTTTCAATGGGAGGTCGAAACTATTCTTGTAATTACTGGGATCACCACACCATGCGATTCAGTGTGCTGTGGATAAACACATCATTAAAAGTGTGTTGCTGGTTGTTAACTCCATATGCGAGTTTCAGAATGTGGAACGAACTTTGCCAGGTCTCAAAGTTCAGTGTGGGTGTGTGTGTGTGTGTGTGTGTGTGTGTGTGTGTGTGTGTGTGTGTGTGTGTGTGTGTGTGTGTGTGTGTGTGTGTGTGTGTTGTGTGTTGTGTGTGTGTGCGCGTGCTAGCAAATTACCACATGTTCTTCGCTAACAGGAATATAGGGGAGAGAGGGAGAGAGAGAGAGAAGAGAGAGAGAGAGAGGAGAGAGAGAGAGAGAAGAGGAGAGGTGGGGGGAGGGGAGAGAGAGATGAGAGGTGGGGGGGAGAAAGAGAAGGAGGGAGCAAGGGAAGAGTGGTGAGGGAGAGGAGTGGGGAGAGGAGTGGGGGAGAGGAGGAGTGTGGAGAGGAGTGGGGGGAGAGAGGGTGTGGAGAGGCAAAGGAGGGGGGTGGGGAGAGAGGAGGGGGGTTGAGGATGGGAGCATGGGGAAGGGAAGGCAGTGTGAAGAGGGGAAGGCAGCATGACAGGGAGGGGATGGGGAGGAATCATGAGGAGAAGGGAAAGGAAGGCAGTATGAGAGGGAAAGGAAGGCAGTATGAGAGGGAAAGGAAGGCAGCACACCAGGGTGTTACCAAGGCGAAAGTGCTTTCCATCATCGATTGCGAAAGAGAACTTGTTGCTGTTACAGGCTTTCATTTCGTTGAATCTGCATTATCAACTGTCACTAATAGGTAATCTCTCTGGTTTTGTTTGGTTGGTGGTCGTATGGCAGCTTAGCTGCCGGGGTAGCTATCATTTCTTGAAGCGCGACTGTGTCGCTGATGCAGTGGCCCTCTACCAGTAACACACTGAACTGTACACTCATTTCGCCGACCTCGGAAGGATGACAGGCTGAGTCAACCCCCTGGTGTATTAATTCAGCAGGGGATGGGGCTTGAACTCAGGACCCTAGGATCCCAAGCCGCCACCCTAACCACTGAGGAAACACCAGGCTTGTTTGGTTGTTTTAGAATAATGGACGTATTATAGTGATGTGTAAGGTCTATTGAACAAAGTGAGCATGCAACTTACGGACTGTCTTCTTTCATCCTCCCAAAATAGTTCACAACTGCATTTCTGGAACTTTTGAACGACATGTTATCAAAACTTTTATTCGACAATGTATTGCCGACCTGTCCATCATCAAAGCAATCAGCTTGCCTTACCAGGCAACTCTAAATGCCTTGCTATTCATTGATAAGGAACACCCCCTTGGGGCGTGTTTAGTTTGCAAGTGACTTGTTTTTCCTGCTATATTGCAAACGGGACACCCAGGGGCATGTTCCTTTTTCAATTGATACATTACTAGGCCATTGAAACGGACCATGCCCAACAGGGACGAAAATACCCCCCACCCACAAAAAAACGCTTCTTTTATGAAGTAGGAATTACTCGCAATAGTCGTCGATTCCATTTGACTTCTCAATTCCTTTTGATTCCATGATTGGAATCACGTACTTTGGAATCGATCCGCCCACCACTATGAAGCACTCAACCAAGGACTCCAAAGAAGTGGTTGAGGAACAGCTGGCTGGGTCATACTAAACACCGTCTGGAGTATCAAACTGTGAGAATTGGACAAATTAACACTTTTTTTTAGAAGTCAGAACTGCTGCGAAGGTCAATTCTGCAGTTAAATTTTGGAAATTTGGTTCAGGTTAAGATATTCTGGAGGTTGTCATGTGCGGAAATTTTATATAGCCACAAACACTGGCATCTCCAGGCAGATATAAGCATTCCGATGCATCCAGCGATTTGTAGGTATGATCAGGCATTCAAAGATAAAAGAGAGGAAAGTGAAAAAAACATTTTTGAGCATTTTATCGCAAAGAAACTGCTGCGGCCTGTTCCAAGTCAAGGCATTGTTGAACAAGCCAAACAAAATGTCGAATTAAAACCCCAGCAAGTCGACAGAGGGCTAACTCAGGGGCTGACCAAGGATGATGCCTTAATAAAGGATAATTAAATAAGGCCATAAATTATCTTCAAAAGGAGTGTTTTAATTAACCCAAACACCCAATTTTCGCTCTTGCACTTCCTTGGAGTTCCCTTCATATGCATGCAAAGTTTCACGCTGCTCGGTTTCATGGATTTGCAGTTATGGTGGAGACACACACACTGACTCTTATTCGTCCACACAAGATGTGTAATATATATATATGATATATATATATATAATATATATATTATATATATATATATATTATATATATATATATATATATATATATATATTAATATATATATAAACAGTGGGGAGAACAAGTATTTGATACACTGCGATTTGCAGGTTTTCCCACTTACAAAGCATGTAGAGGTCTGTAATTTTTATCATAGGTACACTTCAACTGTAAGACGGAATCTAAAAAAAATCCTGAAAATCACATTGTATGATTTTTAAATAATTAATTGCATTTTATTGAATGAAATAAGTATTTGATACATCAGAAAAACAGAACTTAATATTTGGTACAGAAACCTTTGTTTGCAATTACAGAGATCAGATATTTCCTGTAGTTATTAACCAGGTTTGCACAGACTGCAGCAGGGATTTTGGCCCACTCCTCCATACAGATCTTCTCCAGATCCTTCAGGTTCGGGGCTGTCGCTGGGCAACACAGACTTTCAGCTCCCTCCAAAGATTTTCTATTGGGTTCAGGTCTGGAGACTGGCTAGGCCACTCCAGGACCTTGAGATGCTTCTTACGGAGCACTCCTTAGTTGCCCTGGCTGTGTGTTTTGGGTCGTTGTCATGCTGGAAGACCCAGTCACGCCCCATCTTCAATGCTCTTGTTGAGGGAAGGAGGTTGTTGGCCAAGATCTCGGCGATACATGGCCCCATCCATCCTCCCTCAATACGGTGCAGTCGTCCTGTCCCCTTTGCAGAAAAGCATCCCAAAGAATGATGTTTCCACCTCCATGCTTCACGGTTGGGATGGTGTTCTTGGGGTTGTACTCATCCTTCTTCTCCTCCAAACACGGCGATTGGAGTTTAAACCAAAAGCTCTATTTTGGTCTCATCAGACCACATGACCTTCTCCCATTCCTCCTCTGGATCATCCAGATGGTCATTGGCAAACTTCAGACGGGCCTGGACACGCGCTGGCTTGAGCAGAGGGACCTTGCGTGCGCTGCAGGATTTTAATCCATGACGGCGTAGTGTGTTACTTATGGTTTTCTTTGATACTGTGGTCCCAGCTCTCTTCAGGTCATTGACCAGGTCCTGCGTGTAGTTCTGGGCTGATCCCTCACCTTTCTCATGATCATTGAGGCTCCACGAGGTGAGATCTTGCATGGAGCCCAGACCGAGGGCAATTGACTGTTATCTTGAACTTCTTCCATTTTCTAATAATTGCGCCAACAGTTGTTGCCTTCTCACCAAGCTGCTTGCTTATTGTCCTGTAGCCCATCCAGCCTTGTGCAAGTCTACAATTTTGTCCCTGATGTCCTTAGACAGCTCTCTGGTTTGCCCATTGTTGAGAGGTTGAAGTCTGATTGATTGAGTGTGGACAGCTGTCTTTTATGCAGATAACGAGTTCAAACAGGTGCAGTTAATACAGGTAATGAGTGGAGAATGGAGGGCTTCTTAAAGACAAAACTAACAGGTCTGTGAGAGCTGGAATTCTTACTGGTTGGGAGGTGATCAAATACTTATTTCATGCAATAAAATGCAAATTAATTATTTAAAAATCATACAATGTGATTTTCAGGATTTTTTGTTTTAGATTCCGTCTTTCACAGTTGAAGTGTACCTATGATAAACATTACAGACCTCTACGTGCTTTGTAAGTGGGAAAACCTGCAAAATCGGCAGTGTATCAACTACTTGTTCTCCCCACTGTATATATATATATATATATATATGTATATTGATACATATATTATATTATATATATTATATGTATATGTGATACATATATATATTATATATATATTGTTGCGGCCATGGCTAGCGAGACACCAGCTTGTCACTCAGGGGGATTAATCCCCGGTTGTCCTCGGTAGCGCCGGACCTGGGGCCACCGCTCACAATTAACGTTGTGGTACGGTGGGTTGTTTTAGAACAACGGAACGCCACCCAGTCAACCATGAGTTCCAGTGTCCACCGTCTAATTATTCTGTTTAACTAGAGGTCACGTGGTCACCTGAGCGGGGAGCGCGCCCTCGGCAAAGCACCAATATTATCTGATTAGATTTTAATTAGGGCGGCCGAGCGTTTTAACCGCTGGTGCGTGCCGACAATTTTTGGTCAAATTTGTGGTAATTACCTCACAGTCTATCTCGTTTCGGACAATGCTCGACCAATGGAAGGAAAGGACAAACATGGACAGGTTGGAAATCGACAAATAATAATTTATTAATAATAAAATTAATAAATAAAAATAACTTTTTATTTTCTCAAGTAAATAAAGAATGAATTTCAAAGCAAAATCAATCAAAATGCCAGGAAAGAGACAAAGAGCAGATGCTTATCGGGGGTTGACTTACTTACAGCTAAACACAGACATGGGTACCCAACAGATCATTCGGGGGGAAGGGGGGGAAGAATCGTCTCGCTCACCAGAAAGTCGTCGTCCGTGAAGTGAAAATGTCCTGAAATGTGTGCGTGCGTGTCACGTCCGTCGCCAGCACCCAGCCTTGCTGTGCACCCTCTCGCGAACAGCCTTGAACGCCAGTCGAAGTCTGGAGGGCACCGAGATCGTCTGTCATGGGTTTAGAACCTGGTATTGTTGGTGACCGACCCGTGCCTCACTTGTTAGCGGCGCTGCTCACACTCACACGCGCACCACACGCTCACTTGCCAAAGCACTGGGAAGGATGAATTGTCTCGTTGTTGGCGCTGGTCAGACACCCACACGCACACCACACGCTTGCTTGCCAAAGCACTGGGAAGGATGAATTGTCTCGTTGTTGGTGCTGGTCAGAGACCTACACGCGTACCACATGCTCGCTCGCCCAAGCACTGGGAAGGACGAATTGTCTCGTTGGCGCTGGTCAGACACCCGCTTCTTGCTCGCTTCTCA
>CM068956.1:141471149-141493461 GCA_035128595.1 Eptatretus atami
CAATGGTTCGTTTTCAAATCCATTTCTGCTTTATGTACAGTTTCAGTCACGGGTTCGTTTCAATCCATTTCTGTTTAATGTACAGTTTCAGTCATGGGTTTGTTTTCAAGCCATTTCTGTTTAATGTACAGTTTCATTATGGGTTTTTTCAATCCATTTCTGTTTTATGTACAGTTTCAGTCATGGGTTGTTTTCAATCCATTTCTGTTAATTTACAGTTTCATTCAAGGGTTGTTTTCAATCCATTTCTGTTTAATGTACAGTTTCAGTCATGGGTTCGTTTTCAATCCATTTCTGCTTTATGTACAGTCTCGGTCCTCTTTCGTTTTGAATCCATGTTTCTATTTAGTGCGCAGTGTTTGAGGATGCTTCTGCCTGCATCTTTCTGGTCTGTAAGAAGAGCCTGGTGTTTTGGACACTTGGGGTGACGATATATGTTTACACCTCTGTTTTATTGTATGTTATGGAAACGGGATTCGGTTTCCAATCGGGGTGGGCTGTGCAATTGATGCAGTGCTCCTTGTAAGCAAGGATTTGGAAGTAGGAGATGCTCCCGGCACACAGTGGCTTAATCATTTGGAAACGCTCCATGGAATCTTTGACGTTCACCAGCAAATGTTACAGTCGGCTTTAACGTCTCCGGCAAAAGACAGGGAATTCATTGTTGCAACACGCTGCTGCGAAGCACCACTAATTGACAGATTTATTGTTTGTGTGGATCGATACAGATTGGTACCTACGACCGACCTACCAGCACAAAGTCTGCGTTGAAGATTCTTCAAGGACAGCACTCGTGCACTCTGTGTTACCTTTCACCAGAAAATACCGATTAGCCAACAGGCACTACTTGTGTAAGGGTCCCAATTAGTCTGGGGCTGATTCCAAAATTTTGAGTTTTGCTGCACCCCCTGCCAACATAGGTTTGATGGTTTTTCATGTTAAATCATCTATAGACATCTGATTTCAAAACATTACCCTTTCAAAAAGTGTCCAAATGACCCATTGCAAGCCATTTCATATAGTGATACGTTTTGGCAAAACCTGACATTTTTGCAGTATTGAGATTGTAGCATTCGTTTGGACAATATTGTTGGCTTCAGGCAGCATTTTGTATTTGCTGAGGCATTGTAACTTTACTAAACCTGCATGGACGTTTATCGAACCCTGAAAACATAGTTTTTACTGAATAATACACAAAATTACCCTATTTTACACGGGGGGGGGGCATATTTGTTTTCTGCCTATACCGTCGCGACGGTTAGAGGTATGACTTTGAAACTTGGTGACGTTTATCCTATGTCATTTCTAAAAACGTGTACCAAATTTGGAGCAATTTGTCTAAGGGGGGGGGGGGTTCTTACTCTAAAACTTACCTACTAAAAACACAGAATTTCGCCAAATTAATTATTCTTGACGTCAGAATTAGCTCATTGTTGAAGCAAAAATTAAAATGAGTTATTTTTATAAAATAAGCATGTGGCAGTAGCAACTGGCCAAGTTTCAGGTTTCTCGCACGTTCCCATGTCATTTCAGACCCCGTGTAAAATAAGGTTAAAAGACCTATAGACTAAGCAAAATCTTACTTACCTGATAAGAAAAACTGGATTCATATGAATTGTTCAATGTCCTATTCGTCATCTGTCTCATCGTCGATTCCAGTGGATCAACGATAGTTACTTTGGAATTCCCGCACTGGTCAGGCTTGCATCTGCATGCTCTGGTGCAACTTAGTTGATTCTGTCTACAGGAGCACCTCCGGTCAGCACAACGCAGACACCGGCAGCTAACACATTCCATGACAGACGTCGGGGCAGGAGAAACATCTAACCATTTGATGGTGATCTCGTTCCCGCTACATCCCAGCCATGACCATGTGGAGTGGGTACATGTGGGCAGTTCTCGAGACATCTTTCCCAAATGGCAGCCTGGTAATTGGCACGACGTAGGTGGAACTCGGCTTATTTTGACAGGGCGGAAGTCTGCATGGGTCTGTGGTATGCGCGCCAAACATCTCATGCCTCAGTTCGTTGACTCTACTGTGCTTTCTTTCCCATACAGGGGCAGATGGCCTCTTCTCCTCTGGCGAGTTCTGCTACTGACAGACTGAAGGACTGCCCAATGCTGTTCATAGTGGCTCTAAATTCATTTTCGATCTTTAGAAGTTTGAGTCCTGACAGCTTTCCGCGCCCAGTGAAGGCACTGGTCGAGTCACAGCCACTGAAGCATGGTAACCTGGGAGAGCAGAGCAGATATCGCGTCCAGGGTATGTGCCATAGCTGTAAGATCAAGTAGCGGGTCCGCTGTTGTGTGCCGGTGCGAAAGATGAGCTGCGAGCTAATACGATGGCAGACTGAAAGGGCAATGACTGCAACATCACTGTCTGGGGACTTGATGATCACAGCAGGAGCACCGTGATCAGGCTTTGGGCTGCGTGAAGCAAAAGCCTGGTTCTGCCCCTTCGTGTGTGCATCTCAGTTCAGCCACTTCTGCCTTCAGGACTTCTGTTAGTTGGTCATGGCCTTCAACCTGAAGCACTCTCTCCAACTGTCACGAACAGTGCTTTTTGGCCCAGCTGTGCAGCATACTCTGGCTTGGACCACTCATTCAGGAGGAATTCTGTCAGGGCACATTTGAAGGATCCACTCATCAGAGACTTGTTCAGCTGCTGGTCAATCTTCTGTGTTCCTGTGCGGATCTTGGTTTCGAGGCTCTACATACCAGCATCGCTTCTCAGGTGTGCTCCGCAATCTTAATGGATATATCAGGGCATGTGTCAACACCCAGTCTTTGCGCGCACCAGCTGGATAACCAGATGTGATGGTGTTGAAGAGTGAAGAGGCCAGTTGTGAGTATGTCATGTTTGGTGCTGTTTTTGCTGAATGGATGATGGCCATTGCGTCAAGCACCCAGGTAGCATCCGGGGGATACTTGTCAGCGGTTGCACATTGTCTTCTAGTGCTCTGAGCAATTTAGCCTTGACTGTCTTCACTGGACTTCCATCTGGCGTGGCGATTGAGAGTGGGAGCGGTCCAAGTGGGTAACTCAGAAGCTTCTCCATAGATAGTTCAGGCTTTGACCAAGCACAAGGAGACGCCAAACATGTCTCTTGTTGACTTCAGGACGCTGGCGTGCGATGTGTCATGCCCCAGTCTCTTCTTCTTCATGGATGCGAACGTCTTCAGCTGCAGTTGTGCGAATCTCGGCAGCTTTAGTGATAGTTTCCATGGCAGAAATAAGGGTCAGGGGATGAAGCGCCTCATGCTTCTGCGGTTGGAACCAGTCGCTTTGCCTCTTGACAGATTACGCATCTTACCCGCAAGCATGCGGGCGTTGTAGATCTTGTAGTTCGCTGGGAGGTTCAGTATCGACAGAAATATCGCTGACAGTCTCCTCTCTGGTCCTCTCTAGTCGATTGATTGATTTCTCCAGGACATACGAAGCATAGCAGTTGTGGTGCTTCACCAGCTGTGTTACATCCTTTGGCAGAGGCTCCTCACCATCAATGTAATCTTTAAATAGATCGTATATACCATCTTGCCGACGTGTAGCAGCTTGGCAGAATTTCTGCCATGATGTCTGTGTGAATTTCTCCAGTTTTCCAACGCTGGATGAAAATCCATGGCAAAGGCATTTGTCCCAGTTTATCGAAAGTCTTAGTCGCTTTCCTTCTGTGCATGGCCAAACTTCATCACAGCTTCAGCTACAGGTTGGGCTTTGTCAGTCATCATTCAGTCATTTGCGAGTCGTGGAAAGAACTGTATAACCCACAGTTGGAAGGAATGCTGAAAGAGAAAAGGAGCACAGTGAATAACTAGTCACTGAGAAATAACGAGAAAGAGCTGGGAGATGCCATATAAAAAGCATCATTGCAGTGTGGACTATCGTCAGATTTCTGTTTGAGTATGATCTGTCAACAAGGCCGACTAGGCATTACTATTTATTTTTTACCTTTAATAGATATATTTTTGGCTATTTTTTGTTCTATTGGTGAGTACCTTGGATATAAATAATGGTCTAATTCACTCTGTTAGTATAGAATTCACATTTCACATAGAGGGGTGGTACTGCCCCCCCATGGTAGGGGCAATTATTAATTATGGTAGCCCCCCCCTACACTAATGGAAAAAGTTTACACTGGCATGTTTCTGTCCACAGCTATTAAAAATTGTATGTTGACTTATTGAACCGTTTAGAAATGACGTATGAAAACCTTAGAAGTGTGGGGAGGGTATCACCCCCCCCCCCATGCTCCAGTGTTAATCTAATGCGAATGCAATTCACACTGAATAAGCACCAGACACTATTTGCAACAGTCAGCATCAAGAAATATACTAGAATGCGAATTTCTATAATAGTTTATGATCTTAGTGACAAAACATCGTATTTTGTCATAATTTTAACAAATTTTGATAATTTTCGCACAATTTTTTTTACCATTTTCACACATTTTTTTTATCATTTTCACACAATCTTTACATTATTTTCGCACAATTTCTAGCGAAAATATCTCCTAAACAAAATCAAACACCTGGATTTGTATTTAATGTGTCTATGTGCACTCTGAGCAAACCTAACTGCAATGTAATATATGCCCACCCATCCCTAGCACAAAAACCTATTTTAGCGGTAAAGCGGTATACCTGGTATCAAAAATGCCCCAAAAACTTCGAATGGACACTTTTTAGAAGGGGTAATGTTTAAAATCATCACCTTATAGATCAATAAACAAGAAAAACAATAAAAACCAAACTTCACCACATGGTGGAGTTTGTCATAAGGAAGAAGTCTATTATTTTTGAGGTCAACATGGACCAACACGTCAACATAGGCCCAAAGTCGACAAGTGATGTGCGATTTCTAAAATCCTCAATTTTCATCCGATTGACTTGAAATTTGAAGATGATTTATATTTCATGTCACTGAATTCAACCAACAATTATTTTGGAGATCCACATTTGCCAAAAGGCCAACATAGGCCGAATTTCCAAAATTGTCTTTTTTCATCCGATTCAGTTGAAATTTGAAGAGTTGCATATCAGGTCATTGTATTCAACCAGCAATGATTTTTGAGTTCAAATTAGTTGTTTTTTTTGTGGATTTTGCGAGTATCATGCTCTGCATGACGTCTTCTTCTTGTTACTTGCAAAATAGAAGATTTTCCAAGTATATTGGTGAGTCGATTTTGTTATTCTGTCCGTCAATCGCCGAAAGGTTTCAATTCTAAACCGGTCTTCATGAAACTTTACCAAGCTGTCGAGGTCGTCTCACCTGAGAAGCCGATTGATTTTGAGGTCAAAGGTCATCTTGTGGTCAGATTTCTAAAATCGTCATTTTTCATCTGATTGACTTCAACATTAAACAGCAATTTCATAGTGCATTACTGAATTGAGAAAAACAATTTTTGAGACCAAAAGGTCAAAAGTCAACTCAAGGACAAACATTTAAAATCAATTTTCAACTGAAAAATCGTCCATTTACATCCTATTAGCTTGAGAGTTGAGCAGTAATTGCATAGTCCATCACTGAATCCGGAAACCAACTACTTTTGAGATCAAAAGGTCAAAGGTCAACTCAAGGTCAAAGTTCTAAAATCATCAATTTTCAACTGAAAAATCATTTTACATCCGATTAACTTGTAAGTTGAACAGCAATTGCATAGTCCATCACTGAATTGGGAAAGCAACTATTTTTGAGGTCAAACGTCAACTCAACATCAAATTTCTAAAATCATCAAATTTCATCTGAAAAATCATCAATTTTCATCCGATTAATCTGAAAATTAAGCAGCAATTGCAAAGTGCATCACTGAATTCGGAAACCAACTACTTTCGAATTCAAATGGTCAAAGGTCAACTCAAGGTCAACCATCTAAAATCATCAATTTCAATTTGAAAAATTATCAATTTTCATCTGATTGACCTGAGCTTTCATCAAGATTGTCAATTTTAATTTAATGAAATGGACAATTTGATGTATTCATGGTAATCTTTGGAGAGGGGGTGGATTTTGCAAGTATCGTGCTCTGCACCACATCTTTTTCTTGTTTGTTTGTCTCTGTTTGTTTGTGTGCAGGATATCTCAAAAAGTTGTGAACAGGTTCAGATGAAACTTACTGGACATGTTGGGTGTGTGATAGGGAAGAATTGATTCGATTTTGGTGAAGATCCGGATCCAGATCTGGATACGAGAATGATTTGATTTTTAAAGTGATTCTTCACCATTGAGAGATGGGGCCAAAAACGATATAGTGCTGTATAACATGATATTTCAAACATGTATTGGGCCCGATATGTTCTCGTGGATCAGGCATTACGTGGCGGAGGTATGCGCTCTACCAAGTGCCTTTTTAGTTCTAAGCATGTTTTGCCCGCTTTTTGTTTGAAATCACTATTCTAATGCAGAATCGCATGTGTTTCATGAAATGGTGTGCACTGTAGCTTGTACAAAACAAAATAGCACACATTACACAAGGAACCTCATTCATGCAAAACAGTCTTGTTTGTTCAATAGAAGAAGTCTCAGCACATTTCACGTAAAAACACACATTGGATATTGTTATGGGTTTCAGGAGTGAGCTCGCCAGGGTGCACAAGGGATTTCTCTCTCAGACTCACCACTCGATCTCCGACCCTGAAGCTGCCACCAAAAGATAACTCCACAGTCTGATGGGTTGCTAAGCAACCGCAGACGCAGGTCGGTGCAACTAGTTCCAACAGGGTCCTCACGCCCAACATCATGGTACCTATTGGTGACTGAATGACCTCAACTGGGGAAACACACTCTCAACGTCCCACCTCAATTTGCTTATTAGGTACGGCCAAGTGAAACATTGGGTGGGTCCTTGACTATCTCACAACAAATCAGTGGGGTACAACATCACGCCTGTCTAATACGTAAACACTATGCTGAACCAAAGAAGGAAAGAACAGCTGGGCAGGTTTGAAATGCTTACCAAATAAAATTGGAAAGACATATTTACAAGGATATTATTGAACCACACATATTTACATCCATCCATCGATTAGGACCATATTCTGTACAGAGCATTGGTGCTGCCAAAGCAGTCTCCTGAGCTGTAGGGCACAATCCTGGACAGGTTGCCACTCCATTGCAGGATACTCGAATGGCTCAATCATCCGAGCAAGCTGGTACTCATTTTTATGACCTCCGAAGGATGACAGGCTGAGTTAACTCCACCTGGTATCAATTCAACAGCCAAGCAGGATTTTAACTCAGGACCCAAGAATCCCAAGCCCACCACCCGAACCATTAAGCCAACACCAGGTATACACATATTTACAATCAACATTCAAGTCAAGCACATATGAAGATCAGAGACACAAAGAAAAAGCAATTACCCCTCACACATAAGTTCCACTTAAACGCTTTTAATTACCAAGAGAAGGACAAGTGTGCCAGACTCAAACTGGGGAGAGCAGAGAGGAAGAAGAAGAGGCTCGAGGAAAGAATAAGGCTTGGTTGCAACCCCTCGCTTACCTCATGCAAACAAATGGGCTTGCATTGGGCAAAATTGCAGGGAAGGGAAATGCAATGGGTATGTCTGTGTGGTATGGAGTGGGTTTTGGAGGAGGTAAGCGTGAGGGAAGGAAGGGAATTTTCCTTCCATCGTCAAAAAATCCGCGCCAGTCTTCGTGCCATTATTTAATCTCCACACATACGATAACCTCTGGAATCTCTTAACCTGAGATGAATTGGAGAATTCATCAAAGCAGCAGTTCCGACTGCGAAAAAAACAAAACAAAACAAAAAACCCTTTCATTTGTCCAATTCACACATTCTTTGACACTTCTGTCTTTCCCTGTCCGAGTTTATCTATACTACTTCTTTCTTAACCGCCGTTATTTTATTTGTCACTTCTTCCTTAGCCGCCTTCATTGCGGTCCAAACACCTTTCACATTCTCCTTCACCCCGTTCATATCCTCACGTACTGTCCTGATCTCATTTGCGAAATTCCGGTCCATGTTTTGCATCTCACCCTGTACCTCTTCCAGGTCCGCCTGACCCGCCTTCATTTGTGTTTGTATATTTCCTTCCATTTTTTGCTTATCACCTCTCATTTCATCCTTCAGTGTTTGCATATCACTCTTCTGTTGGCCCATCAATTGTTTCAACATTTCCATCATTTGATTCATGTCAAATGGCTTTGGTGAAACTGACCTGCTATGATCGGGTGTGGATCCCATAGGGATCGCTATGTCGTCCAGGAGGGAAATTTGATGGTGGGGGTCCCAAGCATTGTGGTAGTCGCAGTTGCCCCCATTACCTCTGGGTATGGCTGCAGGGAATGATCCCCCTCAAAGCTGTCATCCTGGGCCATAAAGTCCTCCAACATTGTTGTTTCAAAACCCACCTGAACCAGCTCATCTTGGTCCACCATGGTCCGTACAATATTAGGAAAATTGTATTCCTAACCTGCTCTTAATTTCAGGGGCGGTGGGGGGGGGGGGGGTTGCTAAGCACACCCCAGGTTCGAGTCCCGTTCCAGACACCAAAAATTTCAGGCTTCGTACACCTCCTGACAACAAACTTTACGGGTTGGGTGTCTGGGTGAGAAGACTACTGGGGGGGGGGGAGCTATCTCAGGTTCCCAGCAGACTCCCCGGAATCGCAGGCCATCGCACACGGATAATTCCGTGACACGGCGGGTCACTAAACTGACAGTGAACGCCAATAACTCAACCACATGACTTAGGGTCCTCCGTCTACAGTTTATCCGATTAAAAATAATCATGTGATCTAATTACCGGGGGACACGCCCTCAGTACTCCTTGTCCAAACCGGATCACTTTACCGGATCAGATGTAGCCGAGGACACTGCCAAGGACATACCAGCTAAAAGGAACGGATTGTTGGGAATATAGTCCCGGCTAGGCTAGGATATGGAGCATGCTGGATCAATGAAAGAAAAGACAAAAACGAGCTGGGAACATTTCTACAAAGGATTTAATAAAACAGCAGGTGAGGAAAAAATATAATTATTCTGCAATCTTAACTTAAGCAAGGACAGGCACCATGACACACACACACAACACACACTCCACCACACACACACACACACACACACACACACAACCCGATGAAGAGGAGTTAATGAGAAGAAAAATGAGAGGAGATGAGGCTAACGATCTCATAATACCTTGCACGATTGACTGACCGCGCCACCCAGTACGTTTTGGGGGGATGCTCCGCTGGACGATCACTCCTTGACAGCTGGCACGTCATCTCTTGCTTGGCTATCCAGAGAAGGGGCGTGACCGTCAGGTGTGAAGGAAGGACTTTGGGTGGAACCAGCGGCGAGTGGGCGGAGTTGCAGACAGGATCAAGTGGGTGGGTGGAGTCAGCAGCGAGTCGGTGAAGAAGGCGGAGTCGAGAGAAAAGCGGGACGAGCAGGAACCAGCAGAAGTGAGCAGACAGGACCGCAGACGGCCCCGCGACCCGTCCTTTTATAGACCCTGTGGTGTGGGGCGAGGGCGACGACCCGAAGCAATATGTTGTTGTCACCTGAATTAGGCGCTCTGATTGGGTCCCGGACAGCACATGGCCCAGCCGTGATGGCCGGAAGCAGCCTTACTTTACATCCGGCAAGCCATAGCTGAGCTACGGAATCGTCTCACTCCGAACACCGTGATACGAATCGCCCTACAACGAACTCCCGGGCCGTGCCCCGGCGACAGGTTGAGGGTCGCGTCGGTCCCGCATGCCCACTCGGGCACCCCCGGTGACCCGCGGTTAGTGCTGGTTAATGTGCTTGATTTGTCCGTACGCCATGTGGCCCAAGCAATCCGGCCGTACAGCACGCCTCTGCTTGGCAGCAGCCTCACCGGGCGGAGAGCGAGAAGATGTCTGCCATCCGTGGAAGACACCTGTGGCCGTAGTGGTGTGTGAAGACCGACGGTAAGATGTTATTCTAACCCCATGCACAGACCCGAATGAAGGATGTGCTATGCATGCCCTGTAGAGTGCACGCGGGTCCACGATTGTGCATGTGGTTATTTATTACCGGGCTGCACCCGTGTCTGCCATCGTGCTCTCGGTTGTTTTATCACAGGCGGTGTGTGTGCGGTGCCGGCTCTGATCTGTGTCAGGAATTGAAGGAAAAGAGTGGATATCATTATAACATGGAGATTTGGATTGAAAAGTGGATAGATATAATTATCAGACTCAGAAATGGGTTGAAAAGAACGCGACGTGTGCACACTGTACGGCGGGGGTGAGGTTGGTTGGTTCTACTGTCGGCCTCCGACACCACATCCTCGCAGCGGCGCCATCGTGGTGTTGATGCTTTTCTATCCCCCCGGGCATGGCACGTGCTGTCGATGCTTGTGCTGACTTTTGCGAAGACACATTCTTACAGTGCAGGGTGTGACCACGGGTTTTACAGGCAGCTGTTGCTTGGATTTATCTCAGGAATAAGAGAAAAAGAGTAGGAATGAAGTTAGAGATATAATCAGACCGACCAAAAAGATCCACACAACACACTTTGTCCTGTTTGACCCATTATACATGAGGGAAGGGACTAACTGTACGTATATTAATGAAATAACTGTCTGGGGACCACTGTATGATGGATGCCATTGCCTTGGAGGTGGGATGCGGTTCCCAAACCTCAAATATATTGTTGCGAATTCACCCCGCCGGCGTGCCGATCGGCCACGTGATTCGAATCGCGACCCCTCGCCCACCGGACGGACAATTCTGTCGTGACCCTCTCGGACTAACGCCGGGAGCCAGTCACGGTGGGCCTTTCGGCCTCACCACGATCGTGCCAATCGGCCACCCGCGTGGGATAGGGTTGTTCGCCAAACTCGACCTACCTAAGTACCCACGCGGATGGTAAACCGGCGACCGCACCTCGCCGCAGGTCGACTTCGGATACGGGCCGCTTAAGCGACCCGTTCCGTGCTATCGGGATAACCGAGCGGTGTTATTCGTCGGCCTCGACGGTTCCTGATTATATTATCGGCGCGCCCCCGCGCCCACTACGTACCTTTACGTAAAACAAGATGGAGACCCAACGAAGGAAGGACGCAGCGAAACGGGAAACAATTCAACAAAAGCACGTTTAATTAACAACACACAAAATAGCACACATAAGACAGCAAGTATTTATAGCAACAATAATAATCAAAGAAATGCACAATATATCAAATAAAAGAGGGAACGACAAAAGCAACGAGGACGCAGAGCTACAACCGAATACGCGACACACGGACCACTTAAAACAATACTACTTTACAAGACATGGCGCCGACACGCACGTTCACACAGAACCCAAAAGAAATGAGGAAGTCGCGACTTCCCTTTTCATCGAGTCCTCGGCGCCCGTCGACGTGGTCGTGCCCCCGACCGAGCGTGGTTGGCGAGGCCTCTCCGGCGCGCCTCGCGCCTGCCCGTACCGGCCTCTCGACGCCTTGGACTCAGCACCGACCCACGAGTAGCAGGACCAGGGCAGCAGGAGCAGAGCAGCAATCAGGGGGGCGAAGCACACGAAGTCAGGCTCTCTCCTGCACGAAGCACACGCAAAACTCCTTCCTCTGACAGAAGCCCACCACTGCAACTCTCTGTCCAAGTCCACCAAAAGCCACGCAGCAACAACTCCTCTCGACGACCAAAAAACAACTCAGCAACAAGCGACCTCCTGCTTCGTCGCGCTTTATCTGCCGGCGCCCCGCCCTGTTCCTCCGCCCCTTCTTTGGCTCCACCCCCTTCGAGGGCGCCTCGAAGGCACTCGAAGCGGGGCGTGTCCTCTCGTTCCCTCCCTCCAATGTCTTTCGGGGGGGGCGAGAGATTCCCGCCTTGGCGCCCTTACAACAAAAAAAATGAAACCGCGGGGAGTCTCTTCAACGGCGCGGGCGAGAATGCGGGGTGCGGGCCTCTGGCAGGCGGAGACGTGCAGGTGCAGCTCAAATAACAAAAGATAAAGAAAAACGGCTAATACTGAAGAGATCGCAGCCCGAATGAATCACATTAATTCCTCTAAACAATGGGTTTGGGCTAACTACACATGTACTTCAGAAATATATCTCACCTACGGGACCTGAATGGTGTAGCGAATTTCCACAGCCGTAACAATATATATATATATATACATACATATATATATATATTATATTATGTAGATATAAATATATATTGGGTGGTCGCTAGACTACCGTTTTTCTCAGGTTTTCCCATCGTCTGTATGTTTGTTTGTATGTAAGACAACTCTGAGCCAGAGGAGTCAACACGATTTTGATGAAACTCTGACAGGTAGGTTCATACCAGGATCTAGTTGTATGCTTTTGAGCACCGTTGCTATGGACGCACTGTTGCCTAGCAACGGGACTTTGAATTTTTTGAAAAAAATCCGATTTTTTTTTCTTTCCGAAAATCAAAAATCGGCTTTCCACGCTTTATGCGCACATCGATCAACCTCTTTGTCAAAAATGTTCCGCCCGACCGTCAAAACTGTATGACTAGTATGCAATTATATAGCGACCACCATGTCACATACCCGGCTTGTATATATGTATATTGGGTTGCCGAAATAGGTGACCTTATTGTCAAGTAATTCTGTCTGTTTGTTCGTTTGTCATCAGCATAATTGGAAGTAAACGTGGGTGTAGGTACATCTTATGACCTAGTGCTTTGGAAATTGTGATTGTTGCTAGGGACGCTTTGGTTCCCTAGCAACAAACCGAAAAACCTCAAAATTGGTACCGTTCACGCGAATCAAATTCCAAAAGCCATTATCCCACGTAGGGTTATGAAATTTGGCACGAATAATCTACAGGTGATGCTCTATCAAATATATTCCGGTTTTTGTGATATATGGAATAGTTTACCCAGCCCCCTAACAACTTCGGGTATGTGCGAAAATTGGCGAAAATTGAAGGCCCCCTAGCGACCAGGTGAGTGCAATCGATACGAATGAAACTTTGCAGGTTCATGGTACTCCATGAGTACTACAACTTTGCTCAGGACATATTGCCGATTTCGCTTAGATCAGGGGTCAAAGGTCAATTAGTGAAAAATCACTAATATGCGAGAGCTGGAGGTGCCTTTGCGCCAAAATGCTACTCCTCCTCGGTTAATGGTCGGATGGTCATGAAAATTTACACTAATCGTCTGGAATATCATTGTGCACAAACGATCGCAGCCGGTTTTTCGATTTAGATCTTTGTTCACACCCACAGCACCTCCTCGAACTTTGGGGATTTCCGATTCAAACCGCATTTTCGGTACTTCATTCAAATGGATACCGAGTAGTTATCAGTAGATGGAACTGGATGACATTTGATTGCATAATCTTAAGGTGATTCCCTATCGTCCATATGACATCCATGTTGTGCTCTATATCATTATAGTTTTCCATGCTCGGCGACCCATCGCCGCCTTACCGGCCTTGTTTGTAATATAAATATTATATATATATATATATAATATATATATATATATATATATATATATATATATATAATACTATATGTATTAGATGCGTCACATATGTATTGTTATATATATAGTAATATATACATACTCAAGTATGTATTTAGATACATATATATATATATATTGTTCACGCGGTCGGGGGTCGGGTGAGAAGACCTCCGGGGGGGGGGGGGGAAGCACATGGTAATTCCATGACGCGGAGGGTCGCTAACCGACCGTGAACGCCAATAACTCGACCGCAGTGACCTAGGTCCTCCCATCTATGGGTTAACCGGGTTACCTAAGTAATCACGTGATTTAATTACTGGGGAACACGCCTTCGGTATGCCTTGTCTGAACCGGAATCACTCTCCCGGACCGGATCACTTCACTGGATCAGATCCAGCCAAGCGACACTGGCAAGGATGTACCGAATAAAAGGAACGGATCGTTGGGAATAAAGTCCCGGCTAAGCTAGGATTCAGACCATGCTGGATCAATGAAAGAACAGACAAAACCGAACTGGGAAACATTTCTAATAAATAATAATAATAATAATTTATTTACAAGCAAGCAAGGAAAGATATGTGGCACAGTGAATAGTTTTATTGTTGTGTGTAATGCAGGGATAGAAAGAAGCATGAGAGGTGTGGCAATATACAAGCAACTTACAAAAGCAGACACAGAGCAGAGTTGTACAATCTTAACTTAAATGAGGACAGGCGTCAGGACACATACACACACAACACACACACCACACACACACACACACACACAACACAACACACCAAAGAAGCAGTTATGATGAGAAAAAAAGGAGGAGAGGAGATGAGGCTAATGGTCTCTCAATACCTTGCATGATTGCCCAATGCGCACCAAATATGTTTTGGAGGGATGCTCCGCTGGGCGATACCTCCCTGACAGCTGGCGTGGCGTCTTGCTTTGTGGCACTTCGTGCAGCTAGTGTCAGTCCAGAGAATGAGACGTGACCGTTGGGCGTGAAGGGAGGGACTTGGATAGAGAAAGCGAGTCGAGAGTGAGTGGGTGGAGTGGTAGACAGGAACAGGTGGATGGGTTGGAGTCAGCGACATGTGGCGGAGAAGGGCAGGAGGAGGAGGCGGAGTCACAGCGATGACAACAGAACGGCGGGAGTAGAAAGATGAGTCAAGAGCGAGTGGGCGAAGACGAGCGGGTGAAGAAGGCGGAGTTAGCAGATGGGCGGAGAGATCGATCCCAGGTCGGCAGAGAACGGGACGAGCTGACAGCAGTGATGGCAAGACACCAAAACCGGGACATTGGAACGGCCTCACCACCCGTCCTTTAATAGACCCTGGGGTTCAGGGTGGGGGCATTACCCCGAAGCGATGTGTCGTCACCCGAATTGGGCTACTCTGATTGGGCCCCGACCACTGCGTGGCCGGACCGTGATGGCCGGAAGCGGCTCCACTTCACTTCCGGCAAGATAAACTCCAAGCTGCAGAATCCGTCTCACTCCAAGCCCCATGATATGAATCGCCCTGCACCGAACTCCGCGACATGAAATTGCCTTGCACTGATCTCCCGGACCATGCCCCGGCGACCGGCCGAGGGGTCGTGTCGGCCCCGCATGCCCGCCCGGGCACCCCCGATTAGCACTGATCACTGCCTGCTCCATGATCGCCACGTGGCCCCGAGTGATCCGAACTGCACAGCACGCCTCTGCATGATCACGGCTACGCCAGGCCAGAGAGGCGAGGAGACGTCCGCCATCCGTGGGAAACACCCGAGGCCGCCAGCGAGGACTGACGTAGGGTGTTAGGGTAAAACCCATGCACAGACAGTAAGATGTAAGGATAAACCCATGCACAGACGAGAAACAAGATGTGTGCCATTCGTGCCCTGCTCTGTGCGATGATAAGGTATCACGGCTGCGAACGCGGTTTGCCCACCATCGAGCATGTTCCTTACAGTACGCGCGGATCCGCCATGGCCCACGTGGTCAGTTGCTCGCGTTCGCCCGATTCTGCAATGTGTGCGTGGGGCCAACCCGATCTGTGTCGAGGAATTGGGGGAACGATCGATATAATAATGAGTGAGGTTGGAAGCACAAAGAATATAGATACAAGTTCAGATGGAGAATGGAGGGAAAAGAGGATCGCGATATAATTAAATACAGAATGGGTCGAAACAGAATACGTGCCGCCCGTACTCGCACACTTGTGTCCTGTACAACGTGACGATGGTTGTTGTTTTTCTATTATCGGCCTCTGACATGTAGTTATTGGCACCAAGCTGCCAGTACGCTCTGCGCCGACATTGGTCATTTGCTTACTGGTTGTGGAAAACAACAGCCGTGCAGACTCTTTTAAGAGATATCGTTCGTATGGCTTTCAAATGCAATCCAGCATCTCATCCAAGACATTGGAAAACGTCAGATCAATCATCTCGGCTTGTGGCAGAGGTTCCTTCGAGGGTATCGTGGCTCCTCGCAGCTCTGCTGTCGATGCTTCGTGTGGATGTTGTTGTGCACATACTGCACTGTTGCCTCCAAGAGGACCCAAATTCAGATTTACTTCAGATAATCAAAGCAAAGAAGAGTAGAATGAAGTTAAGTGGTGAAACAGACCTCGTGCGAGATCCACACAAGCACAACTTGTTCTCTTGTCCTGCAAGGAAAAGGGAAAGGACTGTCTCACGTATATTATGGAATACTGTCTAGGGACCGCTGTATGATGGTTCGCTAATACTTTGGAGGGAAAGCGGATTCCGGCCAGCCGTAAAACCCTTCATTCCGCAAACCAACACAAAAACGCAAAAAAAAATCTGAAAACCCCACTCCTGGGAGTACCTCCTGTGCAGCTTCCCTTCGCAGCGGCAGCTCCCCGGTGAAGGATTGGAGCAAAGCCTTCCAGGGACCCCCCAATCTTTGATGAAAGAGGAAAACCACGGGGTAACATCCTGGGTCAGATTGCGGGAAAGTGTGCTCGGAGTGGTGCTGAGGTCCTCCACCAGAACGGTCGGTCTCCTTGGTTAACCGTTTGAGGCGGTCCCTTCGGTGGGTGCCAGGAATGTCCTATCCCTAAGAAGAGGATTCACTCCTGTCTCGTTATCTCGAGCTCAAGCCGTTTGGACATCGTATTGCAGCACACTCTCTGAGGTTCGAGACCCGGATTGCGTGAGATAGATGGTGGGTGGTTACACCTACTATTGGTCTGTCATCTGATGGTTCCATACTCCAGAGTTGCTGTAGCCTGTGTCCAATAAGCTGCCCCCAATGATAATTGAGGTAACACCGGTCCATCGAGCGATGATGAAGACAGAAGGGATTTCGTCAATCCTTAAGGCTGATCCATTTGCCTGTCCTTCCTGTCTATGCTCTCGCACAGGAGGACGAGTGACTCTAGTCACGTGTCAAGGGGACTACCATTGCCTTAAGTCCAGCCCGCTCGAGTCTGTGTTGAGTCAGGACCTGAGCCAGAGCTTTGAAGATACTGCTTCTACGTGCTATGGGGATTTCAATAGCATCACTGGAATCTCGATAGGGATGGCGTTATGTACGGCACATGGGTGTGTGTGTCCCATTGGGTACAGAGACTAGGAACCAAGAATAAGCACTAAGCTCCTTGAACTTCGCTAAGAAGTCCGTGAGACTTAGAGGTGGCTATGGTTCATAGGTAATTGAGCGCCCACAAGACTCATCGCCTGGACATGCGAATTCAATCACGGCATGGCGTGTCGAGGCAAATGGACATTCCGACCATGTCCTCAAACAGATCTGACGTCGTTGCCGGTCGTGGAGGATGAATCCAGAACTGCCAGGGGTTCTATCCGGATGTGCCCGTTCCTCATACTGACCACTGGCTTTTGTAGCAACTTTAAAGCTGCACTTTAAATCCTGGAGAAGGTACCACCCACTGCCTAGCTGGATGTTGGCAAAGCTGCAAGGATGAGAGAGTAGCTGAGGATTTGCGAACAGGCTGATGGACATTTGGGGTGTCTGGGTGCTTTGGGGGTCCTGAAGAGTTGTGGAGTGCTCAAGACCACGTCCCTTGATGTTGCCGGGAGATGTCTTGAACTCACCGCAGGGCAAAAGAAAGAATTTTTCTCAAGGGACACTGGACACCTATGACCAGAGTCGCAGGGCCAGGCGATGGCAAGGCCTGAGCTGTTCAGGGAAGCTGAAGCGCAAAACTGTATGTGCACTAAGTGTGGACAAAGAGGCCCTAAGTGTGCGAGAATCTGTGAGGAGGTAGAGCCATTACACTGTGGAACAGGTGATCTCCGTCGCCTAGGGAATTCGCAGCCAGTTGCGTTCATAGCAAGCCCATCCCTCGAGCACTGCAGTTAGAAGCAGAGAGTCGGAGGCTCTGACAGAGAGTCTGAAGTGAAAGGGCCGCTGGCCGGTTACTTTGAACGGATTGTACCAGGCGATCCCCAGCGTCGAGTTGGACGTCAAGGGTGTTACAATCCCTGTTGCTGAACCCTTCCAATTCAACTGTGGTCCACCTTCGCTGTGTGGAAACATGGGCTGCGGTGAACCGGTTTGAACGGGGTAAGCTCCAGGGATCTGTGCATTCAATGCTTGACTTCTCAAAGGCTGGTGATAATGCTGCACTCGTGTCATTGCATGCAAGTTTTTCTCTGCCTGGAATCACAGGCATCATCCCATACCTGATTGCGAAGAGGGCCTTGTTATCCTCTCTGGAAGGGAAGGGTGATCGCCAAGGAACGGCAACAACTACCGAGGGTGACGCTTGCTCTCATAGCTGGGCAAGAATTTGCTCGATTATAATTATTGTAGGGTTTGCCACCATCTGCTGACACCAGCGTCCAGAAGCAGTCAGCTTAACAGCCAAGAGGTCAATCGATTGGACCGTTCCTTTGCTTCTTGTGTCCTCACCGAATCGCAAGATGACCGAGTTTTCGGGCAGGGGCTGCTTAGTCAGCGTATGTTGATCTCTGTAAAGCATTCCGATTCAGTGAAATCGGGATGCCCTCTGGAGGATTCTTCGTCTTCCGTGGGGTGCCACCAAAACTGATCGATCTGTGTCTTATTTCCATTTGTTACTGGAGTCGTCAGGGGGTTGTACTGGCCCACCCTTTTTCAATGCAAATTGTATGGACTGGAGTTTTAGGGAGGATGTCGGAAAGATCAAGCTGGCTGGCATCGTTTGGAATGTCAAGATTCGAACCTTGATTTCGCAGATGATGCAGTCCATCTTGGCGGAGATTTTAATTATTCTTTTGGGGGCCCCTCGAGGTGCTGAATGAGGAGTGCGGAGCCGCCTGGGATTACGGGTTTCGGGTGCCAAAACTAAGATCAGGCTTCCATGACATCCATGATGCTGCTGTCCTGTCTGTGTCTGTTGGTGGTGAGGAGTTGAGGTCGTGGAGAGATTCAGTTTACCTTGGCAGGCGATATTCATGTCTCTGCTGGTTGGAGTCAGAGGTCAATTAGACGTTGGTCGGGCCTGGGGAGTCATGGATTCACCATGCTCATGGGGTGTGGCCTGCCGTTAACCTTTTGTGCGGGAGACGAAAGTCCGAGTCTTCAGGTCCTGTGCCTTCCAGTCTTCGCTCTATGGATGCGAGACTTGGACTGCTGACCAAGGCATCTGGAGACGAGATCTTAATTCCTTTGGTACCAGGTCTCTTCGGAGAAATTTGCTTGTGCTATCGCTTGCACAGATTTTGTGTCCAAGCGAGCGGTTGAAACTTGAGAGAGAACTCGGATGAGATTTTGTTACCAGCATGGTCCGTGAGCGTCAGTTGCGGCTATGGACAATGTAGCTCGTTTTCCCTGACGCTGATCCTGCTCAACAGATTCTCCAGCGAGGGATGCTCGTGAGTGGAGGGAGCAATGGGCCGACCACTGTCGTGGTTGCCAGCAGGTTGACCAGCATCTCAAGAGATGGGGATAGGCCTGGCATCTCTGCGTGCGGAAGGCGACGGAGGCCCCTGTGAGTACCAGGCGGAAAGTGGACGCAGTGACGCGCTTGTTCTTTTACATGCTCCATAATTACCTGACCTGACTACCGCGATCTCACACCATGCGGTTTCTCTCACACACGCCTTACCCACCCAGAATGCATGCCATTTCAACTCACCGACACACGGTTTCTACTCACACACGCGATTTCACTCACGCATGCTATTTTACTCACGCATGCATTTCAACTCACACATTTCGCTCACAACTCCTAAACACACGACACCGGAACAACCACGCCTTGGGAATCGTCTATCCACAAGGTCCCGGGCCTCCCATATCCCCCAAGCTCGCGTGTAACATGTTTCACAGCACATCGCCCGTCTAACTCGCAAAAGCTCGACCGGACTCCATCTCGTCGCGATCTCGCCTCAAGGGCATAATTCCCTCCCCTCGTTCCCTGGAAGGCTATCCTGCTGCGCACCAGGTCACGGGTACATTCCCCAAGCCCTCCCCCCATTGCCTTCACTACCTCTACCTGTGTGTGCTCGTCTTTCAACCACCCGCCCAACTTCACCCTCCTATTCCGGTTCTCTGTTTCCGTGACTATTTGCGTTTGTCACCTCTCTGTTCCTCGTCTCCAATTATTATTTCTTCTGCTGCGTCGTCTCTATTTCTCTCCTCTACCTCCTGCATTTCTATACATTTTTTATTTTGTTGTCTGCTTCGCGTCTCGTATCACGTCTCAGTCACCCCATTTAATTTCCCTCTCTGTCACGTCACTTCTCCGTCAACCTTTAGCGAGTTTCTCCCCAACAACTGTCTCCCGAATTATTGTGTCCCGACCTCTTTATCGCGGGTCCGGACAGCCGTTGCACTCCCTCTCGTTGGCTCGATCGTCAATAACGGCCCACGTGGGTGTCCGCCATTTTGTGCTCCACTGCCGCGTTATCTCGCCACGTGCAATTTCCACGAATTCCTTTTTGGCCCAGCCTGGAGATTCAACCCCAGTCTTTCTGCATCTCACCCTGCTGTGTTTGCATCTCGCTCCTGAATGCTGCATGTTCATACCATTTTGTTTTTCATTTCTTCTCTTTATTCTCTTTTTCATGCCAGTCCATTTTGTTTTCCCATTTGTTGCGCATTTGTATCCTTTTTGTTTCCCCTTTCCGCTTTGCATTGTTGCGCATTTGTTTTCATTTCGTTATTCATTGCATCCATTTGTTGTTTCCCATTCTTCGCGGTTTTGCATCATTGTTTGGCATATCTCCACTCATTGCTTGTAATCAGTCTGCATCAATTGTTTATGCCCGATGACTCTAACGGCCGATCCACGGCATCGTCGCGTTTCACTGGGGACCGGGAGGGAACTTTTGACGGATGGGGGTGGGGGGGGGGTGTCAAAAGCGCCTTCACCCCACGCCCATTTCGAGCTCTGCCGTTATTTGTGGGGAAAGTTCAACCTGCATGACGGTGCTTTCGGACCTGGGCCATAGATTCTAATATTTCCAATCGTATCTACTTCTTAATTCCTCCTGCCGCCCCGCTCGCCTTGCAGCGCCATTTTGCGTACCTAGTAATAAAAATTTCCAATGCTCGGAAATTTTGATGGAACCGAGGGTTCGCCTTGCACACCTTGATCCGGTTCCGTAAATTTGGTTTGGAGGTGGGATGGTTTTGAATCCCACTCCCTGACACAAGTGTGTGGCTTCTCTCGCCACTCCGTGTGCGGATGACCGCTTTTAGGTAATTGCGGCCACGCGCCCCACCCGGACGTGGCAATCCGTAGTCGCAGCTTTCCGGAGCGAACGCCCAAAATCCAGCTACGGTGTGTTTTTTAACCGACATCGTAAATCAGCCAATCTTCTGTCCACAGCACGACAGGGTTGATCGCCGAATATGTCGATTACCTTAAAGTATTTGCGCAGACAGAAGATGCCGGGGAATTTACACCTCGACGGGGCCCGTACGGACCGAGCTGCTTTAAGCATGCTCGCGCTGTTTGCGATGGCGAGCGTTTATTAATCGCCAAGCCGTCGGACTCGATTATCTATCGGCTATTAATAACCAGCTATATTGAGACGAATTTAACGGCAGCTCAATGGAGGAGGGACGCAATGCAGTCAGGTGAATATTCAACAATGACATTTATTCACACGTATGCTATCAATGAAGCAATGGGGATAAGGGACACGACATGAGCCAATTAAAGAACCTACAGCCGTTGTCTATTTTACTTAATGTACCGGACTTAACAATCTTACTTATAGTGGAACAAGGCGCGCACATGACTTCCATGCAAAAACCCCAGAAAAGAACAAGACCGCGGGCTCGTAGCTTTAATATTTGCTCGGAGCCGGGATGACCGGGAAGGCTCTGGAGGACCGAGCAGGGCTACTGCCTGACCCTTACTTGGTACTCGCTGGGCGACCCTCGAGTGTCCTTGCCCGACTAGTCTCGACTCCATACAGACGCTTCAAACGTGCTCCAACGTGCGAACCGGCTGCGCACCCTCTTCCGGCTCCGATCGACCAACTCCAAAACAACTGCTTTCCGCTTCCCCACACCCGATTCACCGATGGTCTCCCCAATTCTCTCACAACAGCCCAACAACCAACTGCACTCGGCGTCGACACGCGCCTTTTTATCGCTCCGGGCATTCGCCCCGCCTTTTCGCACGCGGGGGGGGGGGGGGGGGGGGGAAATTCTAGGAGAGTCCGGCTTGCGTTTCTGTTGTTGTTGCCACAACCGTCATTTCGTCCTACCCGTTCCGAGGGATAGTCGGGGCGGAGTTGATTGAGGGTGCTGTTTTGGGGTGGTGGTGGCGTGGTTGGAGTGTGGTGGTGCTGTGGTGAGGATGGCCGAGGTTGTGAGATCTGTTGTGGTGGTGGAGCTTTGTGGCGTGGCTTGTAGAGATGTGTTGAGGAGTGTGTTGTGTTGGTTTGAACAGAGAATGTTAGCGGTTGTGGGGA
>CM068956.1:141531426-141542749 GCA_035128595.1 Eptatretus atami
CAACAATCCTCTTGTGGAAGTCTTTTCATTATAGCTTCTTGGTCTCACTATCTGCGATGATCTTTCCTGGGAAAGCCACATCTCCAAGCTGGCCTCAAGTCAGTTGCAGACTGGGCATCCTCCATTTTGCAAAGTCCTTTCTTGGCACACCTGAGCTTTTGACCACGTCCAAAGCTTTAATCCGCAGCCTGATGGAGTACTGCTCTCTCCTCTGCGCTGGTGCTCCCACCTCTCACCTTTCTCAGATTCATGCTGGGGAAACCAAGACATTTCGGACATTGGTATCTCCCGTGATTAGACTGAGTCTTTGGGTCTCTTACTTTCTCACCGCAGGCAATTCCGTGGTCTTTCTGTCTTCTACCGTCTCCTCTCCGGCCTCGCCCCCTCTTCTGTGACTGAGATACATCCCCCCCATATTTTCGCAGGGCGCTCAAGGTCTACCAGCAACCCCCTTCTGGTAAAACTACCAAAATCAAGAATCACTGCTCACCTTCACTCTTTAGTTCCTCTTCTTTCCCACCTTTGGAACAAACTCCCACACTTTCTTCAATCCCACTGTTCCCTCCAGTTCTTCAAAAGAGCTGTTCACCACCATCTCTTCTCTTCCGCCATACAAAACCACACTATTTTCCACCCCTGTTAATCCACCCCAAACCCACTTCCTTAGAATTCACTGCTTTCCTTCCTGAAAGTCCCTGTAATGACGACCTTCATCACCCGTGATGTACAAAAATTTGTTCACAGCATTACAAAAAATATCCATAGGTATTTACTTTCTTCTCCGTTACATATTTTGTGGGTCATGCATGCCGACTGGTGGTTCCCCAGTGATCTTATCCATCCGCTACCAGGTGAGCGCCCAGGGGTATTGCCCCTATGTTTACTCTCTCTGGCTTCGTGGCAGTCAACAAAATTGAGAATCTTTCCAAACAGGAAACTTCCTGTTTTTAAGGATGTCATAAAAGATATATACAACAGTTACGAATAGCTAATGTAACGTGTTCGATAGGGTGTCATAGCCCCTGGGGAAGTGGCGGTAAAACCTGGAATTTTAAATTTTTTATATGCTTTTGAATTCTTAATTAAAATTGAATTATATATACACTCTAAGACTGTAGAAAACAAATCACCTTCATAATACTTCGAAGAACCATGCTGTATATTGATATATAGCATGAGATGGTGTGGCATGTGTATTTGGTTGAAGAAGAGGCCACCAATATGGCTATGCACCATGCTGATTGATGCTGCGTTCCATGGTGATCAATAAATTATAAGGAAATTGTAATTTATTGGAAGGAGGGCCTTGCTGTTGGTGGGTTGCCCCTTCATGGATTTGCTCTGATTAATTTATTGAGGCAAGATTTGCGGATTAAAAAATAGTCAATGCAGAGACTTGTATTTAAGGAGTGCGATCACGCTTGTCAATTTTTCTCTTGGGGTGTTGTCGATTGCACGCCTGGAAAAATAAATAAATAGAAAGAAGAAGCAGAATAGGGAGTAAAGGTATCCCTCGCTTACTCAAGTGGTTACGTACCTTTGTAACCCCTCCTTATGCGGGAGGTGGTTTTCCATTATTTCTGATGGAAAAATTATATTGTTTTTCCTCGCCTAACCGTAATGTTTCGGTCAAAGAGCAAAGCCATGTGCTTGGTATAACAATGTTGTTTTTTGCAAGTGACATAAAATTATTATTTACCTAATGACAGAGTCAGTAACACCAATAATAGTGTTTTTGTCACAAAACTTACCAAAACAATCTTGAGTCCAAGTTTAAATTAGTTTGCCTGATACCGAAACCAAAATAAAGAACTCTTAATCCACCATGTTTGTGTCTATTTAGTAAAATAAAAAGAAAACCAATTTTCATTTCCTGATATATTTTATAGACTAGAAACCAATAAAAACGACTGGAATAACAAACCGTAGATAAAAATTAGTTTGCATTTATTACTTTAAATTACATTTACCACCAGCCTGGACTGCTGGTAATATTTCATACTTACACCATATGTATGGACTACATACACCATCGTAATAGCGCTGCGAGAAGCTCGTAGTTGTGATATCACGCCGTTCGGTTTAGGTCGCAGAATGGGTTTAACATTGTCATTCCTCCCAACCACTTTCAATAATGACTCCAGGTTGTGCGTGACGAAGTAAAAGGTAATATTTCCGCGTGGCAGGTGGACCTTATCGCTCCCAGGACCGTGCAGTAGTTTTCAGTTATTTAGTTTTCTCAGGTAAAACCTCGAGACGAATGAAGAACTAATTTCATCTTGTAGTTAATTTTGTTGTCAAAGTTACCAAAACTATGTTGAGTCCATGTTTTCGTATGGTGATGGGAGGTGGTGGAGGAGATGGTTATTTTTTAACTCTTTCATTCTGAAAAGTTAATTATTCCCCAGCCTTCTGAAAAGTTAATCACCCCATCCGATAGTATTCGTGGAAAAATGTATTGTACTTATCGCCACGCCATGGAAATGACGTTGCACAATCACTATGATGCCGTCACTGTGACGGTTCTTTCGTTGTCGCGAATGAAGACCTTCGTTAAGGGGTGAATAGTCGGAAATGAAAACATTCGTTGTAGTGAACCTTTGTTAACCGATGAATACCTTTACACAACAGTAAACTACAAAGGAATGATTACTAACTTGAGCAACAACCAAAGTTAAAGCTCTGAAATCAGATGTTTTGCCACCACTTCAACAGTATTTGGAAGAGAGATTCAGTTCCCTTGATCAAAAGGTTTACAAGCATACGAAGTGGCTTGACCCAGCCAGCTGGGGTGATGTAGAGTCCGCTTTGAAGTTATACTTAGCCACTGTGACTTCAATAAGTCCAAACTGAAAAGCGAGTGGAAAGACCTGAGGTACACAGTGAACCGCTACTTTAGTAAAGTGAAAGCCAAGTCTACGTGGAAAAAATATCTTCAAGTACCACAAACATGAGTTTCAAAATGGGTGTTTGCTGACAAATGTTAATGTGTATAGGTGTCAGCAATAGCGTTGTTGAGAGGTGGATTTAGCCATCTCACTCACATGGCAGGAGGCCAAATCTCATGCATGGCACCATGGAGGATCATCTTCTTGTTAAAGTGAACAATTTGGCTTGGACAGAAAAAGAGAGGGAAGAAGTGATTAAATCTGCCCTTGGCAACTGCATGAAGCTATGGTGGAAGGTCAAGCTAGACATCATTGACACCCGTCATGCAGCCTTGGTATCCCAGTGAAACGATACAAAAGCAGTCACAGTGACTTTGAAATATCAAGCAGCAGCAGTGACAGTATTGTTGGCATCAGCAGTGATAACGGTTGTTCTGGGGGTGGAAGTGGCTATTACCAGAATGATGTGGACACATCAGATATGGAGGTGTCAGCAATAGCGTTGTTGAAGGGGGGGGGGATTTAGCAATCTCACTCACATGGCAGGAGGCCAAATCTCATGCATGGCATCATGGAGGTGCCCATCAGATACGACGCCAAATGATGCTGACCGGAAGTGTTTTTTGGAGGCACTTGTTGAAGCCTCTGAGAATGAGGACATTACATTGGTTGTGTTGAACATTGGTTGTGGTTTTGTGTTGTACCCAGGCTGGTGTTGGAAGACGAAACATTATGACTATTTTTCTTGTTTGAGGCATGCTAAATTTTGTATCAGGTACAATTTTATGAAACTGACAATGCATTGTACGTGTTCCAAGTATATATATATATATATAATATATATTATATATATATATATATATATATATTATAATATATATTGTTACGGCTGTGGAAATTCGCAAACACCATTCAGGTCCCGTAGGTGAGGTATTTTCTGAAGTACATGTATAGTTAGCCCAAACCCATTGTTTAGAGGAATTAATGTGATTCATTCGGGCTGCGACACTTTGAGTTAGTCGTTTTTCTGTTCTTTCATTATTTTCGAACCAACCACACTTCAACCTCAACCACCACGCCACCACTCCAACAACGCCAGCACCGCCATCTCAACAACAACCACCACCATCTTCGCCACTACCCACACCAACGAACGCCATCCTCCGCGGTCCACGTACGACGGTTTCCGCGTTGGAAACCGTCGAACGCGAGAAGGGAAAGAAGAAATCACCACAGCGAGGGCGCGCGGTTTTCCCGCTTGTTTTTTTCCCTGGCCCGGCGCCAGGACGGATTTTCCTCGCCCCCCGCATGGCGCGGGAGGGGGAACGAGAGGGAACGCCCCCCTTCTCGAAGCGCCTCGAAGGAGGGTGGAGCCAAGAACGGGGCGGGGCGCCGGGGGTATAAGAGTCGAGACGCAGGAGGCAGGGGTCTCTCTCTCTCTGTTCGGTGAGCTTCGGCTCGTGCTCGTTCTCGTTTTGGGCTCTCTTGGTTCGGTATTCGCTCTCTCTCTTGGTCTGTCTCTCTCTGTTCGGTGAGCTTCGGCTCGTGCTTGTTCTTGTTTTGGGTTCTCTCTTGGTTCGGCATTCGCTCTCTCTTGGTGTTCTCTCTTGGTGGTTCTCTCTTGGTTCGGCTCTTACGCAGTCGGTGCTCGGTCCGTGGCGTCGAGGGGCCAGCACGGGCAGGCACGAGGCACGCCGGAGAGACCTCGCCGACCACGCTCGAGCACGGAGTCACGGCCAGACGGGACCACGTGGGAGGACGGTCGCCAAGAACTCGAGGGCAGGGAAGTCGCGACTTCCATTTTCTTTTGGGGTTTTGTGAACGTGTGTGTGTGGCGCCATGTCCGTAAAGTAAAATTGTATAAGTGTTGCCGAATGTTCGCGTTAGCCGGTAGTATCTCTGCGTCATTGTTTCTTTTGTTGCCTTTCTTTTAACTGCTATATGTGCATTCTGTGCTATATGTGTGCTCTATGTGAGGCGTGAATAAATGTGCGTGCTTGTTGAATTGTTGCCCCGTTTCGCTGCGTCCTTCCTTTGTGGGTCTCCATCTTGCTTTACGTAGAGGGTTTGAGTGGGCGCGGGACGCCCGATAATCAATCAGGAACCGTCGAGGCCGACGATAACACCGCTCGGTTTATCCCGATAGCACGGAACGAGCCGCTTAAGCGGTTCGTGTCCGGAGTCGACCTGTGGCGTGGTACAACCCTCGGAAGGTTACCCGTGCGAGTACTTAGGTAGGTCGAGTTTGGCGAACAACCCTATCCCACGCGGGTGGCCGATTGGCACGATCGTGGTGAGGCCGAAAGGCCCACCCGTGACTAGATCCCGGCGTTAGTCCGGGAGGGTCACGACGGAATTGTCCGTCCCGTGGGCGAGGCGGTCGCGATTCGAGTCACGTGGTCGTTCGCACGCCGACGGCCGCGAATTCGCAACAATATATTGTTGCAACGGCTAACGCCGGGATCCAGTCACGGGTGGACCTTTCGGCCTCACCACAACCCAGTCCGCATTCTACCCGCGCGGAATAGGGTAAATCGCCGAAAGTCGATATACCTAAGTACCCGCACGGGTAACCTACCGAGGGTTGTACCTCGCCACAGGCCGACTTCGGATACGGGCCGCTTAAGCGACCCGTTCCATGCTAACGGGATAACCGAGCGGTGTTATCGTCGGCTTTGACGGTTCAGATTAATTTATCGGGCGTCTCGCGCCCACTCAAACCCTTTACGTGAAACAAGATGGAGACCCAACGAAGGAAGGACGCAGCGAAACGGGGGAAGAATTCAACAGAAGCACGTTTAATTCACAACAACAAAAATAGCACACATAAGACGGCAAGAATGCACAGCAACAATAATAATTAAATAAATGCACATAAAGCAAAAGAGTTACAACCCGAATACGCGACACACGCGCAACTTACACAATTCTACTTTCACGAGACTCGGCGCCACACACACACATTTACATAAACCCCAAAAGAAAATGGAAGTCGCGACTTCCCTGAGGTGTTGAGTCCTCAGCGACCGTCACTCCTCTCGCGGTCTGCGAGCTCTCCCGCTCCACTCAGACGCGCGCCACTTTCTCCTCTCCGTCCGTCAATCGCGGGCCGGAATCCTTCTCAGCTTTTTCCTCCTCCGTCGCCTTTACCGTCCCTTTTCGAGTGCCCGAAATCCTCTCAGCTTTTTCCTCCTCCGTCGCCTTTACCGTCCCTTTTCGAGTGCCCGAAATCCTCTCAGCTTTTTCGTCCTCCGTCGCCTTTACCGCCCCTTTTCGAGTGCCCGAAATCCTCTCAGCTTTTTCGTCCTCCGTCGCCTTTAACGTCCCTTTTCGAGCGCCCGAAAATCCTCTCAGCTTTTTCGTCCTCCGTCGCCTTTACCGTCCTTTCGAGCGCCCGAAATCCTCTTCTTCTTCTTCCTACTCCATCGCCCGGGGCCCCGCCCTCCACTCCGCCCCCCCCCGTTTTCGGCTCCACCCTCTTTCCAGAACATGCTGCAACTTCCAGAAGGGCGTGGTCCTCCGTCCAATCGGTGCCATTCATTCGGGGAGGAGGGGGGAACGGGGGCCGGGGCCGCCTGCCTTCCTTTGAAGCCAGGCCTCTGGCAACCGTTGCCGAGTCGGAACGCCGTGGCCGTTGTAGTGGTGGCGTGGTTGGCGTTGTTGTAATGGCGGCGTGGTTGTAGTGGTGGCGTGGTTGGCGTTGTTGTAATGGCGGCGTGGTCGTAGTGGTGGCGGCGTTGGCGTTGTTGTAATGGCGGCGTGGTTGGCGTTGTTGTAGTGGTGGCGATCGTCCCGCAGGGAGCCTGGTCAACGGCGAGGGCGGAGATGCGGGGTGGGGGCCGCTGAGAAGCGGAGACGTGGTGGTGTCGCTCAAATTAAAGAAAGAGAAAGAAAAACGGCTATACTGAAGAGATCGCAGCCTGAATGAATCACATTAATTCCCTCTATACAACGGGTTTGGAGCTAACTACACATGTACTTCAGAAATACCTCACCTATGGGACCTTTATGATGTTTGCGAATTTCACAGCCGTAACACTACCCCTCCCCTTTTTACAGACTCGTCCTGATCGTCAAATTATCGTGTGCCATCATGTGTAGTTCTCCCTAGTACGTTTTACCTACGGATCCCTGAGTGCGACATTCATGGTATTCGTGTCCCCAAAATAAATAACCTGAGGGCTGAGTAACTAACTAAACAAACTCACTCATTCAGACGACTTAACTAAAATTGCCGGCGCTAAGACATACATGCCGGGGGGCACTCATATTTACAATACACAACTTATCCTTAACTTACAAATTTTACACTAAACCATGGCCAGGATCAATGGACTCTGCAGGAAAAAGAAAAAGAGTCAACAGAGAACCGGTGCACGGGCCGCCACTGCAGGCCCGTGTTGCAGCTGCCAACAGGACAGTTCCTGCAGCTTGCAAACTGTTGCTTGCGGATCCTGGCGCGCATGGAAATGAACAGGGGGTAAAGCAAAATTGAACGGGGCAAACGCAGATGTGGGCAGTGGGCATGGCATGGCAAAAACAGGCAGGCAAGGCATGGCATGACAAGGCCGCACAAACACAGCCCGCTGAACAAGGCCGTTGCAGGCAAACACAGCCGGCAGACGAACTGGCCGGCACAGGCCTTGCAGTAAAAACAGCCGTCGGACGATCCGGCCGGCACAGGCCTTGCAGCAAACAAACAGCTGCCGATGAAGTTGGCCGGCCTCTTGCCGTGCAGTGCAGGTTGGTGGAGGTAGTGCGGTGGTGCTGGCCACTCAGAAGGCGGCCTCGGACCTACCTACTGTCTCCCTCAAACCTATCGCCTTTGCCTGTCACTGTACATACCCACTCCCTTAATTGTAAAAAACCAATTTAGCCCCAATTAAATTTTTTTTTTGTTGTTGTTTTTTTTACTTCCCTACTTCCCCACTATAAATCGTCCCCTAACCCCTTTACTGTCCTTGTTCGGCTAACCTATCTCGTCTCCTAGCCTACTCCCAACCCCTACGTTCCCTTCCCGGAGGGGAATAAGGGAGAGCTAGCGTCCTGTGCCGAGGCCCAACTCGAGCCTCAGGATGGCCTCCCCAGATCTCAGCGATCTAACCCAAAGTGGGTCCAGCGGCCCACAACGAGAGCGAAGGGATGGATGGTGCGGAGGGGTACACTTCCTAATCTACCCTAACCATTTAAACTGTTAACTACCCCGGGGCTTTCAACAAGCGCCTCTCGCTTAATCTAATGGTTCTAAAACCCAGATTCCCGTCGCCTGTGTTGGTGTCCTCTCAAATTTTCCCTCGTGCCCTTGCACGGTTTCGTGGCTGGGACGCGTGGCTCCTTTGGGCAGGCACGACCCTCTGCCGAATCCCAACGATGGCACCCCCGGGCACTACACTGCCTCCGAGCCTACCAGCTCCCTAAACACCGGGGAGTGCCCCCATGGCAACTCCCCTGAAACGCACACGTGGCAGGCTGGCGCCCCGGGCCCCTTTCCGAGGGTCACCCGTGCCCACGACACTGCCCACGCGGCTAACGGCGCTCCGGGCCCCGCACCAAGCGGGCGCACCCGTGCCCACTACGCTAACCGGCCCCCATGGGCCTTGGCCTACCACGGCCGACTAGCCCGGTGCCCGGGGTACCCACTCAGCGATACTCACCTTCCGCAGCCACGCTCCCAGCCCGTCAACAGGGCTCCTGCACCCCTCCAAATGGGTATCGAGCCTACATTCCCACCAACAGCAAAACGACCTCCATTTTTCAATTTAACTAGCCCACTAACTCACTCTACACTGACCCCGGGGTCCCTTGGGCGGGAGTCACTCCTCCCCCAATCACTCATCGCACCATGCATTCCCCAATCACTCCCTACACTCAGACCCGCTGGCCTCACTCACTCAACATGTTTCAATCCCACAACTCTTCAACACACACCGCTGAATCCTGCCATCCTTCTATCTAACTCGTGCTCCCACGTCATCCCTTAAACTACAGCACGTTCCATTTAACACTACGTAGCTAAGCTACGTCCCGTACACACTCACTGTCTGTCACTGCCCTCAAATCCTCTAAAATCAATTAAATCATTTTCCCAACCTAAATCCCTCTACCTAATCCATTCCACGGGCTCCATGAGGACTTACCCCTGCCCCATGAAGCCGGTCTAGCTAAGCTAACCCTTCCCCTAGCTAGTATCATCCTGTGCCCTGGTAAGGGGGTCTTCCACCCCTTGCCCAGGGAATCCTGTTCACCCGAAAGTGAGCCTTTACCGTCCTTTTCGAGCGCCCGAAAATCCTCTTCTTCTTCTTCCTACTCCGTCGCCTCTTTTATCGCCCGGGGCCCCGCCCTCCACTCCGCCCCCCCCGTTTTCGGCTCCACCCCTCTTTCCAGAACATGCTGGAACTTCCAGAAGGGGCGTGGTCCTCCGTCCAATCGGTGCCATTCATTCGGGGGAGGAGGGGGAACGGGGGCCGGGGCCGCCTGCCTTCCTTTGAAGGCCAGGCCTCTGGCAACCGTTGCCGAGTCGGAACGCCGTGGCCGTTGTAGGTGGTCGTGGTTGGCGTTGTTGTAATGGCGGCGTGGTTGTAGTGGTGGTGTGGTTGGCGTTGTTGTAATGGCGGCGTGGTCGTAGTGGTGGCGGGGTTGGCGTTGTTGTAATGGCGGCGTGGTTGGCGTTGTTGTAGTGGTGGCGATCGTCCCGCAGGGAGCCTGGTCAACGGCGAGGGCGGAGATGCGGGGTGGGGGCCGCTGAGAAGCGGAGACGTGGTGGTGTCGCTCAAATTAAAGAAAGAGAAAGAAAAAGGCTATACTGAAGAGATCGCAGCCCGAATGAATCACATTAATTCCCTCTATACAACGGGTTTGGAGCTAACTACACATGTACTTCAGAAATACCTCACCTATGGGACCTTTATGATGTTTGCGAATTTCCACAGCCGAAAACAATATATATATATATATATATATATATTATATATATATATAATATTATATATATAATATATATATATATATATATATATATATATATATATATATATACATTTTGAGACATCATTATAAAATACAATGTGGAGTACTTGTTCTTTTCTCTTGTTCTCTCTTTACTTGAGCAAATGCAATCACTCCCGCAAAAAAATTGAGGAGAGCAATATTAACGGGAGCAACCACTCTCACAAACAAAATCAAAGAGAGCGATTTACAGCTGTCACAGAGTTGACAAAGACGAGTCTCTGAATGTGCTCGAATACGCGTGGGTTGGCAAACTTTTCCACATTTATTCACCTCATTAACATGGCCCTTCAACACAATAACCCCCTCAAACCCCGCAACATAATCACCACGATAATCTCCATCAACTCATCATTAGCTTCACCATCATCGACATCACCATTGCATTATAGTATCAAGTTTATCATCATTATTATTAAAGGCAAGTTTCATGTTCTTAATAACTTAAGAAACAAGTAGAAAAGAAGTAAATTGTCATTGCCCCCATTGTTTTAGTAATTTTGCTGAATGGAGTTAAAAGGGCTAGCCCATATTTATCGACAACTAAAATCGCTGCCAGTCTACCAGTCAGACATCTTCGATCAGATCACAAAATAAAGTGAGAGGTACGTATATGCCATCATATACTGTGTGTGCGCCAAGTTTGAACAAAATCTGATCATGCATGTCTGAGAAATGGTTGGGGACACATTTAAGTAACAAAATGGCCAGCAGTTGGCCACATAGGATCTGATCTTGAAAAAACAATGACGTTCATATGCAAGCCATCATTTGTTATCTGTGTGCCAAGTTTGAACAACATCGGTAAATACATGTCCGAGAAATGGTTGAGGGTATATTCAACATGGTTTTTTTTTTTTTACAACTAAAATGGCTGCCAGTCTACCAGTTGGCCATCTTTGAACAGATCACAAAATAAAATTAGGTGCAAGTGTATGCCATTGTTTTCTGCGTTTTTGCCAAGTTTGAGCAACATCGTTAAATGCATGTCTGAGAAATGGTGTTCAACATGGGTTTTTTTACAACTATGTTCCAAATTGTTCGTCCCGTCTGGCTTTCCCACATAATTTTTTTTTTTTAAAGTAAATGATCTTTTACATAGGTAAGAAACGTGTTTGATACATCCTGTGCGTGTGCCGTCAGTTACAGTTCATTTGTGTGACCTCGGAGATGGTAAAGTAGTGTAATGACTTTCAGAAATCAGTGGAGGCACACATGAGACCTTCGGCGAAAAGGCACGTTGAGTTTGCGAGAGTCAGTTGTAACAATATGTTTGTGATTATTCTTGTAATATCCTGTGTTGATGTGATTGTGATTTTTCTTGCAATACCATGTATTGATGTGTTTGTAATATCCTGTGTTGATATTGTTACGGTTGTGGAAATTCGCATTACACCATAAAGAGTCCTCAGGTGAGATATATCGAGAAG
>CM068956.1:141547322-141572662 GCA_035128595.1 Eptatretus atami
CCACTCAACAGAATCACAAGAATAATCAAAACATTCAAGGATATTACAATAACATCAACAATGTGTATCAAGAATAGACAACACATGAATACAGAATCACATAGAAATACACAGAGCAATCAACACAGATATAAAAATATCACAAACAAATCAACAGGATAGCACAAAATAAACACAAACATATCACACAGGAATACCAACAACATCAACATATGGTATTGAAGAAATAACAAACACACAATACGGATCTCACAAGAAATACATACAACATCAACACAGGAATCAAAGATAATCACAACACATCAACACAGGATATCACAAGATAATACAAACATATCACAAGGATATTACAAACAATAACATAATGGTATTGCAAGAATAATCAACAATATACAGATTATACAAGATTAATCAACAAAACATAGACACAGGATTTTACAAAGATACATCACAACACTCAACAGGATAGTTACAAGAATAATCACAAACGCATCAACAGACAAGGATATTACAGAAATAATCAAAAACATATTCAAACAAGGATTACACAGACATAATCACAAACATAACAAAGATATTAATATAATTCATCACAAAAATAACACATCGTGCGAAATTAGAAAATATCAGAATATATTAACACAATGATATCACAAAAATCAAAACACTCAAACACAGGATATTACAAGTAATCAAAATCAACACAGGATATTACAAGGAATAATTAATATACACATCAAACGACAGGATTCAAAGAATAATTATAAACACATCAACAAGGATATACAAGAAAAGTCACAAGCATTCACACAGATATACAAGAATAATCACAAACATATAAAGGACAGATATAAATAATATTAACAATCAACAAGGATATTACAAGAATAATCACAACCTATCAACACATAATAAAATAATTATAAACACACAACACAGGTTGCAAGAATATTAATCACAAAAATCAACAGGATATCCAAGAATAAATTCAAACAATCACAACAGATATAAATAATACAAACACTCAAACACGATATTACAGAATATAAAACCAATCAACAAGATATTACAAGAATAATCAAAACCACAAAAGATATCACAAAATAATCACAAACATATCAACACAGGATATAAAACACATCACATATGGTACAAGAATAATTAAACACATCATAAGGATACACAAGATATCACAAAACCATCAACAACAGAATACAAAATATACAAACACAATCAAACAGGATATGTCAAAATAATCACAAACATTTCAAACAGGATTTCAAACCATCAACATATGGTATGCAAAAATAATTCAACAAATCAATAAGGATATAAAGAATAATCCAATGACAAACACATCAACACAGATATCAAAAGAATAATCCCAAACACATCAACACAGGATTCACAAAATATCTACAAACACATTACAAAGGATATTCATATATCATCACAAACATATCAACTACAAGATATACAAACACAGCAACATATGGTATTAGCAAAATAATCAAACACATCAATACAGGAATACAAAGATAATCACAAACATATAACAAAGGATTCAAAATAATCTACAAGAATCAATCACAAACACATAAACACAGGATATTAACAAAATAAGTCACAATCATATAACACAGATATCAACAGATAATCAACCATCAACACAGGGTACACAAGAATTAATCAAACATATCAACACGGATATACACAAGAAATCACAACACATCAACACTAGATATACAATAATACACAATCAAAGGATATTACAAATAATCCACGCAACGAATCACAAGGATATTCAAAATAATCAAAACATTATTAACACAGGATATTCACAAGATCATCCAAACACATTAACAATGATATTACAGGAATAATCCAACTAATTAACCACAGGATATGACAAGAATAATCACAAACCATAAACACAGATATAACAGAATATATCACAAGCAATAACAGAATAAACCAGAAAATCAAACATTCAACGAAGGATATAACACTCAATCATGATTGAAGAAAATCAAACACCTCATACAGGATAACCAAGAATGAATCACAACACTCAACCAGGATATTACAAGATAACTCAAAACACATCTAACACAGAATTGACTAGAATAATGACAAACCATAAAAGGATACTTTACAAGAATAATCAACAACATATAACTAAAGGATATTACAAACCCTCAACATATGGGATTGCAGAAAACTAAACATCAATAACAGGATATCAAAGAATAAAAAACCATAAACAAGGATTTAACAAAATATCAAACACATCAACACAGATTCACAAGAATAAATCAAAACCATTAACAAGGATATACACATAATCATCACACTATCAAACAACGAGGAAATTACACAATAAACAGGATTCAAAATAATACAACACATCAACACAGCTATACAAAAGAAAGAGAAAAAAAAAGAAAAAAAAGACAAACGACTCAACACAGAATATAAAAGAATAATCACAAACACATAAACAGATATCAATAATAAACAAAGCATAGTCAACAATGATAACTACAAAATTCATCACCAACTATCAACACATAGATATTACAAACACAGAACAGATGATTGCTAGATATATCAACATAATAAGAATCACAAGAATAATCAAAAATATACAAAGGATATCACTAAAATCAAGAATAATAACAACCTAAGACAAGGATATAAGAAAATCAAACAATCAACACAGGAAATCAAAAAATAAAACTCAACACAGGTATCAAAGAATAATACAAACACATAACATCGTGATATAAATAAATCAAACACTATCAACCAGGATATCACATACAAATAATCACAAACACATCAACACAGAATATTACAAGAATAATCACAAACACATCAACACAGGATATTACAAGATATACATAACACTAACAAGGAATAAAGAAAATCCAATCATCACACATGGATATAACAAACACATCATCAAAGGATTCACAACATAATGCACTACACATCAACGGAATTACAAGAATAATCACAAAATATCACAGTCACAAGATATAAACGATATCACAAGATATACAATATTATCAAACATAATCAACACAGGATAACCAGAAAAATACAATATTCAACACATAGATATCCAAAATAATGACAAACACATTCAACACAGGATATAAAGATCAACAACACCAACACAGGATATTACAAGAATAATATACAAACCTCAACACAGGATATCTACAAAGATATAATTTACAACACATCACACAGGATATCCAGAAAATAATATAAATCACTTAACACAGGATACAAGAAAATAACAACAATCAAACAGGATATTCACAAATAAAAACACATCAACACAGGATATACGATATCATCAAGGATAATAACAGGAATTACAAGAATCAAACACACAGAGATATTACAAGAATTAATAATAAACGATCACACATGTATGCGAGAATAAGTCCAACACACAACACAGGATTCACAAGAAACAAAACATAAACAAGTGACTAAGCAAACACTATCAACTGCAGGATATCACGAAGAATAATCAAAACAACATTCTAAACAGGATATTACTAAGAATAATCACAAACAATCACACAGGATATAAAGAAATACCATCAATCAAGGAATCACAATACAAACCAGATAATAAAAAATACAAACACACCAACCAACAGGATAATTCAGAATAATCAAACACATCAATACAGGATATACAGAATCAATCAAAACACATCACACAGATATCACAAAGAATAATCACAATCACAACAAGGTATACAAGAATAATCACAACATATCAACACAGGATTACACTCAAATAATGTATGAAATCAAACACTATACATCAAGTACCACATCACCGGATATCAAATACACTTTAAGAGTCATATGTTCACAAATATCACAACATTAACACGAATTATACAACAATAAATATAACTGCATCAACCTGTATATTCAAGAAAATCAAACACATCAAACAGCTGATATACAAGAATATCAAAACATATAAACATAAATATCACAAGAATACACATATACAAAATATCAACGACAGTGATATACAAGAATATCACAAGAATCCAACACGGATATCTACAAGAATAATCACAAACCATCAACACGATATTAGAGTATTCACAAGAATAATCACATAACTTCAACCAGGAATAATAGAATATCAGACAAAATAACAATGAAACAAATTCACCTAGGAATTACAAAGATAAAAATACAACACATCAAAATGGAATATTACAAGGAATAACAAAACATATCAACACAGGATATTACTAAGAATAATCACAATACACTACGCAGGAAGTTACGAAGAATAATCACAAATTATCAACAGTGATTTAAAAGAATACAACAACATCAACAAGGATATTACAAGAATATTTCACAAATCTCAGACACAGGAATCACAAAAAATAGAGGCGCACATCGGGAGAGTGAAAAACCTCGCACAATACTCTTGGGTCACTCAATAAGCCTTTTTTCTTATTCATATAAATATGATGTCAACAGCTGACAGTTATAGTCTTTTCTCCAACATTTTTTTTGGGGGGGGGTTAGGAAATCATTAAACATGTAGTACAATGCAAAAAACAGAATCATTTTTAAAAAAAGTTGCAGATAAATTATTTTTCTGCTAACAATTTTTTTTTGGGGGGGGGGGGGGGGGGGTTGGAAATCACTAAAACATGTAGAATGCAAAAAAAACAATTTTTTTCATTTTTTTGGGGGTTTGAATCACTTAAAAATGTAAATGCAAAAAAAGAAAAAACATTTTTCTCAACAAATTATTTTTTGGGGGGGGTAACAATTTTTTGGGGGGGGGTTGGAAATCATTAAAATGGAGAATGCAAAAAAAAACAAATTTGGGGGGGGTAACAATTTTTTTTTGTTTTGGGGGGGGGGTTGAGAAAATCATTAAATAATGTAGAAATGCAAAAAAAAGAAATCGGAATTTTTGTTGAAAAAAAAGTTGGCAAAAAATTCTTTCCTCTAATTTTTTTTTGGGGGGGGGGGTTAGAAATCCTTAAACATGTAGAAATGCAAAAAAAAAAACAAAAAACATTTCATCTAAATTTTTTTTATGGAGGGGGGGTAACTTTTTTGGGGGGGGTGAAAATCATTAAAACATGTAGAATGCCAAAAAAAAAATTTTCTTAATTTTTTTTTTTGGGGGGGGGGAAATCCAAAATTTAATGGAATGATCTTGACATACTACCCCCCCACCAAGTTTCGTCGAACGTCGAGGATTTTTTCCGTATACTGTTCACAACAAAGAAACAAACAAACAGAAAGGGTGAAAACAGTAAACTCCATCCATCTCGAAGATGGCGGAGGTTAATTAAAACATTATCAACACGGAATTCAAACTAACATCAATACATGTACAGAAAATTACAAACCATCAAACACAGATATACACAGAATAATCAAACACATCAACACAGATATTCAAGAATAATACAAACACATATACACAGATATCACAAGAATAAAGAAACAATTCAACACATGATATACAAGAATAAGTAGAACATATCAACACATGGATATTACAAGAAATCACAAACATATTAACATAGGATATACAATAATCATCACAACCATATGTTGCGAATTCGCCCATCGGCGGGCGCTCGCCCAGTAACTAATCGGCACGGTCGCCCACCGGATAGGACAATTCTTCGTGACTCTCGGAACTCCGGTGAGCTAGTGAGGTGGTGCTTTGACCTAACAATCGTGGTGAGGTAGGGTTGTTCGACCGGTTTGTTCGCCAACCCGCCACTCGCTCAGGGTAGGTGTTGCAAACTCGACTAACTAAGTACTCACGAGGTTAACGGCTATCGATCGACGGTGCTCCGGACACGGCCGTTGGGGCCCGTCCGTACTAAAGGGATACGAGCGGATGTACGCGAAGTGGACGACGTTCAAGATTAATTACCGGGATGTCGAACCACTACGAACTAGTATGCAAGAGGAGAATTCAATATAGAAGAAGACAAGCGAAACGGGCACAGTCAACAAGCAAGCATTTTATTGCGACACACGGAAAGCAGTATAACAGCCATACAGATGCACAAAAACAAGGCTAGAAGAAACGTTGAACACGACCAACGCGTACACACGCCACTTAACAGATGGCGAACACACTTTTACACAAAGAAAGAGGAGCCACCCTCACAGACGAAGGAGGCGGACAGGGAGGCCAAATGTGCGGAGACCTGGAAGGAGCGGCCAGGTCCGCGGACGGGAGGTCTTACCGATCTCGTGAGCGTGGCGGCAAGCCCAAAATGTCGGCGCCGGCCCCGACTCCGTGACTGGCGTGCTCGTTGGCAGTTGGGTGGGGAGGAACGGGGCCCCTTTAGCACTATCTCAGCGGGGTGGGGAAGGGGAATTGTAATCCTGGGGAGGGAGTGGCTGGCTGCTTGGGTCCGCTGGACGAGAGAGCGATGCCCCCAGCCGCAACCTCGTCGCATCCGACGTCCCCTTGCTCGGACGCGAGCTCCCTTGACCGCGACGCTGCCTGAGCTCCACTTCTTCCAGCTCACCTCAAAAACTCTCACTCGTCCCACAACGTCAATCGCTTCACTATGCGATTCGCCTTGCGCTCGATTTATAGATCAGGAGGCGCCGATTATGCAAATATGCGGATAAAAACGCGATTGGAGGCGGGGCCCAACCACCTCTGTCAGACATTGGTCGGCCGCAAAAAGGGGTCGTGAACCCTTGATCGCATATTTTTGCATAAGTACGGTTCACAGACTCGCGTTGGAGCGGGCAAGCCGCTCGCTTGCCCATGGACCGGAGGGGAAGTGGGCTGTGAAGCATTTTGGATCCGAATTCTTTCGCATTCGGATCGCGCTCGACGCTTCGGCACCAACGTAGACTACGGCTCCTGACAGCAGACGTTTTGTGTTACTGGTGTGTCTGGAAGGTTGTGAAGGAGATAAGGCAAGTGGTAGGGTCTCTGTGGTGAGGGTTGGACATGGTTGTTGGATGGTTGTAGTTGGTGGTATGTGGCTTGTTGGTTGGTAGGGTTGAGATGGTTGTTTGGTGGGATGGCTGGCGTGGTGGTTAAGGTGTTTGTTGTGTATTTGCGTGTTGAGACGTGGTTGGTTCAAATACGACGAAAAAGAAATGCTATCGCAAAGCGTTGCAGCCCGATGAATCACTTTCTCTAATGGAACGGTTTGGGATAACACACATGACTCTCGATATAAGTCTCACGAGGATTTATGGTGTTAATGCGAATTTCCACAACCTCGTAAAAATCAACGAAGGATATTAAACAATACATACATGGTATTGCAAGAATGATAAACAATCACATCACCAGATATTACAAGAAAATATCTACAAACATATTGTTAACTGACTCCGCAACTCACGTGCTTTTGCCGAAGGTCATAGTGTGCCTCACTGATTCTGAAAGTCATGTACACTACGTTACACTCCGGGTCAACAATAACTGTAACTGACTGGTACACGCACAGGATATCAAGACACGTTCTTACTATATGTGAAGGATTTACTTTAAAAAAAAAAATTAGTGGGCAAGCAACGAACGACAATTTGAAATAGTTGTAAAAAACCCATGTTGAATACCATTTCTCAGAATGCAATTTAAGATGTTTCAATACTTTGGCAAAACGCAAGAAAACAGAGGCAGTACATTGCACCTAGATTTTATTTTGTGATTGTTCAATCAGATGGCCAACTGGTGACTGGCAAGCCATTTTTAGTTGTAAAAATAAAAAAAAACATGTGAATATACTCACATTCTCGGACATTTTCACGATGTTGGTTAAACTTGGCACACAGATAACAATTGATGGTTGCCATATGAGTCATTGGTTTTTTACAAGTCAGACTCCTATTGGCCCTGCTGGCATTATTGTTACTCTAAATTGTCAACCATTTTCAGACAGCATGATCAGATTTTGTTCAAATTGGCGCAACTCAGTATATTGATGGCATATACGTATCTCACTTTTTTGTTGATTGATCGAAGATTCTGACTGGTAGATGCGGATGGATTTAGTTTTCGGATATAGGGCAGCCTTTTAACTCATTCAAGAATTTAAAACAATGGGGCATATGACAATTACTTCTTTCTACTTGTTTTAAGTATTAAGACATGAAACTTGCCTTAATATAAAGGATAACTTGATACATAGATGCATGGTGATGGTGATATCAGCTACGAGTATATTGAATGGAATTATGTGTGATTATGTTGCGGTTGAGGGGGTATTTGTTGAAGGCGATTTTATGAGTGATAAATGTGGAAAGTTTGCCAAGCCCGGTTTGGAATTCAGAGACCGTCTGTCAACGTCTGTGACAGCGTAAAATTCGTCCTTGATTTTGTTGTGAGAGTGGTGTCCGTTACAGTGCTCGCCTCAATTTTTTGGCGGAGTGGATTGTTGGTCAAGTAAAGAGAAACAAGAGAAAAACAGTACTTTCAATTTATTTTATAAATGAGCTCTCAAAATGTATAATATATAATTTATATAGTATATATATGTAATAATATATATAATACATATATATAATCATATTAACTATTGTTACGGTTTTGTGGAAATTCGCAAAACTCATAAAGGTCCATAGTAGGTTTTGAAGTACATGTTGGTAGTAGCTCCAAAACGTGTATAGAGGGAATTAATGTGATTCATATCGGTGCTCGATCTCTTATAATAGAGTTTTCTCTCTTTCTTAATTATGCGCGAGCACCACCCGTTCGCTTCTCAGGGCCCCACCTCGGCTCCCGCATCTCCCAGCCCTCGCCGTTGACAGGCTCCCTCGGGACGATCGGCCCACTACAACCACGCAATCACGCGCCATTAAATACAACGCGAACCCCACCACTAACACGCCGCATACACAAGACGCCAACCCACACACTACTACAAACCGCATTACACAAGCCAACCACTGCCACCTACTCAGGCACGGCGTCCACTCGGCAACGGTGAGAGGCCTGCCTTACAAAGGAAGCAGCGGCCCGGCCTGTTCCCTCCTCCCGACTTGAATGCAACGATGGGGAGGACCGCCCTTCTGGAGTTCCAGCTATTGTTCTGGAAGAGGGTGTGGAGCAGGAAAACGGGGGCGAGTGGAGGGCGGGTCTGGCGATAAAGAGCGACGGGAGAAGAATGAAGAAGAGGATTTTCGGGCGTCGAGGGACGGTTAAGGTCACTTTCGGTGAAAGATTCCGGCAAGGGGTGAAGCCCTTCCAGGGCAAGGATGAAACTAGCTAGGGGAAGGGTTACTTACTAGCGGCTTTCATGGAGGGGTAAGTCTCCATGGAGCAGTGAATTGGATTGAGGTGAGGGATTTAGGTTGGGAAATGATTTTTTAATTGATTTAAGAGGTATTTGAGGAAGTACAGACATGAGTGTGAGCGGGGACGTGGCTTAGCTACGAGTGTAAATGAACTGCTGTATTTAACAGGGATGAAGTGGGAACGAGTTAGATAGAAGGTGGAGATTAGGCGTGTGTTTGAACGAGTTGTGGATTGAAACATGTTGAGTGAGGTGAGGGCCATAGGGTCTTGAGAGGGAGTGATTGGGAATGCATGGTGGATAGGTGATTGGGGGGAGAGTATAGCCGCCAAGGACCCGGGTCGTGAAGAAGTGAAGTTAGTGGGCTCGGTTTAAATTGAAAATGGCGGCTGCGTTATTTGGCTGTTGGGTGGAAGTAGGCTCGATACCATTTGGAGGGTGCGAGCTTGTTAAGGCTGGAGCGGTTGCGAAGGTGAGTATAGCTGCTGGGAACCCGGCACGGGCTGTCGCGTGTAGGCAAGGCTATGGGGGCGGGTTAGCGTAGTGGGCACGGGGTGCGCGGTTGGTGCAGGGGCGCCGGAAGCGCCGTTAGCCGCTGATGTGTGGCACGGTGACCTCGAAGGGGCCGGGGCGCCAGCCTGCAAGTGGCGTTTTCAGGGGATTGCCATGGGGGCAACTCGGTGTTTAGGGAGCCTGAGGCCGGAGGCGTGTAGTGCCTTCAGGGGTTGCCATCGTTGGGGATTCGCAGAGGTCGTGGCTGCAAAGGAGCCACGCGTCACAACGACAAGGCACGAGGGAAATTGAAGAGGCACCAAACAGGCACGGGAATCGGGTTTTTAGAACCATTAGATTAAAGCGAGAAGGCGTTGTTGAAAGCCGGGTAGTTACAGTTAAATTGGTTAGGTAAGATGAGTAATGTACCCCTCCGACATATCCTTTGCTTCTGTGTGGCCGCTGACCCCTTTGGGTTAGATCTGCTGAGACTGGGGAGGCCATCCTGAGGCTCGAGGGATTTTGGGCCCCCTCGGCCACGGGGGACCCGCTTTAGCTCTCGCCTTATCCCCTACGGGAAGGGAACGTAGGAGGTGGGAGTAGGCTAGGAGAAGAGATAGGTTCAGCCGAACAAGAAAGTTAAGGGGTTAGTGGGACGATTATAGTGGGAATAGGGCAGTAAAGTAAACAAACAAAAAAAAACATTTAATTGGGCTAAATTGGTTTTTGTACAAATAGATGGTCGACACGTGAGGCAAAAGGAGCGATAGGTTGTGGGAACGAGTAGGATCCGGCCCGCCTTCTAATGCCAGCACCCCGCATACTCACAACCGCACTCGGCAGAGCGCCATTCATTGGAGCAGCTGTTTGTTTGGCTGCAAGCTGTCCCGGCCGATAGCCGAGCGGTGTTTTCTGAAGCCTTGCCGGCAGTTGTCTGCCGGCGTGTTGCCTCAACGGCCTGTTCAGCGGCTGTGTTTGCCTGCGGCCATTGTCATGCATGTTTCCTCCGTTTTGCCATGCATTGCACTGTCCAATTGGGCGCGTTCAATTGCTACCCCCGTATTTCATGCGGCCAGATCGAAGCAACATTTGCATAGCTGAGGAATGTCTGTTGGCAGATGCAACACGTGCCGCGTGGGCCCGTGAACGGTCTGTGACTCTTTCTTTCCTGAGAGTCCATTGATCTTGGGATGGTAGTGGTAAATTTGTATAAGAAAGTGGTATGTAAATGATGGCCCGCCGATGTATGTCTATGCGGCGGCAATTTAGTTAAGTCGTTGAAGAGTGAGATTTTAGTTAGTATCAGGCCCTCAGGTTTTTATTTGGGGAAGAATACATGAATGCGATCTCAGGATCCGTAGGTAAAACGTACTAGGGGAGAATACACATGAGCACACTATAATTGAACGACTCGGACGAGTCTGTAAGGGAGGGTAGTGTTAGACGCTGGGAAATTAGCACACATAAAGGTCCATAGGTGGTATTTGTAAAGTACAACGTTAAGTTACTCCAAACCGTGATAGCGGGAATAATGTGATTATTCAGGCTGCGATTCTCGTTGCCGTTTTTTCTTTTTATATTGAGCGCCAACTTCGCTCCAGCGCCCCACCCGCATCCGCTCGGTGACCAGCTCCTGCGGGAACGATCGCACCGACTCACAACGCACAGCGCATTACAACAACGCAACGCGCCACCACTACGACAAGCGCCATTACAACAACGCGCAACATACCCACCACTACAACCAGCCGTCATTAACAAGCCACGCCAAGCATACTAACGCCAAGGGTCCCGATCGGCAACAGGTTGCCCAGAGCTGGCTTCAGGACGCGAGCCACCGCCCCGTCCCCTCTCCCCCGCATGAATGACCGTTGGACGGAGACCCGCTTTGGAAGTGCAAGCATGTCTGGAAAGAGGGGTTGAGCAAAACGGGGGGGGGGCGGTGAGGTCGAGCCCGCATGGAGTAGGAAGAAGAAGAAGAGATTTTGGGCGTCGAAAAGACGGTAAAGGGACGGAGGACGAAAAACTGAGAGATTTCGGCGAGTCAAAGGGCTTACAGGCGACGAGAGGAAGGAAAAAGCGAAAGGATTTAGGGACTCGAAATAGGGCGGTAAGGCGACGGAGGACGAAAAAGCTGGAGGTTTCGTGCACGAAAAGGACGTAAGTCGACGGAGAGGAAATAAGCTGAGAGAATTCGGGCATCGAAAGGGAGGAAGGGAGGAGGAGGAAAAGCTGAGAAAGGTCCGGACCCGCGATTGACGGTACGGAGAGGAGAAAGTGGCGGCGTTGAGTGGAGCGGAGAATCGCAGAGCGTGAGAGAGTGGTCGTGGAGGATGAACACATCAGGGAATCGGACTTCCATTTTCGTTTGGGTTTAGGTAAATGTGTGTGTGTGGCGCGAGTCTCGTTGATGTAGAATGTGTAAGTGGTCCGTGTGTGGTATCAGGTTGTAACTCTTGCTTATGCGCATTTATTAAATTATTATGTTGCGTGCATTCTTGCCGTTATTGCATTTTGTTGTTGTGAATTAAACGTTGCTTCGTGTTCTTCCTCGCGTTTGCTGCTCCTCTTCGTTGGTCCACTTGTTTTAAGTAAGGTTGAAGTGCGCGAGACGCCGATAAATTAATGAACCGTCAAGGCGACGATACACCGCTCGTATCCCGTTATCATGAACGGGTCGCTTAACGCGGCCGTATCGATGCTGGAGGTAACAACTCCTGGTAAGTTTCCGTGCGGATATAGTATATTCGCCTTTCGCGATTTACCGCTATTCCGCTGCGGCGTAAAATGCGGACTGGTTGGTGAGCGAACGGTCATCTGACTGGATCCCGGCGTAGCCGTGCACATTATTGTTCGATCGCGCCGCGCGGCGAACGACAAGTGACTCGAATCGCGACTGCCCTGCCACAGGGAGGACAATTCGTCGTGACCTCTCCTGGACAAGCGGGATCTAGTCCGGTGGCTTTTCGGCCTCACCAGATGTGAATGCACCCGGGGGATGGTTTTCGCCAAACTCGACTACTAGTATCCGCTATCGGGTTAACCTTACCGAGGTTTGTACCTAAGCAGTCATCCGACACGAACCGATTTAAGCGGGCTCTTCGTGCTATGGGAAACGAGCGGTGTACTCGCGGCCTCTGACGGTTCTGTTGATTACGGGGCGGCCGCCACTCAACCCTCTTACGTAAAAGGCAAGATGGAGACCCACAAAGGAAAGGTACGCAGCGAAACGGGGCAACAATTCACAACACGCACATTATCACTATAGAGCACAATATGGCACAGAATGACATATAGAGTTTAAAAGAAGGCACAAGAAACAATGAGCCAGATACACCGTAACAACTGCGAACATTCGGAACAATTATACAATTTTACTTTACGGACATGGAGCACAACACACGTCACAACAAACCAAACAAAATGAAGTGGACTTCTGCATCGAGTTTTGGCACGTCTCCACGTGGTCCCGTCTGGCCGTGAATCCGTGCCGGAGCGTGGTCGGCGAGTTCTCCGCGTGCTCGTGCTGCCCGTGTCGGCCATGAGCGCACGGACCGAGCACGCGCCGGTAAGAGCAGAACAAGGAGAAACACCAGAGCAACCACCAAAGAGAGAGCGAATGCGACAAAGAGAACCAAAAGCAGAAATATAGCACGAGCCGAAGCTCCCCGAACAGAGAGAGACATGACAAGAGAGAGAGCGAATACGAGAACAAGAGAGCCAAAACAGAGAGACAGAGCGAAGCTCACAGAACAGAGAGAGAGACCCCTGCTCTGCGTCTCCGATTTAAATCCCGCGCCTCCGCCCGTTTTGCTCCACTCCTTCAGGCGCTTTCGAGAAGGGGGGGGTCCTTCCGTTCCTCACGGCATGCGGGGGGAGGAAAATAGTCTGGCGCCGGGCCAGGAAAAAGAGCGGGAAAACCGCGCGCCGTGGTGGGTGATTTCTTCTTCTTTGCGTTCGATGCGGTTCCCAACCGGATACGTGACTGGACGACGGAGGATGGTTCGTTGGTGTGGTAGTGGCGAAGATGTGGTGCTTTTTGTGAGATGCGTGTGGGTTGTTGGAGTGGTGACAGTGGTTGAGGTTGAAGTGTGGTTGGTTCGAATATGAAAGAACAGAAAAACGACTAACTCAAGGTCGCATGCGCGAAGAAATACATAAATTCCTTAAACAATGGTTTTGGGCTAACTATCAGACAGTACTTCAAAATACCTACTACGGAACTGAAGGTGTGCGAAATTCCACAGCCGTAAAATATATATATTATATAGATATATATATATAATATATAATATATATTTATATATAATATATACTGGAACACGTACCAGGCATTGTCAGCTTCATAAATTGTACCGTATAATATTTAGCAGCTCAAACCACCACTCGCATAAGCCGTCTTCCAACACACCTGGTACAACCAAAACAAACCAATTAACATAGCAATGTATGTCCTATTCTCAAGAGTTCAAACAGTGCCTCAAACATTCCGCGGTCGATCATTGGCGTCGTACTGATGGCCCCATATGCATTCATGGATTTGCTCTGCATGTGAGTGAGATTGCTAAATCCCTCCTCCCTGCTTCAACCAAGCGATTGTGAACTCCATACATGTGTCACATCAATTCTGAGTATAGACTTCACCACAAACAACGTTATACTGGTGATGCAACAATACGTATGATGCTGTAATCAACAGTCACTGGTGACTTTGCTTTTGTAATCGTTTCACTGGGATTCCAAGCTGCAGGACGGGTGTCTAATGATGTCTAGCTACCTTTCACCATAGCTTTCATGCAGTTGCCAAGTGGAGATTAATCATTTTCTCTTTTCCTGTCCAAGCAAATTGTCACTTTTAACAAGGAAGATGATACCTGCCATGGTCTGCATGAGATTTGGCTCCTGCCTTGTGAGTGAGATGGCTCAATTCACACTCTCAACAACGCTATTGCTGCACTAATACACTTACATTTGTCGCAAACCCCATTTGAAACTCAGTTTTGTGGTAACTATGAATGCATATGATTCCACGTAGACTGTTTACACTTTATACAGTAGCGGTTCACTGTGTATCAGGTCTTTCATCGTTTTCAGTTTGACTTATGAAGTACAGTGGCTTAAGTTACAAATTCAAAGCGACTCTACTACCCCTTGGTGGTCAAGCTACTTCGTATGCTTGTAACGCTTTGACGAGGGTGAATTCTTTCCATACTGTTGAAGTGTGGCAAAACATCTGATTTCAAGCTTTAACTTTGGTGTTGCTCAAGTTAGTAATATCCTTGTAGTGTACTGTTGGTAGGTATCATGGTTAACAAGGTGTCACTACAGATGTTTTCATTTCCGACTATCACTCTTACGGAAGATTATTCGCGACACGACAGAACTAGGTCAAGTGTGAGGATTATAGTGATGTGCACGTCATATCATGGTGGCGTAAGTACAATACATGTTCCAGAATACTATCGGATGGGAATAACTTTTCAGAAGGTTGGGATAATCTAACTTTAGAATGAGAGAGTTTAAAAATACATCTCTCACCTTCCCATCACCATACGAAATCATGGACTCAAACATAAGTTTTGTAACTTTGACAACAAGAATAACTACAAGAGAAATTAGTTCTTCTATTCGTTCTCGAGGATTTTTACCTGAGAAACTAATAACTAAACACTGAGTCGTCGGAGCGAAGGTCACTGCAGCGGGAATATATACCTTTTTACTTCGTCACTGCAAAGAACTGGAGTCATCTGAAAGTGTTGGGAGGAATGACACTGTACATTCTAAACCGAGCGGCGTCATATACAAATAGAGCTTTCGGCAGCGTATTATGAATGGGTAAGTAGTCCATACTATTGGTGTAAGTGAAAAATACCAGTCAGTCAGGCTGGTGGTAATGTAATTTAAAGTAATAAATGCAAACAATTTTTACTATCGTTTTTATCAATCGTTTATTGTTTCATAGTCGATAAAAGTAATATCGGAATGAAAATTGGTTTCTTTTATTTTACTAAATAACACAACATGGATGGATATAAGATCTTTATTTGGTTTCGGTATCTAGGCAACACTAATTAAACTGGACTCAAGATTGTTTTGGAAGTTTTGTGACAAAAACACTTTTATTGGTGATTATGATTGAATTAGGTAAATAATAATTTTTATGTCATCAAGCAAAAAACATTGGTTATAACAAGCAATGGCTTGCTCTTTGACGAAAATTAAGGTTAGGCGAGGAAAACACATATAATTTTTCCATAGAAATAATGAAAACCACTCCCATAAGGAGGGTTACAAAGGTAGTAACTACTTAGTAATGCGAGGGATACCCTACTCCCTATTCTGCTTCTTTTTCTATTTATGTTATTTTTTCCAGGTCGTGCAATCGCATAACCCAAAGAAATTGAAAGTCTGATCGCAACTCCTATAAATACAAGTTCTGCATTGATATTTTTAATCCGCAATCTGCTTCAATAATTATCAGAGCAATCATGAAGGGGCATCACCAACAAAGGCCCTCCTCAAATAATTTCACAATTCCTTATAATTTATTGATCACCCATGGAACCAGCCAATAATCAGTAATGGTGCATAGCATATTGGTGCCTTCTCAACATAACACATGCACCATTCCAGCATATATATTATACAGATGGTTCTCGAGTATTATGAAGGTGTTTGTTTTCTACAGTCTTAGAGTGTAATTATATATCAATTAATTAAGATTCAAAAGCATATAAAAAATTTAATTCAGGTTTGTACCGCAGGTCCCAGGGCTATGACACGCTATGAACAGTTCATTTACTTATTCGTGAAGCTGTTGTATATATCTTTTTATGGACATCCTTAAACAGGAAAGTTTAGTGTTTGGAAAGATTCTCAAAATTTTGTTGACTCGAGAAGCATGAGAGAGTAACATAGGGGAATACCTGGGTCATGGTAAGCAGATGATAAGATCACTGGAACGCACCAGCGGCATGCATGCCAAAATAGAAGTGAGAAAAAGTACTCTATGGAATTTTTTGTAATGCGGAACCAGTTTGTAGCATCACGGGTGTGAAGGTCGATACATGTAAGGGATTATCAGGGAAGGAAATGAGTGAATTCTAAGAAGTGGTTTGGGTGGTAAAGGGGTGGAAAATAGTGTGGTTTTGTATGGCGGAAGAGAGAGATGCTGGTGAACAGTCTTTTGAAAGAATGGAGGAAAGTGGGATTGAAGAAAGTGTTGGGATTTGTTCCAAGGGGAAGAAAGGATAAAAGTGAGTGAGCCAATGATTCTTGATTTTGGTAGTTATTACAAAGGGGTCTGTAGACTGAGTCCGGCGAAATATGGGGGGGATGTCAGTCTCAGTCAGAAGAGGGGAGGCCGAGAGGAGACGGTAGAAAAGAGCGAAGGAATGCTGCGGTAACAAGAAAGACCCAAAGACTCCATTAATCAGGGAGCTTACCATCGTCCGAAATGTTTATGGTTTCAGCATTGAATCTGAGAAAGGTGAGGGTGGGGACACACGCAGCGGGAGGAGAAGAGAGTACTTCCCATCAGTGAGATTAAAGCTTTGAGTGTCAAAAGCTCAGGTGTGCAAGAAAGGATTTGCAAAATGGGGATGCTCAGTCTGCAACTGATTGAGGCGAGTTGGAGATGTGCTTTCAGAAAGATCGACGAGATGGAGAGCACAGAATCTAAATGAAAAGACTTCCACAAAGGAATTGTTGAGAGAGTCAAGGGGGGGGGGGGGAGTGCAGACGGTGGAGTGGTGAGAGTGGCGAGATTTGTAGGAATGAAAGACTTTTCCAAATGTTGGAACAGTGTGTGATTTTATCATCTGCAGAATGAGTAGCTGCTGCTTCCGTTGAAGTGGAGAGATGTGCGGCAGTGGTGGAGCATCTACAAAGAGATAAAAGATTCCAGAGAGTCGAAAAATCATTTTGATGAAGAACAGATCAGCACAGGAACAGAAATTTGCCTGAGGAACAGACTGAAGGAAGAGGAGAATGAGAGAATCCATTAAGGGCCATCGCGTAACTGCGACAGGAGAGAAGTTCTGCGAGCATGAGTGGAATGCCTTTGGATGCATGGAAGAGAGTATTGGTGAGCAGGGCAGGGTGCTAATCCTTTTGAGAGCACTGCATGTGTCAAGGCATTGGATCTGACTTATGTCCGGCATAAGGACTCCATCGATTGTTGGAAGCAAAGCGCATGTCCGGGAGTGACCTGGTCTGAACAAATGATTATCGGAAATAGCCATTGGGGGAAGGGAAGAATTTCATGTTGAAATGTATGGAATTCATAACCTTGCCTGATGATGGGGAAAGAGATTGTCTTAGTTGCAGGGATTGTTTTTTTGACCTTTTGTATAGAGAGTGTGATGTTTCCGTTCCAACAAGATATGAGATGATTGAGCAATGAAGGGTGATAGAACAGAGAGAGGGTGAGCAAAGAGAAAGGAGCAGGTTTAAGCACGTGGGCTGATGCCGTCTGCCGGTTGCGAATCCGAGTATGTTTGCCAGAAAATGTCACTTGTCGGCGAGAAAAAGGCAAAACGATCTGGAGGAAGAGTGGGTGTGACTGGGTGAGATGGTAGAGAAAGATGGTTGAGGACACAAAGATTTAGAAGCAGCGAGTTAAGCGATTATGTCTGTTGAAGTGATAATTGTATGGAAGAGATAGTCAGGTTGAGGAAGTCCAGTTGTTGAGGTAACTGTAGATGCAGAGCGAGGGGAGGTGTTGCGGCAGGGAAGGGGAGTGAGTGGGGGGGCGTAAGAGGAGAGAAGGGGGAGGTGGAGAGTTGCGCAACGTGCGGGGATGAGAAGAGCGAGGGGAGAGGGCTGTTGAGGAGGAGAAAAGGTTCGGTATGAGTTGATGAGGCCATGGGGAGTAATAGGGGGGGGAGGGAAGTTGTAAGATTGGGGAGGGGAGGGATAATGCAGAGGAGGACAGGGGAAGAGGAGCTAGTGGATGTCGGGGGGGGGGACTTGAGAAGAGAGTGAGGTGAGATTTGCTGGGAGAAGGGTGAGAGGAGTTTGAGAAGGCGAGATTGGTCTGAGGGATAAGAGTGAGAAAGGGTTGCTTAATAACGAGGGAGGGTGGAGGGAGCTTTGATAGGGAGGGAGAGATGGGAGAGGCACGCAAGGAGGAGGATGATGTGGGAGGTGAAGGAGGAGAGACTTGCATTGGTTGGGTGAGAAGGGGCGGCACATGAGGTCAAGATTGAGGGGTGGATAGTAGGGGGAAGTGTGATGAGAGGAAGAAAGAGCATGTTTGAAATGTTGAGGAGTGTCTGATTGGGAGTGAGATACATCTGTTGGGTTAGAATGAGCCCCAAATGCTTCAAACACCAACACTTTTGACACGAATAAGTAGGAACAAAGAGAGACATGAAGAGCTGCCAAGCACACAGGGCAGTATGGAGTGGTAAGAGAGGGGATAACAGCTGAGTGATTTAAAGAGGTGGGTGAATGGCATTGCAATTGAAAAAGAAAGAAGGACGATGATGGAAGCAACGAAGCATCATTGAAAACTGGGATTTAATTTTTTTTTTGTCAAGTCAGAGATCATTAAAGACAATTAATGAGGGATAAACAGAGAGAAAAGATGACGGAGAAAGAGAAACGTTGTACAGGTGGGCTTTTTCGGCACGGGATGAAAAGAAGTAAATTGAAGTCATTGAAGAATAGGAAGAAGAGAAGAAAGACAGTGAATTTTGATAAAATATGAGAACAATCCGTGTGAAAGAGGAAGTTGAACATTTTTAAGAGACATTTTTAGTATTATTTGTTGAATAGATTTCGTAAGATAGGATGAAAGGAAAAAAAAATGGTGAAGGTTTTGTGATTGGATAGCTAAATAGAAGGAAGATGGTGGACGCGAAAGTTTACAATGAGTAAGAGGGGGTGTAGAATCATTGATTACGTGGGTACAAGGTGAGAGGAAAGGTTTTTTGTTGTGTCATTTTAGCAATGAACGCGGTGTAGGTGGGAGGGATAGGAGGATGGGCAGAAGGAAAGTGGAGAATAACTGAGTAATTACGGAGAATACAATAACGTTGTACACTCGATTGAGATGGGTCGGCTAGGTGACAGCCCGACATGAAAGACTGACAAAAACCGACACAAGATAAAAAGTTTGAACAAAACGAACTAGGCACAAGTGGACAATGGGAGGAATAAAGTTCAAAACGCGAATAACATGACGAAATTATTTTGAGTAGTCAGCAGAGAACTGGGAGAGAAAAACCATTCTTTTGGGGGCAACGCCCGTAGACCTTTGGGGCCGATTTTCTTAATGCCTGTGAACAAACTTGGTCATGTAGTGATGAAGTTGTTTTTGTTTTTTTTTAGTTGAGTCTAGTCGGACTAATAGTCCATTGGAGGCAAGCCTAATAAAGAAGCTGACGAGTAAGGATAGAAGAATATTCTATAGAGTTTTGAGGCGAAGGAAAAAATTCTGTTTTTTGAAAGGAAGGTCATAAGTGTTGTGAAGACGTGAGAAGGTAAAGAGTTCAGAGTTGGCAGTGAGGGAAGAAAAACATCGTAACGGGCACCTTGAGTTGCAATGGCCAAAATAATCATGTGATGTTTGTGGTGTTGATCCTTGTCCTGCTCATGGGAGGTACACTAGCACAAGTTCTTGCGACATAAACGAAGTAATATTGTGAAAGAAAGAGAGCCGACTATGCGTGTAATTTTGAGCGGTCGGTTTTGAGGACTGGTGGAGTGAAATGATATTGATCAATTCTGCCATGAGTCTGTGGAGCTGAACTCCAGCTGTGAGAGAGATTCTATAAGGATGATGATCTTATATAGTTTGGAGCCTGTTCGAGGAGATAGAATCTTTACAACATCTAAACTAGGATCCTAATTATTCAGCAGACTTAGCTATTTGAGTCAATGTGTGTAGTTTCGAGAGAAGTTCATAGTTTTGGTGGTGGCCCAGTGGATGACGTGACATCCCATAGAGCTCGGACAAAGTTCCTTCGCGAGCTAAATAAATGTGAGTAATTTATACCTGAACGAGAAGATGGTTTCAATGCAATCCATGTACAACGGATAACAACATTCTCGAACGGAAATATTCCAGAGGATCAGGATAACAGTAGTTAGAGAGTTACTAAAATGTACACAAGGTTTGCATCGTGCAATGCCATGACCACTCAAAACACACCAATCAGTCTCGCGGGAAAGGTCAAATGGGACAAAATTTTGAACAACAATGAGAAAATAAAAATATCATAGACAAAACTAAAGATAATATAAAACATAATCATCTTAATCAAATACACAACTGAAACAACAGGTCCGGATCATGAAGGTGATATGGTAGGCCTCAAGGTCACTGACTTTTACTTCAGAGACGAGATAGCATCTCCCTCCCTTTCAGACAGAAAAGATATGAAGAAGGTGAGCGGATAAAGAAAGGTGGTTTTCAAAAGTAAAAGAGTTTATAGAAGTCTTTTACAAACATCAAATAAAACACAAATTAAAGAGAGTTGTGTCAAAGCCCAATGCCCTGTTATACATTTATCGTTTTAAAGACTATGTCTAATAATATTTATAAAGAATTGCAGTGAAGTCTGGATCAAATATTTTAAGCAATACATTGTATTTGTATAATTGTTAATACAGTAAAAAATATGGTGATAAAACATTAAAGTTGATATGTTTGTGATTATTCTTGTAATATCCTGTGTTGATGTGTTTGTGATTATTCTTGTGATATCCTTTGTCGATGTGTTTGTTATTATTCTTGTGATATCCTGTGTGTATTTGCCACTCAAGTGCCACGTAAATCCACTGTGAGTTCCCCTGTTTCACCTATTATTAACTGGTGTGTGTCCACTTGATCTTCTCGATCTCATGTTGCAGGATCTCTGTGCATCATTTCCTGTTCGATGAGGTTTCATGTTTTTAATTTAGCTTCGTTCCTGTGTGCTGGGATGATTATTGCAATTAATGGTGGGCAAGATGCAAGAAAAGGCTCGGACTGAGAGTTCATCACACACGCAGGCACAAAAAATGACTCATGTCAGCTCAAAAACTGCGATTGCACGAAACGAAATCCCTTGATAACGAAATTGTTGGTTGTTGGATAACAATAGGTTGCCAGCAATTGGTGGAAATCTTTGATCTTGGAACCCACGATGGTGGAGGGTTTACTGTATTGCATGATATTTCAAAAAGTTGTGGACGAGTTCTGACAAAACTCATTGGATGAATTGGTTAGGTGACGAGAACAAGCCGATCATGTTGTGATGCAGGTTCAGATCCAGATGTGGCCCATCAATAGGATACAAATTGAAAAATGCACAGCTTTGTGGAGGTATGCACTCTCCCAAGTGCCATTGTAGTTATACTGTGTTGTGTTTATTATTGTAATCCTTGTTGTTCAGCGTTTTCTGTAACATTGCCTTGTATGGTTCTTTTTCAGCATTTATATTCACTTATTGCAGACCGTGTTTTCAATGAACAGTTGTGTAAAGGGAATCTTTTTACTTGCTTTTTTCACCCTTCAGTTTTTCCTACAATCTGGAACCTTGGTTCATAGTTTCTTGTGTTTGTTCAAATAAATTTGAATTCAGGAGAAAATGAGTAAAAGGTTTCTGTGTGAGCTTTGCTTTGAAGCTGACTGTGTGCCAGCGTTTACGCCTTTGTTTCCTGGCAGCCATACTCATACCTTGAAGTGATGTTCGGTTTTCCACATGACGTTGTACAGTACACACACTAGGCAACTGCAAATAGCAAGCCGGTGTTGTTCACGAGATGCCGAGCAGGCTGTACACCATCGAGTAAGGCAATTGATTTCATAGTTTTCATTGGCTTGCCTGCTTTTATTTAACTTGTTCCGTTCATTCTCAATCAACTTTTTGTTTCTTTGGTTTATTGCATCCTATGGTTGCAAAGGCATTGACACAGGGTATTTTACTTTCAGGTGAAGTGCAACTTCCATGTCACTAAGTTAGCATTCTCGACAAGGACGAAACGAGGATAAAGGGAATTGGTGAGATGAGAGATTACAGTATTCTACATTTATAGGCTTAAAGCAAACAACACCACATATCTGGAGGTTCAAAAGCAAACAACTTATCTTTCTTTGTGTTTTCCTACGAAATATGCTTAAGTGTGCCAATTTTGTAAATTGCTGTGTGATTGTGATCTTTGGGGTTATCGACAAAATCGAACATTAACCAAACATTGAGTTTTATGTCTAATGGTAACACAATGGTTATTATTAAAGGAAAATGATGTGACTTCCTGATGTGACTTCCACTTTGGTGCAGTGGGAAGGCTCGCATGCCCTGGTGACCCAGAGAGTTATACTGGTGGGAGCATTAGCTGCTGGTGTGTTAAACTGAGGCACACAGGTCAAAGAGTAGGGGCCAGACAGAGTGGTCTCACAAACAGGATGGATGAGGTTCTTCAGCTTTTTACTTGGTGAAAAGTTTTTTTTCGCCAAGTATATTGGTCTGTATCATTTGTCTGTAGCGTCCCTCTGTCTTTCTGTTTGGCTGTCTGTCTGTCTGTTTATCACATGATCTTGGCCACAGTTTTCAAGCAATCGTTCTGAAGTTAATTTTGCAAAGCAACGCTTAATTCTTGTAAAGATCCGAATCCGGATCTGAGAATTTTAAAAGTGATTCTTCACAATTGAGAGATAGGGACAAAAACAATATATAGTACGATATCTCACAAGGTTATGGATGGATTCGGACGAAACTTGGTGGACAGGTTTGGAGTGCCACAAGGAAGAATTGATTCAATTTTGGTGAAGATCCGAATCTAGATCTGGATACAAGAATTATTATCTTGCCAAAACGAAAAGTTTTTGCAAGATATGTTAGTCAGGCTTGTTATGTTTTTTTTTTTTGTTTGTTTTTTTTTTGTTTGGCTGTAATCACTGTTAAATAATTCTGCAGAGCAGTTTATCATTGGAATTTTGTAACTTCGCATGATCAGAGGCCATAATAAGGTCTTCCTTCCGCGCAAAAAATTGAAGGTCAAAGGTCAAGGTCCTTTGTCGCAAATCAGGGGAGTCGACGAACCTTATTTTTTTAGTAATTTTGATCGGATTCGTCTTCAAACTTCATGGGAAATAGTTCATGGTCTGGCCTCAGCTGATTAATTTTTGGTGGCGATGGCCTTGACCTTCATATGTTTTTTTTTTTAGTCGTGTAATCACGTATATAATCACTCTGCAGAGCACAGTTATCATTGGAAATTTTTGTAATTCGCATATCAGGGCCTATAGAGGTCCCTTTCAGCGCATAAATTTTGAAGGTCAAAGGTCAAGGTCACATTGTCGCCAAATCAGGCGAGTCGACGAAACCTCTATTTTTTTGGCTATATTTTGATCGGAGTCGTCTTCAAACTTCATGGGGATATAGTTCATGGTCTGGCGCTCAGCTGATAATTTTGGTGGCGATTGGGCCTTGACCTTCGATGGTTAGCACTAAGGTCAAACATATTTGACCCCAGAGTCAATTTTCAGAGTTTTAGGAACCATATTTGTTATACCTCAAATTGAACACCTCGATGAGTGCTTTCTAGATATGTCAACTTGAGACATATGACGTCATTTGGGTTGAACGTTATGAGGCAAACGCATATTTTCATGGTTACTCTGTTAGAACGATTCTCTAATCGGAATTCTTCATAGGCAGATATTCGCTGCAGGAGTCGCTCCTGTGGATTAGAGCTCTGTTATGTCAGTGTGACCTTAAGAGAAGCACAGTGGTCACTTTTGGCAGATAGGGTTACCCTGCGGGTGAATCGGTTTATTTAATTTTAAAAGCTGATTCTTCACCATTGAGGAGTGTGGCTAAATCCGATATTGCATGAGATTAAAAGTGTTACCGTATTCGCGTTGTGAAATTGGTGCGATTGGTGTGTGTGGAAAGGACTTTAATTGATTCCGTCCGCAGATCCGAAGGGTTGGTGAAGATCCGAATCCGGATTCCGAGAATTTTTAGGTTGTTCGCACTATATGATCATCCATTATGACGTCATATCATTTTATGATGTCTCATTCCTATTTTTTTGGACATTTTTTGTTTCACAACAGAGTTTTCATCGGATCTTCGTGAAATTGCCATGTATATGCAGAAAGCCCACGGGCAGGCAGTACCATCCTCTGATTCGGAAATTCTCCCTAAAAAACAGGTTGTACTCAATAATACTCGCGGTCTAATGGAATTGTCTTTTCCATTATCTCCCCCGAAAACTAGGCAAGACTGTTTGAATTTGTTTGCGGAAATGGTAAGCGGCCCATTCAGTACAGATAAATTTACCACCCTGATACATCATCAACTGACGTCATATGTTCGGTTTTATGATCGTCAGGCATTGTGACGTTCGACGAATCTCGTAGTCATTTGAAGCCTTTGTGTTGGACCACAGTCGTACAGCTCTGGTGCAGCCCCCTCTAGAGACGTTTATTCAACTCGTAACAACTTGACTGATACAAAATCAATGGTGGTGTGCCTCTGTCTATTCAGTGTGATTGAGGGAGTGGTTACAAGTGCATTATGGCTCTGATCCACGTTGTGGTATTGC
>CM068956.1:141596814-141621148 GCA_035128595.1 Eptatretus atami
GGCACATCATCACAGGATGCTCCTTCAAGTCTGCACTTTTGTGCTGCTCATCTTTTCTGTACATCAACACTCGTACATCTGCAAGACGGATGGAAACAAATTTTGAACGGCCGACGTGTCTCACGAGGTGGCAACATCTATTCAGGAACCTTCATTGCCTTTCCGTGTGCTCGGTGATGGCCCACAGCCGAGGGCCCGTGTGTGTTGGTTTCGGTGTTGTTTGAATAAACGTGAATGTTTATTTCTGACTTCTCGAACCTTTAACACGTACATCACTAATTTTGGTAATAATGTAGGTCAAAGTCCCATTTCTACACACTCACACTCACACTCACACTCACACTCACTCGTTTACGCCACCGTTCAAGCATGATTCGAGCATGCTTCTGCAGCACAACTGATGCGATGAATTGAATAGGAGTATCCAAAAACCTTTCAATTCACAACTTCGTGTACATCCAGCACTGCTTCCAACAGTACATATAGAATGACAGTCATTTTATCAAGTTCGCCCCAGTTGGATTCTGGGTAATTTTGATTTGTCACATTGTCAGGGCCTACACTTTCAAAAAATAGCAACAGTATCTTGTGGCACGTGGTGTTCCACTTCCACCTTTTTAATGGCTCTGTATTTTTAATTGTTTTGTCCCCCACCTCTCAGACGAGGACAATGAAACGAGTTCCGTCCAACAGACCGATTTTCCGTCCATGTACTTTTCTGGCACGATATTTCAAAAACTGTCAAACAATTAACTTTCGTATTGCAGATTTATGTTCCTTGTGATGTTATCTAAACCTGATTAGATCACGGCTGTGATTGGCTGAACTACGTCGCCATGACAACTATCTTGGTAACTTGCCTTGTCTATGCAATATTTCAAGGACCGTTTTAAGATTTAACTTTCATATTACACAGATCTATTCCTCATACCTCCCAAAAGATGAGACCTTGAGTATCAGCTCCTTGTTGAGCATAATCTGCCATCCTATCCACATTCCCAATTTTCCACACCTTTCAATGTCGTGCCAAGCGTTCTCCCATCTCGCTTCCAGATGGCTGGCATTGTTGGGCAAAGCTTCAGTCAAAATTGCTGGATCATCTTCAAAAGTGCATCAACCGACCGCAGATGTGTTCCAAAAATGTGCCAGCCTTCACCGAGTGCGTTCATTGAGCGACAATTTGAATAAAAGCAGCACTTCCAGACAAAAATAACATTCCTTTCCTGTAGTCATTCTCTGTCGACTACTGCAGTATATGAGAGTACAAGTCTCATGTACTGTAGTTGGAACTGTAGAATTTTTGCCTGGGTGAGGTGATCTTGCATTTTGATGTCCGATTCACCATTGTGGGAATGATTTGGAATATATATATATATATATATATATATATATATCCCTGTGTCGTTAAGAGGACCAGGGTTGCGTCAGGAAGGGCATCCGGCGTAAAACCTGTGCCAAATCATGCGGATCATAACGGATGATCCGCTGTGGCGACCCTTAAGGGAGCGCGAAAGAGAAGAAGAAGATAGATTATATAATATATATATATATATATATATATATATATATATATTATAAGGTTGCATATTGTTGATTTGGGTCTTCAACCACCAATTATTTTTGAGATCAACTTCGGCCAAAAGGTCAACAACTTCGGTGAAATTTCTCGAATCCTCAATTTTCATCCCATTGACTTGTGATTTGAAGAGGATTTACACATCAGGTCATTGATTTCAACCAGCTAATTATTTTGAAGGCCAAATTTGTTTCATGGACATCACAAGTATCGTGCCGTGCATGACATCGTTCCTGTTTCTGTCAATCGCCTCCAGGTCACAATTCTCAACCGATCGTCATGAAACTTTATCGAGCTGTGGAGGTAATTACAATTGAGAAGACTATTGATTTGGAGGTCAAAGGTCATCTTGAGGTCAAATTTATAAAATTGGCATTTTTCATCCGATTGACTTGAAAGTTGAACGGGATTTGCAGATTGGCTCACTGAATTGGGAAACCAACTATTTTTGAGGTCAAAAGGTCAAATGTCAACTCGAGGTCAAACTTCTAAAATCATATTTCATCTGAAACGTCGCCAGTTTTCGTCCAATTAACTTGAAATTTGCATAACGATTGCATATCGCATCGTTGGAATGAATAGATGTTTGGTAGTACAGAATTTAACATAGTCAGAAAAGAAGAACGGACATTGTCGAAGCTTTTCGTTTTGCAGCTCGTCAGAACACACGCATGAATATGAATACCAGATATGCAGCCGATATCAATCTTCATCTGATATATGAATACCAGATATGCAGCCGATATCAATCTTCATCTGAGATATGAATACCGGATATGCAGCCGATATCAATCTTTATCTGAGATATGAACACCGGATATGCAGCCGATATCGATCTTCATCTGATATATGAATACCAGATATGCAGCCGATATCAATCTTCATCTGAGATATGAATACCGGATATGCAGCCGAATCAATCTTCATCTGAGATAGAATACCGGATATGCAGCCGATATTAATCTTTATCTGATATATGAATACCAGATATGCAGCCGATATCAATCTTCATCTGAGATATAAATCCGGATATGCAGCCGATATCAATCTTCATCTGAGATATGAATACCGGTATGCAGCCGATATCAATCTTCATCTGATATATGAATACCGGATATGCAGCCGATATCGATCTTCATCTGATATATGAATACCAGATATGCAGCCGTATCAATCTTATCTGAGATATGATACCGATATGCAGCCGATATCAATCTTCATCTGAGATAGAATACCGATATGCAGCCGATATCAATCTTCATCTGATTATGAATACCGGATATGCAGTCGATATCAATCTTCATCTGATATATGAATACCGGATATGCAGCTGATATCAATCTTCATCTGAAAAATAGTCAATTTTCACCCGATTGACCTGAACTTTGATTAAGATCGTCAATTTTAATCTTTATTAAATGGTCAAGTTGATGTGTCCATGGCAAATTTTGTTTGGGGGGTGGGGGTGTATTTTGCAAGTATCGAGCTCAGCATGATGGGTATCGTGTTGTTGTTTTTTGTTTGTACATTTGTTTGTCTCTGTCTGTGAGCAGGATATCTCAAAAGGTTATGGACAGATTCGGATGAAAGTTGGTGGACAGATTGGGTGTGTGACGAGGATGAATTGGTTAGATTTTGGTGAAGTTCTGGATCTGGATGTAAGGGGAGAGGTCGTGAATCTCCGCCCCCACCCCCACCCCCCTCAAAAATAGACGTTTGCTTTCATCTTTGAAACTACACACACAATTTCAATGAAACTTGACCACAAACTTCGTAACCCGTGATGCTAAAAGTTTAAGTCCTATTTTCACCAAACTTTGTAGAACTTCTGAGGACCAAGGCATCCTGATGCCTTGCAAATTCCATCACAAAATTACATATCAAGTACATAGTTCATTCTCAAGGTCAAAGGTCATTATGATTCCTGGATCGTTACTTTTGACTTCTTAAAAAGTATTCACCCGATTTAGATGCATATTGGTAGGAATCATCTCTGCATGGTGCTTTCACAAGTTTGTTCAAACGATCAGCTCATTTACATATCTAGTGGGTCATCCACACATACCAGTGGTTCTTTGGTTATACCAGATGAGCTCAGGGGCATTGCCCATATTTTAAATTTAATCTTTTGAACCCAAACTTGTTTTCTTCCTCACCCATTGCCCTCCAGAAGTGGTTCACCTCCTTGCTAAACTAACATAACATTCCATAATGTCTCCAAGCCATTTCAAGGAATCCCAGGCACACACCTTCTTTCATTCGAGCATTTGCTATTGTGTGTACAGGGTGGCACGTGCGTACCAGAACCAGCGGCGTCTTGATGCCGAGGCCAAAAACCTGCAAGTCCAGGCTGCACAGTTTGCCAAGCAGACAGCACAGTGGCTTTCCGTGGTGGAGAACTTCAACCAAGCCCTCAAGGTAGAGCACTAAAAATACTGAAACGCTTGTGAGAAAGAGTGGGCTCCCACTGTGGTGTATAAATGTAATGAGAACTGATTTCTGAGTTTGTACTATCGGCCCACCTTGGAGGGGCTGGACTTCATATTGAAACGTGAGGCCACTTGTGAATAACTTTTAAGCTGCAAGCTGTCCTGGACGTAAGCCCGTGTTAAGCCCACCCCTCCCCCTCCCATCCCAATTTTTCTTTTTTTCTTTAAACGATCAGACCTCCTCCTTGCTCTACCTCTACCCATAATCAACATCAAGTTGTTTGGACCAAGTTTGCCCAGCAAAGCAATGGTGTGACTGTCTCACGTGCATGTGCGGCTATCGTATTCGCATGACAACATGTCATAATGTTCGGGACTACGACTCCGCCCTGTGAGTGTGTTTGTAAGAGGAGGCCCATGGGTGGTGTAGTGATCAAGTGAAAGTGTTGAGGTTTGCACACATCGTTAGTGTGGAGAAGTCTCCTTCCTACCATCGTGCTCTCAGACAGTGAGTAGTCGAGTCTCCCAAATGCAGGGAAAGCCTGCACTCGGTTTAGAAATCGGCCAATCTCTACTCAGTTGTCCAGGGGTTGTGCCCTACATGAAAATCTACTGCAACACCTCCAGTGAAACCTCGTGTGCCCACGATAGCATGATTTATTCGGCAATGGAGTGAAGTTGAATAGAGCAGAAACAATTCCGGGTGCCTTCACGTTCAAAAGTTCCTCCTTCCAGCTTATCAAAGCTTGGTTTCTGGGACCAGGTCCTTTGTTATCCCACACATGTAGTGCAAAGTGGGGTTAAGCAATCGGTTCACTCTGTCCCTCACTCGATTTCTGTGATGGAGGGACGACTTCATTTCAATTGAATGTTATATTTTGAAAACTAGAACACAAATCGGAACATGAACCTGCAGTTTAGCAGTACTTTGGTTCTGAATTTGGAAAATTGTACGGAATCTCATCCCGAGCATCAGAGTTGGCAACTCAAGTCGGTGACTTGGACTTGTCGCATTCGAGCAGACATGTCAACAAGTCACCTGAGTCAAGTCTCAAGTCTTTGAGGGCAAGTCTCAAGTGTAGTCTCAAGTCTTTGAGGGCAAGTCTCAAGGCTTTGAGGACAAGTCTGAAGTCTAGTCTCAAGTCTTTGAGGGCAAGTCTGATGTCTAGTCTCAAGTCTTTGAGGGCAAGTCTGAAGTTGAGTGTCATGTCATAATGTCATTTATATCATAGATCTTGCTTGGTTATGTGTAAGCCTTTAATATGCAAAAAGTTTACATGAGTCATGAGCTGGTTGTTTATATGAGCTTGTTGCTATTTGGGTATATGAGGCCCCACGAGGAGGAGTGATGTAAGCGACATTTTTTAATGATATGATGATGACAGGCTCGGATGATAGGGTAAGGGTTAAAATAGTGCTATATGGCATTAACTCCAAAATGGCCGATGTGTCCCTTACATCACTCCTCCTCGCGGCGCCTCATATGTACTCTGTGAAATAAATATCGTGGAAAAAATATAAATGACAAAGTTTAATTGGTTTAATTCAAACTCGTTGACTAGACTCGGTGGTGTAATGGTTACATTTGGTGACCAAAATGGTTACAATCGGTAACAAAACTCGGTGACCAGTCTAAGTGTTTTGCGTGCCATTCATCTTGGTGATTCCACTCTGAATGTGGAAGGTTGGTGATTCAAATGTTTACAGGCAAATAAGATCACCCTCGGAATCTCCGTCATGCCACCGATAACGAAGTGACAGGGTTGCCAGATGTCCAATCGGTATCATATTTATACGATAATTCAACCTCTTGTACAATGTAAAATAGATAATTGCAAATATATGATAATTCTGGCAATTCTAAAAAATAAACGATTGTACCATCAATTTTCAGTTTAAATTTCATCAAATTTTCCATTAGAAGAATGATGATGTGTGGCAGTGAAACATGGGTGATCAAAACGTAGGATGAACAGAGGTGTGAACAAAATGAAATGAAAATGGTGATGTGGATGTGTGATGTGATGCTGAAGGATAAGAAACCAAAGGTGGAATTTCGAGATAGGTTAGGTATAGAAAGCATTTGTGAGGTTATGCTTCGGAGTAGGTTGAGATGGTTTGGACATGTAGAAAGGATGGGGGTGGGTAGTTGTGTGAGGAGGTGTATAAATATCAATGTGAATGGAGGGAGAGCTCGAGGCCGTCCGAGGAAAACATGGGATGTGTTGCTGAGAGATTATCTTAGAGTTAAAGGCCGAACAAGAGGGCTAGCACAGTGTGTAGATAAATGCAATGAGTTCAGAAAGTGTTCGTAAGTTGGTCCACGACAAAAAAAAACGTAATTAGAGCATAAATAAGGAGAGGATCTTTAATGATGCTTCACTCGTTGAATATAAGCTAACAATGCAAGTATGGTTAAATAAGCAAAATATGGTCAGAATCCGTTTCCTCGACAGAAAGTAACCTGAAAATGTATTTTAAATTGTTAATTTATCTTTTAAAACAAGACTTTCAAATATGCCTCTGACAATCTGGAGATGATATATTTTTCTGTACTGGCTTTACTGCATTTTTTTGTGACATTCAGTCGAACTCAACCATCCACAATGTGATGTCACAGAGTGATGAAAGTTATCATGTAACAATGCATTTATCTCCTCTTTCCGAAAGTATAATTTTCCCCTTTAATACCTGACATAAGGATGTTTTGATCGTTTTATTGTAAGGTGGTGCGTAAAACTGCACAACACGCTTGTATGTTTTGATTTTTGTTTTCTTTTTAAAGGCTGAAGAAATAGTTAAGGTGTTTTCATATAAACTCTCATGCATTGATGCGTTCATAAGGGGAAATACGACTACAGCAGAGGCGGTGTACAGTCAGGGAAACCCAGGAAGTAACAGGAATGACAATTTCTTGAATGACGCTACGAATCTACGATGGTCGAGGGTTGCAGATTGAAGTGTTGCTGTGCATTGTGGTTCAGGTAGGGTTGACTCATCCTGTCATCCTTCTGAGGTCGGCAAAATGAGAACCAGCTTGCTGGGACGATCGAGCCATTTGAGTATCCTGCATCGGAGTGGCGACCCGTCCAGGATTGTGCCCAAATAGCCCTGGAGACTACTTCAGCAGCACCGACGCTCTGTACAGAGTTTGGTCCCAATGGATGGATGGATAGATTGTGGTGTAACGTCGGTGAAAATTTTTTTTTTCACATGGTTCATGGGAATTGTACGATAATTTTTCTGAAAATACAATAATTTCGAAGTTCCAACAAATTTCCACTTTTCAAATTTGGCAACTCTGCGAAATGAAGTGAAGCTCGCATGTGCAGAGAGTGGCGGCAAGTTCCGCAGTAACGCTCAGACTCGACGGTGTATTAGTAAGAACATTCACTCATACCTCAAACATGTTGAGTTGAAACATTGAATAATTAAACATTGAATTATAATGGGATTTAAAATATAAATGGTAAATTATTTTCAGTCATGGGCTGCATGGTTCGGTCATTGACAACATATCCCGTGTATGTGTACAGGTGCAGCGAACCAGCGCTCACGGCCACCAGATCACAATACCGTTCGCCATTAAGGTTAAAGGGAGCGTCCACTCTCCAGACCACACCATGTCCATGCGGCAAGCACCAGTCTGAACCAACATAGGAAACTGCTTCATTCAAACCATGAACATTCGTGCCAGGGAAAACTTATTCGGGCCCCTGATTGGTAACCCTGTGCACATCCTGACTTCGTCTCTGCATTCCACAAACCTGCAAGAAACATTCATCCTTTTACAGTTTTTTTTTCTTTTTCAAACGTTCGTGCTCATAAGCAGACTTTTTCAAAGTTCGTGCTCATAAGCAGACTTTTTAAACGTTCGCGCTCATAAGCAGACTTTTCCAAACATTCGCGCTCATAAGCAGACTTTTCCAAATGTTCGTGCTCATAAGCAGACTTTTCAAATGTTCGTGCTCATAAGCAGACTTTTCCAAACGTTCACGCTCATAAGCAGACTTTTCAAATGTTCGCGCTCATAAGCAGACTTTTTCAAACGTTCGCGCTCATAAGGCCAAGTCACATTTGGCACGGGCCGTAGGGTCTACAAAATCTAGGCCACTAGCAATTATAGGGCGGCCGCAGTATTTCCACGGTCACACAATGTAGCAGTCACATATGTTTTTATTTTTCGGGAGCCGACGGCGTATTTAGAAATTGTGGAGACCGAAAACGTGGGGGGTGCGTACGGTCTTTGATTTGATGTCGCACGGTGACCTTAGGGCGTCCCTGCGGCGGCCATAGAATTTTCAAGGCAGAGCAAGGTAGCCTCAAGGTGCCCGCAAGGCGACCGCAGGGGGCCTAAGGCGAACGTGGCGGACGGTAATGAGTGGGTATATATCGTTTTACTGTTTCAGTTCGTTCAGTATTTACTGTCTTCTTTATTCTGTATCGTTCAGTCGTGGTGATCGACGCCCATTGTTTGAACAAATTGGAATCCGAAAATTTTTTCGAGAAATTTTCCCTAAAAACCAACACATTTTCAAAAACGAACACAACGTGGCGTTCATGTTTGTTCACGTGCGTCTCTCCCGCCTGTTCGACCCGCGTCTTCCGCTTTGTTCATTCAGTTCGTCGGTGGAATAACTCGTGAAAGCATCTCTCGTGTGTCGATCGCTACTTTACCTCGTGTTTTCACCTTGATTTGTGCTGTTTTTTTTACTCATCTTGTGTTTTAATTAATACAAAAAAGCAATCCGATCACGTGGTGACGGACTGTCGGGCAAGATTTAATTTCACAGAAAAACCGGTTGTAATTTGGAATATCCATGATTACCTCGGCCCGATGCGTTTGATGAAAGTGATTGTGGTTCTGGGGCATCATGTTTGATGAGCTGCCCTGGGGCAGCGCTCTCGCAGAGTGCGTGAGCGATCGGAACCCAGGCCGGAGCACGAGCCTGTGTGAACCTTGGATGTGGTGATTGTACCAGTTTCCATACAATACACGCCACCAAGGTCATTTACTCATCTTATTTTACCTTAAACATGGGGTATTTCAGTTGAAAGTGTCTTGAAAGTGGGTTTTCTTGGGGTCCAGGAACGGATTAATTCACTTTCCATTATTTCTTATTGGAAAATAGTTTTGGAATCCGAACTTTTTGCAATCCGAACAGCCTCCTGGAAAAATTAAATTGGGATTCTGGGGGCACCACTGTATAGGCAAACACCTATACTCCGATCTCTACGGTAACGCACGGTCGACGCAGACTGCCACGGAGGCCGTACGTAGGACGCACGGCGGCGTAGGGGAACCGTGCGTCGACCCTGCGTTGCCCGCAGGTAGTCACACAGACCGCAAGGCCACCGTACGTTGAACACAGGGACGCCTTAGGACTACCCTACGGCGACCGTGGAAATTGTGCGGCCGCCATATTTTTTGGGGTTGGCAAAATTCATTTTTCATTGATAAGAGCCTACAGCAGCCGCATGAATAGCAAGCCCACCGTACGCCCTACGTACGGTCGACGTGGAACACATCTACGTCACAGCTTGGCTTGTCGAATTGCTACGGCCAACGTGTAGAAATGAAAAAGGTTATAACTCCGCGCTATAATTCCACGGCGACCCCTACGGCCTGTAAAAGATAGCCATATGGCGTAGGGCCACCCTGAGGTACCTCAAACTCTGCGGCCGCCGCACGTTTCTGTCAATTCAGGGGGGTACGGCCGCCGTATCCTAGCCGTAGAGCAAATGTGACTTAGGCTTAAGCAGACTTTTCCAAACGTTCGCGCTCATAAGCAGACTTTTCCAACATCGTGCTCATATGCAGACTTTTCCAACGTTTGCGCTCATAAGCAGACTTTTCCAAACGTTCGGCGCTCATAAGCAAACTTTTCCAAATGTTCGCGCTCATAAGCAAACAGTTTTCTTTCAAGGCATATTGAAATAATTGCATCTCAAATTATATTTAGTGATGAATTGTAAATGTGATTTTAAAAAATCAAATAAAAAGTCTAAATATTGTCGGGTTGTTCAGAGAACTGAATTTTAAACTTCACAATCAGCTTGTAATGTGGTCATAGATGGAGTGTCATATCTGCACTTGGTATGTCTCTACCTATCTCCAATTTCCCATAATCGGTCATGCTCAAGTAAACAGTGAGTAAACTCTCTGGAAAATCCTCTTTATCTCTTTGCTGATGACTCCACCCTCTGCCGTACCATCTGTCATCCCTCAGACCGGCATGCAGCAGCTTCTTCACTCACTGCAGATCTGGGTAAAATCACAAACTGGTCCAACACGTGGAACATGTCTTTCAATCCAAACAAATCTCACACTCACGTCTCTCCGAAAAGACTGTTTAGAAAACCCCCCCATCGACTTTCTCAACAATCCTCTTGAAGAACTTTAATTCAAGCTTTTTGGCCTCACTGTCTGCCATGATCTTTCCTGGGAAAGCCACATTTCCAAGCTGGCCTACAAATCCAGTCGCCAACTGGGCATCCTCCGTTGTGTAAAGTCCTTCCTTGGCACACCTGAGCTCTTGACCATGGACAAAATTGTCATCCACAGCCTGATGAAGTACTGCTCTCTGCTTTTGGCTGGTGCTCCCGCCTCTCACCTTTCTCGGCTTCATGCAACAAGGCATTTAGGATCATTGGTATCCCCCGCGATGAAGCTAAGTCTTTGGGTCTCTCACTCTCTCACCGCAGGTAGGTCTGTGGTCTTTCTGTCTTCTACTGTCTCCCCCTCTGCTTTATCTGCGATTTATCCCCCCCCCCCCATATTTCCGCAGGGTGCTCAAGGTCTGCCAGCAACCCCCTTCTGGTAAAACTACCAAAATCAAGAATCACTGCTCACCTTCACTCTTTCATTCCTCTTTTTTCTCACTTTTGGCAGAAACTCTCACAATCTCTTCAATCCCACTCTTCCCTCCATGTCTTCAAAACAGCTGTTCACCACCATCTCAAATCATCCCCATCCAAAACCTTGATCTTTTCTACCCCGTTAATCCACCCAACCCATTTCATTCAAAGTCCCTGTAGTGTCCATCTTGTTTACCCTGTGTACCGCCCCCCCCCAATCCTTCTCCCTCCCACAGATCTCCTCATGTCTCTGTTCCCCACTGTTTTGTGCTCCCCTTCCCACCCCTCTTGTCCCTGCTCCCTTGTTATACGTTCTGTGGTGTGCTCTTATACGAGCCTTGACATTGTATATTAATAAATAAATAATTGGGTTCTTTGTACTTGAGGATCACCATGCAATGCCAAGTGAGTGTATAACCAAGTACAGGTGGCTTTCTGTCTATTTGGATTTGCAATGCATTACAGCTTACGGTTTATCCATCTGCAACCCATCTCTTCTGTGCTACGTTGAGCGGCACCTTGCGGTGATGAAAGCACTCGGCCCTTCACTCCCTCGGCTTTATGGACGGACTCCCGCCCTCATCTATGCATCTGAGTTTACTGTTTGCTTCGTTCCTTGTGTTACCCCTTACATTCAACAGAAACCTGTTACAATCACGACAAACATGCTGGCATTCGGAACTTCCATCACCCTCCTCCCTCACCCCACCACCCCCTACATTTTTTGTGTTGAAACTTTAGCTGTTAATTTGTGTTCCTTAAAATGCAACAAACTCAAAAGAGACCTTTTGATCGAAAATGGTTCTCCGTAAAACTCGCATTGTAACGTCCTGGAGCATCGTTGAGAGGTTTTACTAAAAAATAAGGAAATGGTATTCATTGTGTTTTTTCATGCACTGCTCCCTACTTTGTTAATGTCTTGTGTGTCCATTCCTGTTCCTGTTTTTTTGCATTTGCTACTCTAGTATGGCCTGGACATCAGCCTCACACGTTAAATTTTTTCTTTGTTGAACCTGACTAGTTTATTTTATGATTTTTTTTTGTCCCATTATCTTTTTCTTCGTAAGCACAACTCTGTTCTCTCATCCTATTCCAATCTCCTCCACCCTCACAAAATAAGTCCTGCTTCATGGTCAAACTAGATATCTGCATTCACAAAGCAATCAGCAAGGATAAGCCTTCCTCGGTCGGAGGAGGGCTTACCCTCGGTGATCGCCCATGACAACCATGGCCCATGGTCCAATGATGGCCATATTATTTTCAGACCACCACATGACCTTGACCTTCAAAATTTCGGGATAGGTGTAGATTAATAAAATGTGCCCCCATCTACAATCTCTCCATAAAACTCAACATCATGAAAATCGGATAAAAAATTCTTCAAGTTATGCTCAAAAAGGTGTTTTTTGTTAATTAGGTCACAATCCAAAAACAGTTGTTCATCACAAGATACAAGATTGGCAGGTTTTGGTGAAATGACACCCCATTAGGCTAAAAAATACCCAGACTAAAAATTGTTCTGAGGTGAGCATCAACGTCACCATCTTGTGCAATTCCTTCCAAACCAATGTTCATTTTTAAATTTCGGCGAGGAGATGTTTCATCGTCATCGTCCTCATTTTTTCCTCCTCCCTCTCCTCCAATTAGGAACCACTCATCGACTTTTGCACCATTGAGTTTGTTTGTGGGTTTTGTTTGAAGTTAGATGGTCTATTAATTTAATGCACCTCTTTCAATGAGTCCAAAATAAAGTACTCATTTGGAATATATATATATATATTGTGTGGAAGTTGGTTCGGTGTTTTGGAGAGGAGGTCATGCTGTGGGGTCATCATTGACTAAATATTTGACCTGTGAGAGTAAAGGCAAGGGCCTGAGATGAGGCTTTTGCTTCAGCTGGTTGCATTTCCCTTGACACACGCAGGAAATCGGGGATGTGGAGAACTGGGCCCGAAGCATCGAGGCGGACATGCAGACAATAGCCACCGCTTTGGAGTTCGCGTACAAGGGATCGAGCCAACCTCAGAGCTGAGCTATTGAGCTGGACGACGTCATCGTCGGGGTACAATGAACCTCCCCCCCCCCAAGTTTATTCATCCGCCTTCTCACACATACTCGTTTGTTTTGTTGTTTGATTTATGATTCAGGTTTAGTGTGAAAGTTGTAAACGCTGTTAGATTGCAAAATATTCCAAAGTGCTTTGGGTTTGTGAAGTTTGTAAGTCCAGACATTCTATCAATTATATAATAATTTCTACTGATATCTCTCCTTTTAATTTGGGTTCAAAACTTGGGAGGGTTATTATTGTGGATTTAAAAAGTGAAGATTATTGTATTTGCAGAGCGGAGTCTATGAGGAGGATGAAGTTGCACAAGCGAAGGGTAGTGAATGAAAGGAAGAGGTGGGGGGAGGAGGGCTTCAAATGAGTGCATTGTTTATTTTTCGGAAGGAAAACATGTGACTGCATTCCAGGTTAATCTTTTTATTCAACTCAAACAACAGTTGTCAGTTTTCCAAGGATGCTATTCTGTTCGACAAGAGGCGGCTTATAGTTTATTATCCCTTATTTCTGGCACTTTCCATTGGTACTTTTTGCCTCTGGCTTTCTTGTGCAATTCCTTCCATGCATAAAATCAATTTGATTGTTGTCTTCATATATATTTAGTCCGCCTGGAATGTAGTTCCGGGGAGCTTATGGGATCGCATGTCATCAGTCCGTCCATCCGTCCACAAACACTTGCAATGTCTTCTCTGAAACTCCACAGGCAATTCCAATGAAACTTGATTACAACCTTCATCACCCATGATGTACCAAAGCTTGTTCACGGCATTAAATAATAACGGGGTCTGAGGGTGTCTACGGAGGGAGTTTACGGGTGGTCCCCCCCTCCCCCTAAAGAGATTTCCTTTCTTCTTAAACTACACACAATTCCGATGAAACTTGACTCCAATCTTCATCGCCCAGGATGTGCCAAATTTGTTCACAACATTAAAATAACAGAGCAATCAAAGATTCTTTGCCAGGGCTTCTTTTGAGTGGTGTATTTTTTATAGGTTTTAGGGTAAATTTAATATAGCTGCCAAACCATGTGACCCTTTTGTTCCTCATGGATAGGCAGTCATATTTGTAAAGTTTCGCCTCGATCTTTTCAGCCATTTCAAAGAAGGTTAAAAAAAAAAGGCTGCTGGATCATGTGACCGATGACATCATTAAAAAGGTTTTGTGGACAATTTTATCCCGAGATGACCCTCAAAATTTTAAAAACTGATCGGATGTAGCGTTCTCCATATCCAATGATGACGTCATAACAAAGGGACCTATGACGTCATAAAAAAATACCACTCATTCCCCATGAGGAGTACTTGCTGTACCACTTGATCACCCATGGCTGGGAGAACACTTGTGTGAAGTTTCCCCTCGATTTGTCCAGCCGTTCTGGAAAAGAAGGTTTTTATTGGTTTTAGGGTAAATCCAATATGGTTGCCAAATCATGCGACCAATGACATCATATGTGTGAACTTTTTGTTCCGCATGGACAGGCGGTCATACGTGTAAAGTTTCACCTCAATCAGTTCAGACACTTCAGAGATTTTTAAAGGTTTTTTAATTTTTTTTTTTCTTAAACAATATGGCTGCCGAATCACGTGACCAATTACGTCATGATTTTTTTTTTCCTGTGGACCATTTTATCCCTAGATGACCCTCAAAAATTTTCATCCTGATTTGATGTAGCATTCCACATATGCAATTGTGATGTCATAAAATACTACTCATTCCCCATGAGGGGTTCTTGCTATTTGCCAAGTTTCAATTTTTTCCTTGGTGCAGTTTCCGAGATACAGAGGTCCAACGTTTTTCCGTTTTTCCAATATGGCTGCCACACCACGTGACCTATGATCTCATAATTATCATTCAAGCATTCTACATGAGAAGTCGCAGCAACGGTGAAAATTTTGTCTCAATCTGACGAGCGGTTGCGGAGAAAAACACGAAAGTTCTGTGCGGACAAATGAACAGACAGACGAACAAACGGACCCAAATGTAATACCCTCTCCTTCGGCGAGGGTAAAAATCGGGGTGAAAGGGGATGTACCGGGGGGGGGGTTGCCCCTCAAATATGTATTTGCTTTCTTCTCCGAAACGGCACACACAATTTTGATGAAACTTGACCACAACCTTTATCACCCTAAAAAAAACAGGCCCGAAGGGGTTTTATGGAGGGTTGCCCCCCCCCCCCCCAACAATAGGTATTTGCTTTCTGCTCCGAAATGGCTTGTTCACATGTTGCTGTCGCATCGCAGGCTGGTTACTGTTTTTTTTTTTTTTTTTTTACTATCTCTTCAATATTGCCTCTCTGCTCTACTTAGTCCTTTGGTCCGCTCCAAAATCTTCAGGATGCACATATTCTTCCAATAACCCTCTAATGCTTAAACTCACATAATCCAGGCTGACTGCACACCTCAACTACTTTGTTCCTCACTTCTGTTTATGGAGCCACCTTCTTGAGTCTGTTCTTTCCCATTATTTCTTCCTGGGCTTCATGTAGGCAGTGCAGCACCACCTCATGTCATCCCTCATCCTGACCCATTATCTTATTACCCCCATTAACCATTCCTAACCCAACCCTCTTGCTGATTTTAGTGTTCCCTCCACTACTTTCTCTCTTATTTTCCTGTTCGTTCATTCTGATGTGTAAAGTCCAATCTCTTTCAGGCGCTGCTCACACATCAGTCTAACTCTCCCTAGAACCAATCTAATGACTCGACGCTGAATCTTCTCTGTGGCAGCTCGGTCCTTCCTCAGATGTGATGACGAAAACTGGAAACAATATTTGAGGTGATGCCTCACGAAAGTCTCTATTTAGATTTATAATTTATCCCTCTACGAATACAACCTAAAACCTTACAGTTATCTATGACTGCCTCGCACTGTGCTGTCTGCTTCCCCCAAATCTCTTCTCACCCCAGATCTTTCTCACATGTCATGTGCTAAGTCACAGAGTCTCCCATTTGTCACAGACTCTCCCTTAGATCATACAGTCTCCAGCACCTTACATTTTTTCATGTTAAACTACATCTGCTAATCTGTCCCAATCTATTAAAGTATTTGGCCTTTCCTGAATCTGATCACTCCCCCCTCTGCTCTCTACCTTACCTCCAAGCTTTGTGTCGTTTGAACATTGAGAAAACGGACTCTTAATCCCACTATTTAAATCATTGATGCAACTTAGGAATAACAATGATGCAAACCCTGACCGACGACACCTTAAAAATGCACCCAAACTGCACCTTAAAAATAGGACATGGTGATTTTACATTTATATAAATAAATAAATGAATAAATGCACATTATCAGCAGTGGAGATGATAAAGTGCATCTTCTTCTCCTCTTCCCGTTGTAAGGGGTGAGGTCCAACAGCACCAAGCTTGGGTCCTGCCTTGACCATGATACTCTCCACTTCCCAGATGACCAGAGTGTTCCAAACTGATCAAGATGGTAAAGTGTACATTAATTAATAATTCAAGGTCATTGCGGTCATTGTATTTTGATTTGATTCGATGTACCATACTCTTTCAGACTATTGGTGCTGCCAAAGCAGTTTCTTGGCAAGGGTTAGACTGGGTGGTTTGCCATTGCCTTCTCAGCATTGTTCGTCCTTGCTCTGTCCTTTTATATTCTGGGTATCAAGCAAGGAAGCAGCACGTACCATTTCTAAAGTCTTTAGTATGACTCTACCAAGGTTTGAACCACCAAGCTCCCAGATTCAGAGCAGACACTCGAACCATCACACCATGCGGTCATGGCAATGCATATAAAAATTAATAAATATTTCAAAGTGGTGTTTGTGGTGGGGCATGGTGAGTTGTGTATAAATATACAATTCAAAGTTCTGTGTTGGAAGTGCAGATGGTGAAGTGTAGATAAAATAAATCAGTGGCCTATGAAGGTTGTAGAATGGTAAAAAGTATATAAACAAGCCGGTAGGCGGACATGGGTAGTCGACTACCCAATATAACCTGACGCGATGGGCCCGTTCGATGGGGAATGACCTGAGGATTAAGCACAAGAAAATTCATGATTCCAGCTTCAAGGGTTAATGCTGCAGATTGTTTTTTCGTTAAAATACCCCCACATTTAGAGTTTTTTCGGCCGTTGCTAGGCAACGGAGGGGTCCATAGCAACTGTTCTTTCTCACACATAACTAGGACATACCATGAACCTACCATACCAGTTTCATGTATATCTGACTCATAGTCTCTGAGATATAACGAACTTCGTTTTTTTATTGTTTTCGACCAGGGTTCATTCAAAGTCTATTTTCTCCGACAGTTTTCATAGGATCCGGCTGGAATTTTTTTGACAATATGGCTGAATGAATGTACTGCCCACAGTCGCTCGTGGCCCGATTTTTGATTTTCGAAAAAATAAATTTTTTATGATTTTTCTAAAATTTCAAAGTCCCGTTGCTAGGCAACGGTGGTGTCCATAGCAACGGTTCTCATTTGCACACAACTAGGTCATGGTATGAACCTACCAACCAAGTTTCATCGAAATCGCCATTGTATTAACTGAAATCGCCATTTTAAATACTAAGGGTAGAACAAATCTCAATTTATTTTTTTTCGACTAGATTGACTACCCAATAAACAATTGTTTGTTGTGCTGATGGTGAGGTGTAAAAATAAATAAATAAAGGTTTGTAAAAGCATCTATAATCCTGTGTTATTCTCTCCCATCAGAAGTTTAACTCCAGAATGGCTCTGATCCCAAAATAATATGATGTCCCTCATGCCCAGAAGTGATTGCATACATGTGCTGAATATGAAAGGAAAGTGTCAAGTCATTTTCAGCTCGAGGCTTTGGACGGACGGATGGATGAATTGATGGACAGGACAGGACGCAAAATGATAGTCCTGTGCCTAGCTGACGACCAGCTGGGAGCTTATAACTGTCCTCGTACTGATCCCTGAGGCTGTGTGGCACTACGTACAACCTCCAAGGCACACACCCCATTCACAGCCACTGTTTACTTCGTACCACCAATCCAGTTAGCTACTCAAGCAGCCACAGCACAAGCCCTCACCTGAGTTAACAGCCTTCTGTATGGTACCTTATCAAATGCCTTTTGAAAGTCTACATGCACTGCACTTGCTACGTTCACCCTGCAATCACACACTGATTTGGAGAATTCCAATCGATTTGTTAAACATGATGTCTTTCGTAAAACGAGTATTTACTAAATTAGCCTCATGACTAATCTTTACATTGGTTGGTTTTGATTCGATTTATTTTCAACTTTATTGGTGACCGTTGCCTTGAAATTCTTCCATCTTGAGTCATGTTTAATGGTGGAGTATGTAACCTTTTCAGAAGGGCTGTCTCTGATCAGTGGAATTCCTGGAGCCAAAAGAAGATGAAGCATTTGAATCCACTCAGGTGGTTCTTTTGATCCTTTTTCCAGTTCGCCCTTTTAAAGGCACACGAATGCTGGGTGTACACATGGTGGACGTCATCTGCAGATACTGCCCGCTTGGATCGCTGCCATTTGGATCGTTCGGCTTATTCTTGCCAGACTCATTCAATCAGCATGTTGACCTGTCCCTATTTGGAAAGGTATGGTGAACATGCGGGGTTTTTTTTTCCAGCAACCCTCTTCCTGTGAAACATGAAATCCAGGCTGACTGCTCATCTCCACTTAATTCCTTTGTTGCTCCTCTTCAGTCTGGTCAATCCCACTTTTCCCTTCAGTTGGCAGTATACAACCTCCTCTGTGTGGGAGAGCGGTGAGAGACAGAGGTGAAAGGGACGGTGTGAGTATGGAGGGGAGGTGTATGGTTGGGCGAGGAGGGAGGGGTGATAGGGACATGGGTTTGTCGAGGATGGAGGGAGGGGGAGACGTAATATGAAGAGCGAGTGAGGAGGGAAACTACATATTGAGGATAGGCTGAGGAGGGAGGGAGCGGGTGGGACAAGGAACGGTGGTGACTGGTGACGAAAGTAAGCGTTGAGCGAAGAGGAAAGGAGCTGTTGGGGTGGGGTGAGGATTTGAGAGGATGAGTAATGATAGGGTGAGGCTGAGAGGAAGGAGTAATGATGTGTTGTGATGGATGGATGAGTAAGGGTGGCGAGGGAGGGGAAAGTTTGTGGAGAGTTGGGATGAGGGAGCAGAGTGCTGGAGGAGCAAGAATGAGGGAGGGGAAAGGGTGTGCGATGGGGACGTGCGGAAATGTCCATTTTAAAAGCCACTTGTCACCTGCACCAGGTGCAACGCGTCTTACGGCAGGTAAAATACAAAATGAGCTGTTGGCATCTCCATATGGACAATCTCTGCTGTCCTTGTTGGAGTTTTCAAATCTCTCATCTTTGTATTTTCATTTTGCACGACTTGTGGTGAACAAAAAATAATTAAACCTGGTTATAAATATGGGGTGAAGGGCAACAATGATATCTGATGTTTACGAACAATACAACAAATACATACAGTAACTCACAATAAAGAGCAATCAGAGATTGCAGACCGTCGGCAGGACTTGTTTTGTGTGACCGTGTATTGTGTGGCAAATAAATGGAAGGATATACTAAATGAAAGGTCGAAATGGTCGAGTTGTAAATGTGCAAAGGTCAAAGGTCGAAAAGTTGTGATGGTCTAAGGGGTCCAAAGAGTGTAATTTAAGGTCTAATGGGTTGGAATTGTCTGAGCGGTCAAAAGGGTCTAAAAGGCCTTGGGGGTTGAAGGGATCTTAGAGGGTCTAAAAGGTTTCAGGGGACTTCGGTGTCTTGAAGGGCATTAGGGGTCATAAGGTCTTTGGGTTCTAAAGGGTGTAACAGTTCTAAAGAGTCTTAAATGGTCTCAGGGTTGTAAAGGGTCTCGGTGGTCTTAATGGGTCTTAGGGTTGTAAAGGGTTTTCGAGTTCTTGAGGGTCTAATGTAATTCAAACATAAACTTATGTTCTGTGCAGATAAATAAACGAACCCAAATACAATACACTCTCCTCTGCTGAGGGTAACTCCATCGGCACTCGGTGTAGCGTAACCTCCGTCAGGCTGGCTGAGGGTAACTCCATCGGCACTCAGTGCAACGTCACCTCCGTCAGGCTGGCTGAGGGTAACTCCATCGGCACTCGGTGCAGCGTAACCTCCGTCAGGCTGGTTGAGGGTAACTCGATCTGAACTCGGTGCAGCGTAACCTTCATCAGGCTGGTTGAGGGTAACTCGATCGGCACTCGGTGCAGCATAACCTCCGACAGGCTGAACAGTTTACGTTTTGAATGAGACTGATAGGCTGGATCGGGATCCCGACCTCCAAAATCTGATCGGCTTGTTCTTGTCACCTACACAACTCATCCACCAAGTTTTGTCATAAATTGTCCACAACTTTTTGAAATAATGTATTGTGCTATATCAAATCGTTTTTGGCTTCCTCCCTCAATGGTGAAGAATCACTTAAATTTTTTTTTAAAGAATTCTTGTATTCGGATCTGCATCTTCACCAGAATCAATTCGTCGTCGTAATACACCCATACCTGTCCACCAAGTTTGGTTCAAATCCGTCCATAACATTTCGAGATGTCATGCTCACAGACAGACAGCGGTGAAAACATAACCTCCATAATAATCCACTGTAAGTTGATGGACCTGGTTCTGAATTTTACTGAAATGGCAAAATGGTTGCACGTAACCACGACCTGACAGTGGAACATAACCAAGGCCTGACGGTGGAACGTAACAAAGGCTTGACGGTGGAGCGTAACCAAGGCCTGACGGTGGAGGCGTAACAAGGCCCTGACGGTGGAGCGTAACCAAGGCCTGACGGTGGAGCGTAACCAAGGCCTGACGGTGGAGCGTAATCCAAGAAATGACGTGGAGCGTAACCAAGGCCTGACGATGGAACGTAACCAAGGCCTGAGGGTGAGCGTCACAGGCACGGTGGAGACGTACCAAGGCTGACGGTGAAACGTAACCAAGACCCGACGGTGGCGCAGTACCACGACCCGACGGTGGGCACGTAACCACGACCCGACGGTGGCACGTACCACGACCCACGGTGCGTAACCAGACCCGACGGTGGCACGTAACACGACCGACGGTGGCACGTAACACGACCCGACGGTGGCACTAACCACGACCCGACGGTGGCACGTAACCACGACCCGACGGTGGCACGTAACCACGACCGACGGTGCAACGTAACCACGACCCGACGGTGGCACGTAACCACGACCCGACGGTGGACGTAACCACGACCGACGTGCACGTAACGAACCCGACGGTGGCACGTAACACGACCCGACGGTGCACGTAACCACGACCCGACGGTGGCACGTAGCACGACCCGACGTGGGCACGTAAGCCACGACCCGACGGTGGCACGTAGCCACGACCGACGGTGGCACGTACCACGACCCGACGGTGGCCGTCCACGACCCGACGGTGGCACGTACCACACACCGACGGGGCAGTAACACGACCGACGGTGGCAGTAACCACGACCGACGGGCACGTAACCACGACCCGACGTGGCACGTAACCACGACCCGAGGTGGCCACGTAACCACGACCGACGGGGAACGTAACCACGACACAGTGGCTAAGTAACAGACCTCGACGGGCACGTAACCACCCGACGTGGCCGTAACCACAGACCCGACGGTGGCACGTAACACGACCCGACGGCGGCAGCCGTACCAGACCCGACGGGGCACGTAACACCACCCGACGGGGGCACGTAACCAGACCCGACGGCGGACGTAACCACGACCGACGGGGCACCGTAACCACGAACCCGCAGCGGCGCACGTAGCCAGACCCGACGGCGGCACGTAACCACGGCCAGACGGCGGCACGTAACCACGGCCTGACAGTTCGATGTTTTGATCGTGGTCTCAAATGTATGATATCTATTTTGTCACCGAGTAAAAGAATATTTATTTTCACTTTTGCCACGAAGACAAAATATTTTCAGCAGCAGTTTTATATTGAAGATCCAGTCGAATAACAGTGCACCACAAATGAAACTACATCACCAACACCCCCAGGTGGTGATCAGTTGGTAGAACATGTTTCGTGTAACCTGCTTGGTGTGATGTGTCCGGTCGTTTTAAGGTCGAGTGAAGCAATGTCCTTTTGAGTGGACATGAAGCCGCTAAATTTGTCTGAATCCCAATGTGGCCAAAAAAAATTGAATGGTATATTTGAAATTCAATTTAGTGCACGTCATGTGGTGTGCACTTTGCACAACTATTTATAACATACTCAAATATGGTGGAATTTTTCTCCTCCCCTTTCCCCTCTTTCTCCCCTTCTCCACTTTCCCCCCTCAACATCCCCCTCTCATTAATGTGCACATTTGTGTTGCCATCCATTGTGCACATGGGTTCGGTGATGCAAGCAGCTTCGGACTGGCAGAAACACACAAGGAGGAGGCTGTTTGCTGTTCTGCAGCGCCGTTTTTGAAGCAGAGCCTAACAGATGTTTGAAGGCATCCAGAAAGTTTGGGATACCAGAGGAGGGAGCTGATATTAAAGCAGAAGGCAAGTGGAGAGGAATGAAGTAGGAGGAGTAGGATGTGGGGCAAGAGGGAGGAGTAAGAAGGGGGTGTGAACAGGGGAAGAATTAGCAGGAGGTATATTTAATGGAGTGGGGTGAATTGCACTGAAAGTTTGGAAAGAAAATCACGATTGGAAAGTCGAATCATTGCATTGCAAAATGAGGATTTCTTTTTTTTTTAATTTGTAGGTCAAGATTTGGTTTTAAATACATTAGAGGATGGATGGAGTTCAGAAGAAAATTGAGAGAATGAAGGAAGTGTTGTAACAGATGGAATTTTTCGACACAGATGAAAGAAAGGTCGAGAAGATAACCTTGCGGGTGAAGAAGGAGAAGAAGAAGGAGAATGAAAAGAAGGAAGAAGAAGAAGAGGAGAAGAAGAAGAAGGTAGAAGGAGAAGGAGAAGAAAGAAGGAGAAGAAGAAGGAGAAGAAGAAGGAGAAAGAAGAACGGAGAAGAAGAAGGAGAAGAAGAAGGAGAAGGAGAAGGAGAGGAGAAGGAGAAGAGAAAGGAGGAGAGAGAAAGGCAGAAGAAGAAGGAGAAGGAGAAAGGAGAAGAATGAGGAGAAGAAGAAGGAGAAGAAGAAGGAGAAGAAGAAGGAGAGAGAATTTAAGGAGACGAGAAAAGAAGGAGAAGGTAGAAGGAGAAGGAGAAGGAGAAGGAGAAGGAGAAGGAGAAGGAGGAGAAGAAGAAGGAGAAGAAGAAGGGATAGAAGAAGGGAAGAAGAAGTGAGAAGAAGAAGGAGAAAGAAGAAGGAGAAGGAGAAGGAGAAGGAGAAGGAGAAGGAGAAGGAGAAGGTAGAAAGAAGAAGGAGAAGAAGAAGGAGAAGACAGAAGGAACGAAGAAGAAGGAGAAGAAAAGGAAGAAGGAGAAAGGAGAAGGACGAAGGAGAAGGAGAGGACGAAGGAGAAGGAGAAGGACGAAGGTAAGAAGGAGAAGGAAGAAGGAGTAAGGAGAAGGAAGAAGAAGAAAAAGAGCAACGGGCTAATAAGAAAAAGAGAGGAAGCGCAAAACATTTTAAGAAACCTTTTTTAATTTAATTTTTTTGAAGAATAGGGATAGAGGGGGACTAGAGTAAAGGAAGAGTTTGAAGAAAAAAAAAAATGTGAAGATGAGTTGTGAATACCTTCAGCGACTCAAATAGTGGGATTGGAAATGTCAGGCAATCTGCATTGTGCGATCACGACGCTTGACCTTTTGATTCTTTTTTGATTCTCAAAAATAGTTGGTTTCCAAATTCAACGAGGGTCAAGTCAAGGTAAAACTTTTCAATCCATCAATTTGTCAAATCCTGTGATTTGGCATGAGGCTTTAAGATTGCCAATTTTAAATCTCAATGAAATGGGACGAATTTGATGTAGTCCATGGCAAAGCCCTTTGAGAAGGGGGACAGGAGGGCGGCGAGGAGGAGGGGGAGGGGGGTGAATTTAGAAGTATCGGTGCTCTGCACGATCCCCCCGTTTTCCCCTTTTTTTTTTTTCTTGTTCTGTCTGTTTGTTTGTCGTTGTGTCAATCGCCGACAGGTCACAGTTCTAAAAACCGATCGACATGAAACTTTACGAAGCTGTCCGAGAAGTACTCACTGAGAAGCCTTATTGATTGAGGTCAAAGGTCATCTTGAGGGTCAAAATTTCTGTCTATTCTAACGATATCGGGTGCAATTTTCTTACGCCCGATTGATTTGAAGGGTAGAACAGGTTTTGCGTTTGCATCACTGAATTGGGAAAATAAACTATTTGAGATCAAATAGGTGTCAAAGGTTCAAACATCTTAAAAGTCCAATTTTCAACTGAAAAATTATTCAAAAATTTATATCCTACTAAACGCTGAAAATGAAAGAGAAATTGCATAGTGCTCAACTGAAACGTGGGAAAAGCAAACTGTTTTTGAAATCACATAGGTCAGAGGTCAAAACTTCTAAAAA
>CM068956.1:141621173-141643919 GCA_035128595.1 Eptatretus atami
AATTTATCAACACCACACCAATTTATCAATACCACACCAATTTTGCCACACCAGATCAATTCATCAACACCACACCAATTTATCAACACCACACCAACTTATCAAATTAAATCAATTTATCAACACCTCGCCAATTTATCAAATGAAATCAATTTCTCAACACCACCCCAAGTCATCAACACCACACCAATTTATCAATACCACACCAATTTATCAAACTAAATAAATTTATCAACACCACACCAATTTATCAACACCACACCAATTTATCAATACCACACCAATTTATCAAATGAAATCAATTTATCAACACCACAGCAATGTATCAACACGACTCCAATTAATCAATACCACACCAATATATCAAATGAAATCAATTTGTCAACACCACACCAATTTATCAACACCACACCAATTTATCAAACCAGATCAATTCATCATCACCACACCAATTTATCAACACCACACAAATTAATCAACACCACACCAATTAACACCAGATCAATTCATCAACACCACACCAAATCAACACCACACCAAATTATCAACACCACACCAATTTATCAACACCACGCCAATTTATCAACACCATACCAATTTATCCGCACCACAACAATTTATCAACATCACACCAATTTATCAATACCACACCAATTTATCAAACACCACATCAATTTATCAAATGAAATCAATTATCAACAATCACAATTTATCCAATCACCATTACCAATTAATCAACACCACACCAATTTATCAATCACCACACCAAATTAACAACACCACACCAATTTATCAACCCATACAATTTATCCACACCACACCAATTTATTCAACAGCACACCAATTTATCAACACTACACCAATTTATCAACACCACACCAATTTATCAACACCACACCAATCTTATCAACACCATACCAATTTATCACACCACATTCAATTCAAATTAATCAATTATCAACACCATACCATTCAACACACATACCAATTTATCAACACCATACCAATTTATCAACACCATACCAATTATCCACACCACACCAATTTATCAACAGCACACCAATTTATCAACACTACACAATTTATCAACACCACACCAATTTATCAACACACACCAATTTATCAACACCATACCAATTATCAACACCCATCAATTTCAAATAATCAATTATCACAAACCATACCAATTTTCAACACCCATACCAATTTATCAACACCACACCAATTTATCAACACCACATCAATTTTCAATTAAAATCAATTTATCAACACCATACCAATTATCAACACCATACCAAATTATCAACACCACACCAATATCAACACCACACCAAATTAACAACACCACACCAATTTATCAACGCTACCAATTTATCCACACTACACCAATTAATGAACACCACACCAATTTATCAACACCGCACCAATTTATCAAATGAAATCGATTTATCAACACCTCACCAATTTATCAACACCATACCAATTTATCAACAACACACCAATTATCAAACAACACACCAATTTATCAACACCACACCAATTTATCAAACCAGATCAATTCATCAACACCACACCAATTTATCAACACGACACCAATTATCAACACCTCACCAATTTATCAACACCACAGAAATAATCAACATTCAACACCACACCAATTTATCAACAACACACCAATTAATCAAACACCATACAATTAATCAAACCAATCAAGTCATCAACACCGCACCAATTATCAATACCACACCAAATTAACAACACCACACCATTCATCAACACCGCACCAATTTATCAACACCGCACCAATTTATCAACACCATACCAATTTATCAAATTAAATCAATTTATCAACACCACACCAATTTATCAACACCTCACCAATTATCAAATGAAATCGATTTATCAACCTCACATCAATTTATCAACACCACACCAATTTATCAACACCATACCAATTTATCAACACCTCACCAATTTATCAACACCACACCAATGTATCAAATTAAATCAATTTATCAAGACCATACCAATTTATCAACACTCCCCAATTTATCAAATTAATCAATTTATCAACACCTCACCAATTTATCAAATTAAATCAATTTATCAACACCTCACCAATGTATCAAATTAAATCAATTTATCAAACACCTCACCAATTTTATCAACACCTCATCAATTTATCAACACCACACAATTTATCAAATTAAATCAATTTATCAACACTCCCCAATTTATCAAATTAAATCAATTTATCAACACCCACCAATGTATCAAATAAAATCAATTATCAACACCTCACCAATTTATCAACACCTCATCAATTTATCAACACCACACCAATTTATCAAATTAAATCAATTTATCAACACCTCCCCAATTTATTCAAATTAATCAATTTCAACCCACCATTATCAAATTAAATCATTTATCAACACCTCCCCAATTTATCAAATTAATCAATTTATCAACACCTCACCAAATTTATCAAATTAAATCAATTTATCAACACCTCACCAATTTATCAAATTAAATCAATTTATCAACACCTCACCAATTTATCAAATTAAATCAATTTATTAACACCACACCAATTTATCAATGAAATTAATTTATCAACACCACACCAATTATCAAACACCACACCAATTTATCAACACCACACCAAATTAACAACACCACACCAATTTATCAACACTACCAATTTATCCACACTACACCAATTAATGAACACCACACCAATTTATCAAACACCGCACCAATTTATCAAATGAAATCGATTTATCAAACACCTCACCAATTTATCAACACCTCACCAATTTATCAAATTAAATCAATTTATCAACACCACACCAATGTATCAAATTGAATCAATTTATCAACACCTCCACCACATTATCAACACCTCACCAAAATTTATCAAATTAAATCAATTTATCAACACCACACCAATTTATCAATTAAATCCAATTTATCAACACCATACCAATTTATCAACACCATACCAATTTATCAAATGAAATCAATTTATCAACACCACACCAATTTATCAACACCACACCAATTTATGAGTTTGACGATAATTAACGGCCTTTGAAATTATATCCTTTTTCAGTGGCATCCTCGGTTACCTCGCTCTCTGGGGACTTAAGGCGTTTCCTGGGTAACCTCGCTGGGGTCTGAAGCCACCATGTTTTTTGGTCTGCTCAGCCATGCCTTGACTTGGAACAGGCCGTGACGGTTTCTTTGAAAGGGTATTTCGGTATTAAAGGGCAGCCTTGACGAATGCCTCTACTCGCTGGGAAAGGCTGACATAAAATATTGTTAACTTTGAGTAAACTAAAAATGTTATTATACAGGAGCTGCATGTAAGAGATAAAAATCCCCCTTTCACCAAATTGAAGTAATACCTGTCAACGAGCGTATTATGAGACTGAGGATTCATCACTCTGTCGGTGTCATTTCACTGGTCTCTGGTATATGCTCCGACTGAGGCGAGTGATCTCACTGTGAAAGAGGTTTTCTTTGCCCCACTGGAGTCTGTGGTTGATCAGTGCCCCAGGCGAGACACTCTTCTCGTGTTGAGGGATTTCAGTGCATTGACTGGCACTGACAGCGATGGTTATGAGACATGGAATTCGTGCATTGCGTTGCTCCAAGCCCGTCCCTCGGTGTGCTGCAGTTAGAGCGGAGGATGGAGGGTTCTTGACAGAGGAGTCCGAAGTGAAGGCACGCTGGGCCGGTTACTATGAGCAGCTGCACCCACTGACCCACCAGCTGTTGAGTTGGATGTTAAGGGTGTAACTATCCCGATTGCTGACCCTCCAATCAACTGTGATCCACCTTCATTTGTGGAAATGCAGGCTGCCGTGAACTGGTTGAAATGAGATAAAGCTCCTGGGATCTGTGGAATCCATGCTGAACTTCTCAAGTCTTGTGGAATGCTGTACTCGTGTCATTGCATGCAGTTCTGTGCTCTGTCTGCAACACAGGCATCACCCTAAATGACTGGAAGAGGGGCCTTGTTTTCTCTCTCTGGAAAGGATGATCACCAGGACTACAACAACGACTGAGAGGTGATGCTGCTCTCAGTGCCAGGCAAGGTCTTCGCAAGGTAATGGGAAATTAGTGGGGCAGATAACAGCAATTTTTGAGAGGAATCGTGCAAATGATGATACAAGCATCAAATTTGGCAACATTTGTTCTCCAGGGATTCTAATCAAATTTGCCTGATTGGCCATTTGAAAATCCAAGATGGCGGCCATTTTTCAAGATGGCCGCCAAGTTAGCCTCCCAAGTTGACTTTTGGCTTAGAAGTATTTGTAGTTGTCCGATTTGCATGATCTAGGTGTGGATTCCTATGTTTTCAAGCCTGCTGGAGTGGATTTTCCTGTTTTTAAAGTCCCCTGACACACTTTTTCTGATTTTGCACCACTTTAATGATTGTCATATGAAGCTAAGGCTTTATGCAACCGGGCCCTGGCTAGTAAATGTTCAAAGTTATGCATACCATGCGAATGTTCCTCCAGCTGCTACTGTCCACTTATGCAGCTGCAGAGTGCTGTGCAGGGGAGCCCTGACTGAAGGCACTTGCATCTCCGGTTGCAACCTTTCTTACAGGAACACTTGGTCAGTTCCTGACAGCTGGCTGCAATAGGGGTAGTGTTGTCCAACATATCTGCCACGTCTCTCCTTTCTGTGTCCATCCCCATTCAGCGGGACTGCTCGTGTCTGGACTGGAGATGGTTGCCTGCCCCAGATGATCCAGCCTGATAGGCCGCACGCTTTGCATGTTCTCTGAGGGCTGCCTGTGTTGGTGGAATTGAGTTGTACGGCCTCTGCTTGCGGGCAAAGAGATCCAGTCTTGCTCGTCCACACCAGTGGCTGCGCTTGATCTGTCATACATGAGGACAACGAATCTCTCCAGCCTCTGCAGGTCAAGATCACGAATCAATGTTGGATGCTGGCTGAGATTGGTGAATGTTTCAGAAACATCATCAAAGAGTTCCAAGTCTGCCATGCAGTTTTCTTCCCTTTACCGCGGAAGGCAGACACGACGTCACATCCAGTGAACGCATGGAAGTATGGGATCCCTCGAGCTTTCTCAGGCCCGATTGCAGAAACTACCTCATGGACTGGAATCCATCGCGCCTTGGCTCCTTGGCCAAAGGCAATCCACATGTTCTCAAGACCTAGTTCCTGTAAGGATGGCAGTACAGATATTGCTATGACTAGTACGTCCGTGTCATTAGCCTTAATGATAATGGACTTGCTACCATCCGTCGTTGCATCCCTGGCGTGTACAAATATTCTGAGTGTCAGCTTCTTCATGCAGCATGGAGACACAGCATCCAGTGACTTCCTTGTGTTGCTAATGGCATCTTCTCCTTTTGTGACAATGACTGTGCTTGTCGTCTGTGCTTCACACATCTTTTCCGCAAGAAGTGAAACAGCTCAGTCTTGTTGCTGTCATCTCGAAGAAAGCTTCTCCAGTTACTTGGGGTCTTACTGGTTCCTGTCACTCTTCTTCTGATTTCTTGCCCCCTTTTCGACCTTGCCTCGGACTTCAGACTTGACTTCTTGTACACATCAAACACTACGTCCACCCTCTCGTACCTGCCACCATAGGATTCCACCTTTGGGATGATGTCTTCTTTAGCATAGTCATCAAATATCTTTGAAGTGCGTGGAGGTAGGGCATTGGTAAGTGCTGAGCCATCAATGATGACTGCATCTCCCCTTGGTTCTCTGTCTGGGATGTTCACTTGCGCTTCAAGAATTTCAGCCAGCTGTGACTTCTGACATGGATGAAGCTTGCCGCTGTCACTGAGAGATGCAGGGTGTGACAGATTATCATGCTTGAAGAATTCTTGCAAGTCACACTGCCTGTTCTGGCATGAGATGAACAGTCGTGAGAACAGCTGACAGTCGTCTTTCAGGACTTTCTCCTTAGAACTTCCCCCAGCTTGCTCTTGTTTGAAGAAAGAAAGAACAATGTTTTTCTTGATTGGATGATCGAAAGGACATTCACCTTCATTCTGTAGCCCCTCCATGAATGAATGGAACTGCTCTTTGCCCCGCTGGTGATGTGTAGCTACCATTTTGGCTAGAGTTGGGTCTGCAATGTTCTTCATGTCTAATACCAGTAGGTCGGCTGATTCTTCTTGGAATGGGTTGCCCATCTCCTGCATTACTGCAGAGAGTGCTTTCACCTTTTCAAAGAAAGATTTCTGGGCACTCAGTGTCTGTTCATGGTGTCTGCTGTTGTTGGTTGCATCTTTCATACCAGACATGGCCTCGTATCCAGCTACTAGACGACTCACTTCGGGTCCAGCGACCATCCACCTACGAAGTGCTGCCGGGTCTTCTGTCAACCCAATTGCTCCTCCGTCATCTTTGATGACTGCATTATTTGCTTGTGGGCTTGGTCGATTGCCAGGGCAGAGAATTCTCTTCTAGACTTGTGGATAACGAAGTTCCCTTTGTGAAACTCCCTGGCCACATCTGGATGTTGTTGCTCAAGCGACATCATATCTAGAGGTGAACTGGGATCCATCGCGCATAGTTGACATTGTTATTCGCAAAGAAGTAAGGCGCCAGTTCTGAAAGTGCTTCACGGTACAGGTTGAAGTCTCCTCCTCTGAATGAGCGGATCAGGGTGAATATGGTGAGCTCCATGTCCAGCACCAGACTCCAGAACTGGAACTGTGGACTCTCTTTCCTCCGTTGTTCACACCAATCTTCAAATGGTTAGATCTGATCTGTTAGACTCTTCAGAGCGGAAGTCATGGTAGCTTCCTTCATCAGTTTGTACAAGCTGCATGCAGTGATCTGGTGTGCTTGTCTTGTCCTGGTGACAATGGATGCAGACAGGAAATACTCTGCTGTACCAGATGAGGCCACCTCTGCTTCCACAATGGAACTGGTCCAGCCACTGTCCTGTAGGTGTCCTATCGATCTCAGTGCAGCCATTTCTATATGAAGTCCACCAAACATGATAACGAACTTGTCCTCTCCATATTCGGGCCACTGCCATTGTATTTGTTTTGCCAGAGCATACAACGGTTGGTCAGCAGCAATACAGGGTCTGCCCTTGGTTCAGGAAAGCTACGTATCACAGACCACCTCCATGCACTAGCAACTTCTTGGAGCCATAGATGAGAGTTGGGCCAGTGATGAGGACCAGTGCCAGTAGTCCATCCAAGGGATGTGGCTGACTGCTGAAACAAAGGTACTACCTTACACCTACACCCCTACACCCCATGCATAAGTAGCTACTACTACATACATGTTAAGTCATGCAAACGTATGAAAATCAAAAATAAATGTTTAAAATCAGAAAAAGTGTGCGTCAGGGGGCTTTAAAAACAGGAAAATCCACTCCAGCAGGCTTGAAAACATAGGAATCCACACTTAGATCATGCAAATCGGACAACTACAAATACTTCTAAGCAAACAGTCAACTTTGGGAGGCTAACTTTGCGGCCATCTAGAAAAATGGCCGCCATCTTGGATTTTCAAATGGCCAATCGGGCAGATTTGATCAGAAAGCCCTGCAGAACAGAAATGCCAAATTTGATGCTTGTATCATAATTTGCACGATTTTTCTACTATCAACTACACTAAGTTGTGTTGATGCTTGCTCGTTCATATGTACTTTTCTTTTAATGCATTTGTTAAATTGATTTGGTCTCCTGACCCCTCCTGCTAACATCATGACGGTGGGATGTGGTGGCTGAGGGGGAATCTACTTGATCTAGCAATTGGCACGTAGATAAGACCACGGCCACATGACATTGTGAGCTCGGCCAAAGGCAAGATCTGTCACGTGATGGACCGACAGGCACGATACTCGCTCGTCCCAAGCACCCCAATCTATATGGTAACATGGCTGTACGTGGGATCCGGCAGGAGGTTCTTGGGACGAAGGGCTATCGTCACTTTGCGACTCACAGAGTTTGGATCGGAGTTATCTGGTATGACTGGCGACAGTTACAATCCATTCGTTACTCAGTGATGCAAGAAAGACTAGTTGGGCTATCCACCTCGTCAATAGAACATGAAATTGCACAAAACATTCACCTGAAGGAACTTGTTTCTCTATTTGGTAAACTGAAACCACAGATAGTGAAATTCAAAATTATAATGATCAACTTTGTTGCAGGAACACATAGTATGACATCATATGATCCATATTACACATTATGATGTGCATTTCTCCAAGTACCTATCCTGTGAAAACTGGAGAACAATGAGAATATACAATCATTATCAGATTCGCCTTTTTCATTTAAAATAACAAAAAGAGCAATCCGAGATTGCAGACCCTCACCAGGACTTGTTTTATGTGGTGTTTATGTACTGGTATGTTACGTAATTAATAAGAGATTTTCATACTCATAAGATGGAGCGTTCTACATATGCAATAATGACGTCATAACGAAGGCAACTATGATGCCATAAAAACACCCTTATTACGCATGAGGAGTACTTGCTGTGAGCCAAGTTTCAATTTTTTCTTTGGTATGGTTTCAAAGATACAGAGGTCTAAAGTTTTTCCATTTAGCCAACATGGCTGCCACACCACGTTATCTATGATGTCATAATTATCATTACAATATTCTACATGAGTAGTCGCACCAATGGTGAAAATGTTGTCGCAATCTGAGAAGCGGTTGCAGAGAAAAACACGAAAGCTCTGTGTGGACAAACAAACAGACAAATGAATGAAAAATCACTCATTGAGTGACAGTTTTTCGGATCATTCGTATCTCTCATGATGAGACTGAGTCTTTGGGCCTCTCACTGTCTCACCGCCGGTAGGTCAGTGGTTTATTCGTCTTCTACCATCTCCTCTCCGGTCTCGCCCACACTGCTCTGTGTGAGATATGTCACCCCCCCACCCCTCTCCCCCCATGTTTCCGCAGGGTGCTCAAGGTCTGCCGCAACCCCCTTCTGGTAAAACTACCAAAATCACGAATCACTGCTCATCTTCACTCTTTCATTCCTCTTTTCTCCACTCCTCCCTCCAGGTCTTCAAAACAGCTGTCCACCACCATCTCATGTTCTCCCATGCAAAACCACAATCATTTCTAAACCCGTTAATCCAACCCAAACCCACTTCCTTGATGTTCCCTGTTTTCCTTCCTGAAAGTCCCTGTTGTGTCCATCTTGTTTACCCCGTGTACCCCACCCCCATCCCTTCACAGATCTCCTCATATCTCTGTTCCTCACTATTGTTGTGCTTCCCTCTCCCACCCCCATTGTCTCCTGCTCCATTTGTTGTACGTTCTGTGCGTTAGCTCTTATACGAGCCTTGACACAAAAAAATAAAAATAAAAACTTGGCTAAATGGAACGGCACTCGGTGGAGCACGTACTTCGACCAGGCTGAACAGTTTACATTTTGTATCCTACTGATAGGTCGGACCTGAAACCGGACCTGAACCAAAATCAGTTCTTCCTCATGGCACTCCAAACCTGTCCACCAAGTTTTATATGAATCAATCCAGAACCTTTTGAGATATTGTGCTCTATATCGTTTTCGTTTTTGTTCTGATCTCTCAATGGTGAAGAATCACTGAAAAAATTCTCAGATCCGGATTCGGATTCGATCTTTCAACCAAAATTAAGCTTTTTTGTTGTCCTTGGCGGTCATCGACACACAAAATAAATTTCAACAAAGATTCCTTGAAAACTGTGGACAACATCGTGTGACAGACAGACACAGACAGACACAGACAGACACAGACAGACAGACACAGACAGCACAGCAGACAGACACAGACAGACAGACACAGACAGACAGACACAGACAGACAGACACAGACAGACAGACACAGACAGACAGACACAGACAGACAGAGACAACAGAACAGAGACAGACAGACACAGACACAGACAGACAGACAGACAGACAGACACAGACAGACAGACACAGACAAGACAGACACAGGACAGACACACAGACACAGACAGCACAGACAGACACAGACAGACACAGACAGACAGACACAGACAGACACAGAACACAGACACAGACACAGACACAGAACACAGACACAGACACAGACACAGACACACGACACAGACAGACAGCACAGACAGCAGACAGCAGACAACAGACACAGACAGACAGACACAGACAGACAGACACAGACAGACAGACACAGACAGACAGACAACAGACAGACAGACACAGACAGACAGACACAGACAGACAGACACAGAACAGACAGACACAGACAGACAGACACAGACAGACAGACACAGACAGACAGACAAGACAGACAGACAAGACAGAACAGACAGACAGACAGACACAGACAGACAGACACAGACAGACAGAACAGACACAGACAGAACAGACAGAACAGACACGACCACAGACAGACAGACACAGACAGAACAAGACAGCAGAACAGACAGACAGAACAGACAGACAGACAGACAGACAGCAGACACGAGACCAGACACAGACAGACAGACACAGACAGAAGACACAGACACAGACAACAGAACAGACACAGAACAGAACAGAACAGACAGACACAGACAGACAGCACAGACAACAGACAGACAGACAACACAGACAGACAGCACAGACAGACAGACACAACAGACAGACACAGACAGACAGACACAGACAGACAGACCAGACAGACAGACACAGACAGACAGACACAGACAGACCAGACACAAGACAGACAGACACAGACAGACAGACACAGACAGACAGACACAGACAGACAGACACAGACAGACAGACACAGACAGACAGACAGCAGACAGACAGACACAGAACAGACAGACACAGACAGACGACACAGACAGACAGACACAGACAGACAGACACAGACAGACAGACACAGACAGACAGACACAGACAGACAGACACAACAGACAGACACAGACAGACAGACACAGACAGACACAGACCAGACACAGACAGACACAGACAGACACAGAAGACCACTGACAGACACGACAGACACAGACAGACCAACATACTTGGCGAAAATAACCACACGTGACCAACCGATACAACCACACTCCACCAACCGATATAACCACACGTGAACAACCGATATAACCACACGTGGAAAACCGATATAACCACCTGCCACCAACCGATATAACCACACTCCACCAACGATATAACCACACTCCACCAACCGATATAACCACACTCCACCAACCGATACACACTCCACCAACCGATATAACCACACTCCACCAACCGATATAACCACACTCCACCACCGATATAACCACACCCACCAACCGATATAACCACACGCACCAACCGATATAACCACACGCAACCAACCGATATAACCACACTCCACCAACCGATATAAACCACACGCACCAACCAGTATAACCACACTCCCACCAACCAATATATCCACATGCAACCAACCAAATAACCACATGCAACCAACCAGTATAACCACACTCCACCAACCAGTATAACCACACGCGACCAACCCATATAACCACATGCGACCAACCTATATAACTACACGCCACCAGCGTATATAACCACACATGACCAACCAGTATAACCACACACCACAACCAATATAACCACACGCGACCAACCGATATAACTACACGCCACCACCTGTATAACCACATGCGACCAACCGATATAACCACATGTGACCAAGCGATATAAACACACGCGACCAAACCAATATAATCACACGTGACAACCGATATAACCATACTCCACCAACCAATATAACCACACGCGACAACCAATATAATCACACGCCGACAATGATATAACTACACGCCACAACCTATATACCACACATGACCAACCAGTATAACCACACACCACCAACCAAAATAACCACACGCGAGCCAACCGATATAACCACACGTGACCAACCTGTATAACCACATGCAACCAACCGATATAACCACACATGACCAACCGATATAACCACACACGACCAACCGATATAACCACACGTGACCAACCAGTATAACCACACACCACCAACCAATATAACCACACGCGACCAACCAATATAACCACACATGACCAACCAGTATAAGCAGACACCACCACCAATATAACCACACGCGCAAACTGATATAACACACGTGACCACCGATATACCACATGCTCCAACCGATATAACCACACATGACAACCAGTATAACACACATGACAACCAGTATAACCACACGCCACCAACCAATATAACCACACATGACCAACCAATAAACCACATGCCCTTCAACCGATATAAACCACACATGACCAACCAGTATAACCACACATGACCAACCAGTATAACCACACGCCACCAACCAATATAACCACACATGACCAACCAATATAACCACACATGACCAACCAGTATAACCACACGCCACCAACCGATATAACCACACACCACCAACCAATATAACCACACATGACCAACCAGTATAACCACACATGACCAACCAGTATAACCACACACAACCAACCGATATAACCACACGCGACCAACCATATAACCACACGCCACCAACCTGTATAACCACATGCAACCAACCGATATAACCACACGCCACCAACCTGTATAACCACACGCGACCAACCAGATATAACCACACGCAACCAACCGATATAACCACACGCGACCAACCGATATACCACATGACCAACCAGTATAACCACACACAACCAACCGATATAACCACACGCGACCAACCGATATAACCACACGCCACCAACCTGTATAACCACATGCAACCAACCGATATAACCACACATGACCAACCGATATAACCACACGCCACCAACCTGTATAACCACACGCCACAAACCTGTATAACCACACACGACCAACCGATATAACCACACGTGACCAACCGATATAACCACACTTGACCAACCGATATAGTTGAAAAATCTTCCATTTTGCCAAATAACAAACCCGGTCGGTGTGTTCCAGTAAGGATCCACAACCACTACTATTGTCGTGTTGATACGATCATATCTTCCATCGAGTAGCGAGGAACAAGACCTTTCTCATGTCATCGAGAGTCGAGACATTATCGACTCGTCATTGACAGCTCGTCGTATGACGTCATTCCGTGTGCGATCATCACTCGTGCGAAGATAATAGAAACGGTGACCAAGCAACACCACCACTCATGGTTGTTCTGTAAGAAATCTCAAATATTCCATTCACGCACTTCATCCCTGCTGTCCCTTGTGTATGTAATTTGTAGATTGCCTCGAATGTACCCCAAACACGACCCCCATGCCCCATCCACTTGCTATGATTCTGCATCTTTCAGCACAATCCCTCTTTCAATCCATGTCATGTCCGATCATATAACCCTGCACCTCCCCCCGAAAACGCCACAACGACAAAACTTTATCTCCATCATCAATAAATCCACTCTCCCCCCCATCCCCCATCCACTTGGTCCAATTACTGTGCCCGGCAAACACCGTTTTACTCTCTTTAGGACAACCCTCCTCTCCTTACCCCAACAATCTCTTACCCCACCACGTGTTAACCTCCCTCTTCCTTACCCCGACAATCTTACCCACCACGTGTTAACCTTCCCTCCTCTCCTTACCCCGAACATCTCTTACCCCACCACTGTTAACCTTCCCTCCTCTCCTTACCCGACAATCTCTTACCCACCACGTGTTAATCCTTACCCAACTCTCCTTACTTTTTTTCCACCGACAATCTCTTCACCCACCACGTGTTAACCTTCCCTCCTCTCCTTACCCCGACAATCTCTTACCCCACCACGTGTTAACCTTCCCTCCTCTCCTTACCCGACAATCTCTTACCCCACCACGTGTTAACCTTCCTCCTCTCCTTACCCGACAATCTCTTACCCCACCACGTGTTAACCTTCCCTCCTCTCCTTACCCGACAATCTCTTACCCACCACGTGTTAACCTTCCCTCCTCTCCTTACCCTGACAATCTCTTACCCCACCATTGTTAACCTTCCTTCCTCTCCTTACCCCGACAATCTCTTACCCCACACGTGTTAACCTTCCCTCCCTTTTACCCCGACAATCTCTCCCCACCACGTGTTAACCTTCCCTCCTCTCCTTACCCCGACAATCTCTTCCCCACCACGTGTTAACCTTCCTCCTCTCCTTACCCGCACAATCTCTTACCCCACCACGTGTTAACCTTCCCTCCTCTCCTCACCCCGACAATCTCTTACCCACCACGTGTTAACTTCCCCCTCCTCACTCTGACAATCTCTTACCCCACCACGTTTAATCCCCCCCCCCTCCTCACCCTGACCATCTCTCTCCCACCACGTGTTAAACCCCCCTCCTCACTCTGACCGTCTCTTCTCCCCCCACGTTTTAACCCCCCCCTCCTCAACCTGGTTGCCTCTCTCCCACCACGTGTTAACCCCCCCTCCTCACTCTGACCGTCTCTTCTCCCCCACGTTTTAACCCCCCCCTCCTCAACCTGGTTGCCTCTCCTCCCACCATGTGTTAAACCCCCCTCCTCACCCTGACCGTCTCTCCTCCCACCACGTGTTAACCCCCCCTCTTCACCCTGACCGTCTCTCCTCCCACCACGTGTTAACCCCCCTCCTCACCCTGGTTGCCTCTCCTCCACCATGTGTTAACCCCCCTCCTCACCCTGACCGTCTCTTCTCCCACACACGTGTTAACCCCCCTCCTCACCCTGACCCTCTCTCTCCCACCACGTGTTAACCCCCCTCCTCACCCTGACCATCTCTCCTCCCTGTGTTAACCCCCCTCTCACCCTGACTGTCTCTACTCCCACACGTGTTAACTCCCCCTCCTCACCCTGGCTGCCTCACCTCCCACCACGTGTTAACCCCCCTCCTCACCCTGACCCTCTCTCCTCCCACCACGTGTTAACCCCTCCTCCTCACTCTGACCGTCTCTTCTCCCTCACGTGTTAACCCCCCCTCCTCACCCTGGCTGCCTCTCCTCCCACCACGTGTTAACCCCCCTCCTCACCCTGACCTTCTCTCCTCCACCACGTGTTAACCCCCTCCTCACCCTGACCATCTCTCCTCCCTGTGTTAACCCCCCTCCTCACCCTGACCGTCTCTACTCCCACCACGTGTTAACCCCCCCTCCTCACCCTGGCTGCCTCTCCTCCCACCATGTGTAACCCCCTCCTCACCCTGACTGTCTCTCCTCCCACCACGTGTTAACCCCCCTCCTCACCCTGACCATCTCTCCTCCCTTGTGTTAACCCCCCTCCTCACCCTGACCGTCTCTCCTCCCACCCCGTTTTAACCCCCCCTCCTCACCCTGACCATCTCTCCTCCCCTGTGTTAACCCCCCTCCTCACCCTGTCCATCTCTCCTCCCACCACGTGTTAACCCCCCTTCTCACCCTGTCTATCTCTCCTCCCACACGTGTTAACCCCCCCTCCCTCACCCTGACCATCTCTCCTGCCACCACGTGTTAACCCCCCCTCCTCACCCTGACCATCTCTCCTCCCACCACGTGTTACCCCCCCTCCCACCCTGTTATCTCTCCTCCACCCACGTGTTAAACCCCCCTCCTCACCCTGACCATCTCTCCTCCCACCACGTGTTAACCCCCCCCTCCTTCACCCTGACCCTCTCTCCTCCCACCACGTGTTAACCCCCCCTCCTCACCCTGACCATCTTCTCCTCCCTTGTGTTAACCCCCCCTCTCACCCTGACTGCTCTACTCCCACCACGTGTTAACTCCCCCTCCTCACCCTGGCTGCCTCACCTCCCACCACGTGTTAACCCCCCCTCCTCACCCTGACCCCTCTCTCCTCCCACACGTGTTAACCCCTCCTCCTCACTCTGACCGTCTCTTCTCCCTCACGTGTAACCCCCCCTCCTTCACCCGCCTCTCCTCCCACCACGTGTTAACCCCCCCTCCTCACCCTGACCTTCTCTCCTCCCACCACGTGTTAACCCCCCCTCCTCACCCTGACCATCTCTCCTCCCTTGTTAACCCCCCTCCTCACCCTGACCGTCTCTACTCCCACCACGTGTTAACCCCCCTCCTCACCCTCTGCTCTCCTCCCACCATGTGTTAACCCCCCTCCTCACCCTGACTGTCTCTCCCCCACCACGTGTAACCCCCCCTCCTCACCCTGACCATCTCTCCTCCCTTGTGTTAAACCCCCCTCCTCACCCTGACCGTCTCTCCTCCCACCCCGTTTTAACCCCCCCTCCTCACCCTGACCATCTCTCCTCCCCGTGTTAACCCCCTCCTCACCCTGTCCTCTCTCCTCCCACCACGTGTTAACCCCCCCTTCTCACCCTGTCATCTCTCCTCCACCACGTGTTAACCCCCCCTCCTCACCCTGACCATTCTCCTCCCACCACGTGTTAACCCCCCCTCCTCACCCTGTCTATCTCTCCTCCCACCACGTGTTAACCCCCTCCTCACCCTGACCATCCCTCCTCCCACCACGTGTTAACCCCCCTCCTCACCCTGACCATCCTCCTCCCACCATGTGTTAACCCCCCTCTCACCCTGTCTATCTCTCCTCCCACCACGTGTTAACCCCCCCTCCTCACCCTGACCATCTCTCCTCCACACGTGTTAACCCCCCTCCTCACCCTGACCATCTCTCCTGCCACCACGTGTTAACCCCCCCTCCTCACCCTGATCATCTCTCCTCCCACACGTGTTAACCCCCCTCCTCACCCTGACCATCTCTCCTCCACCACGTGTTAACCCCCCTCCTCACCCTGACCATCTCTCCTCCCACCACGTGTTAACCCCCCTCCTCACCCTGACCATCTCTCTCCCACCACGTGTTAACCCCCCTCCTCACCCTGACCATCTCTCCTCCCACCACGTGTTAACCCCCCTCCTCACCCTGTCTATCTCTCCTCCCACCACGTGTTAACCCCCCTCCTCACCCTGACCATCTCTCCTCCCACCACGTGTTAACCCCCCTCCTCACCCTGACCATCTCTCCTCCCACCATGTGTTAACCCCCCCCTTCTCACCCTGTCTATCTCTCCTCCCACCACGTGTTAACCCCTCCTCACCCTGACCATCTCTCCTGCCACCACGTGTTACCCCCCTCCTCACCCTGACCATCTCTCCTGCCACCACGTGTTAACCCCCCCTCCTCACCCTGATCCATCTCTCCTCCCACCACGTGTTAACCCCCCCTCCTCACCCTGACCATCTCTCCTCCCACCACGTGTGTAACCCCCCTCCTCACCCTGACCATCTCTCCTCCCACCACGTTTAACCCCCCCTCCTCACCCTGACCATCTTCTCCTCCCACCACGTTGTAACCCCCCTCCTCACCCTGACCATCTCTCCTCCCACCACTTGTTAACCCCCCTCCTCACCCTGACCATCTCTCCTCCCCCATGTGTTAACCTCCCCCACTCCTCACAACGTGCTTTTGCAGTACCTTGTCCTTCGCCTCCTCCTTGCCTTCACCCCCCCCCCCCCCCCTGCGTTTCCGATCCGCCCATACGTTGAACATCCCGACGCTTCACCCCCATCTCCCGTCCTTGTCGAACGTGGTGCGATCTCTCAGATCACCCTGGTCATGGTAGCGGCGCAGACGAGTGGACACGGGCCGGACTTGTTCCATTGGCTCTCATGCCTTGACAAAAAGGTGAGCACGGTCGGACACGTGACCGAGTCGCTGTGATTTCTCTGTTTTGACCAAGGTGTTGGTCACATAGGTGTGTCATGTCATACATTAAAGCCTGCCGTCCCCTGCAGTCCCGACATTGTTTAACTGTTGACGTCTCTCCGGTGCCGTTTGTGATGTGTGCGTCCCATGCATAATTCAAGCGATTCACAGACATTTTCCATCTGAGGCTTTCGCAACAACCCGTCGATGCCTTCCGGTGATTCTCTGCTATCCCAGCACTGTTGGTGGACTCAGCCTTCCTTAAGTTGTCTGTCCCATAGCATGTTTGTCCCACGGTTGTCTAAGCCCTCCACATTGTCTCATTGTGTGGGGATTCGTCTTTGCCAAAGATGCCCGAAGGAGCCACACAAGCGACGAGAATTTTGTCTGACTCTTTTATTTATGCACGGATCGAAGGTTCATGGAAGAGCGAAATGATAAAAAGCAGCGGATCGAATTGAACTACCAAAGGGTAGTGTGGAAAAAGGGGTGGAGGGTTGTGATGGACATACACAAGGAGGAAGAACACAATGAGTAGAGCAGCTCATGGGCCAATGGGAAGGAACCAGTGAGGGTAGTCGTGTCGAAGAGATTGTGGATGTGCTTTGGTGAGTGCATGAGGTAGTGATGGGCAGCACATTTAGAAGACAAGTGAGGAGGACTGGAGAATGGTCGTAGGGGACAAGTTGGTGCAGGTGTGCATCGAACCTGCACTTTGGGAGAATGAGCAGATGAGGGTTTCGTGAGGAAGGTTCCATCTGGATTAACAAGTGCAGGGATGTTGTGTGTGTTTTTTACCCAAGACTATAGCCTGGTGTTGGCTTAGTGGTTATGGTGGCAGCTTGGGATCCTAAGGTCCTGAGTTCAAGCCCCGTTGGCCGCTGAATTAATATACACCAGGAGGTTGACTCAGCCTGTCATCCTTCTGAGGTCGGCAAAATGAGTACCAGTGTACTGGTAAGGGGGACACTGCATCAGCGGTATAGCTGCGTCCCAACCAATGATGCAACCAGCACACCGGCTGCACTCGATAGAGAGAGACCCAAGACTGTCCACATCCATGCCCCCTCCCCTGGAAAGAAAAAACAAACAAACAAAAAAAAACAACACACAAGCACCTAAAAAACTTAACATTTAACATTTTTCTTGTTTTGATCTCGTGTTGATAAATTGTTTCTGGTGTTGATGTGGCACAGGCATGATGGGTCGAATGGCCTCCACCTGCATCTAATTTCCTTGTGTGTAACGTGTCCGACCTGGGGTAGCTTGGGGCAGTGGTAGGAGAGGAAGGCAGTGATGGTCCTTGGGAATACCGATTGTGCAGAAGGTTCTGCAACGATCTTCAGAGTTGAAGGAGGCAGACGATCCAGAAGAAGAAGGAGGCCTTGTTTTCATCCACCTCAAGAGAACCAAAGTCGGAAGCGGGAGTACCAGCCCACAGTGGGAATCCATATTCTATGGAGCTCCAAATGAACTACCTCCATTAACCTGCTTAGACCAGTTTTCTTGGTTTATCAGGGAGTGCAGGAGTACTCCATAGGATGACATGGGGGGAAAAAAATGGCTGCCCATTCAAATGTGCACACAATGATATGCTTATGAACTACTATAGAGTGAATTATTAGTGAACACCCACGTATTCCCAAGGTTTGGGGAACATTTCTGTGAAGTTTTCTCTTGATCTGTCCAGCCGTTCTGGAAAAGAAGATTTTTAAAAATAGGTTTCAGGGTAAATAAAAAATGGCTGCCAAACCATGTGACCTATGATGTCATTTGTGTGAACCTTTCGTTCCTCATGGATAGGCAGTCATACGTGTAAAGATTCGCCTCGGTCTGTTCAGTCACTTCAGAGAAGATTTTTGAAGGTTAAAAACAAACAAACAATATGGCTGTCGAATCATGTGACTGATGACATCATCAAAAATTTTTCTATGGACCATTTTATCCCGAGATGACTCAAAAATTTTCGTACCGATCAAATGTAGCGTTCTACATCTGCAATTATGATGTCATAACGAAGGCACCTACATCATAAAAAAATCACTTATTCCTCATGAGTACTTGCCATGTGTGTTTTCAATATTTTTCTTGGTGTGGTTTCATAGATACAGAGGTCCAAATTGTTTTCCATTTCTCCAACTTGACGACCAGACCACGTGACCTATGATGTCATAATTATCAATAAAACATTCTGCATGAGTAGTCGCTCCTATGGTGAAAATTTCATCTCGATCCAACAAGCGGTTGCGGAGAAAAACACTAAAGTTCTGGACGGAAAAACAAACAAACAAGAAAAAGACGTCGTGCAGAGCATGATACTTGAAAAATCCACCCCCCCTCTCAAAAGGTTGCCATGGATTCATCAAATTGTCCATTTCATTAAGAATAAAATTGACAATCTTAATCAAAGCTCAGGTCAATCGGATGAAAATTGATTATTTCTCAGATTGAAATTGATGATTTTAGAAGTTTGACCTTTGACCTTGTGATTTCAAAAACAGTTTGTTTCCCATTTCAGTGATGCACTATGCAATTTCTCTTTCATTTTCAGGTTAGTAGGATATAAATTGATAATTTTTCAGTTGAAAATTGATTTTAGATGTTTGACCTTGAGTTGACCTTTGACCTTTTGATCTCAAATAGTTATTTTCCCAATTCAGTGATGCAATACGCAAAACCTGTTCTACCTTCAAATCAATCGGAAGAAAAATGACGATTCTAGAAATTTGACCTCAAGATGACCTTTGACCTCATCAATAGGCTTCTCAGTTGAGACTTCCTCAACAGCTTCGTAAAGTTTCATGTCGATCGGTTTAGAACTGTGACCTGTCGGCGATTGACAAACAGACAAACAAACAGACAGAACAAGAAAAAGACGTCGTGCAGAGCACGATACTTGCTAAATTCACCCCCCTCCCCCCTCCCTCCTCGCCCCTCCTCCCCCCTTCTCCAAAGGTTTCCATGGATACATCAAATTGTCCATTTCATTGAGATTAAAATTGGCAATCTTAAAGCTCATGCAAATCAGATGAAAATTGATGATTTTAAAAGTTTTACCTTGACTTGACCTTTGAATTTGGAAACCAACTATTTTTGAGATCAAAAGATCAAAAGGTCAAAGGTCAGTGATGCACAATGCAATTGCTGACATTTCCAATCCCACTTTGATCGTGAAGGTATTCCACCACTCATCTTCACAATTTTTTTTTCTTCAAACTCTTCCTTTACTCTGTCCCCTCTTCCCTAATCTTCAAAAAATATAAAAAGGTTTCTTAAAATGTTTTGGCTTCCTCTCTTTCTTTTGCCGTGCTCTTTTTCTTCTTCTTCTTCTCCTTCTCCTTCTCCTTCTCCTTCTCCTTCTCCTTCTCCTTCTCCTTCTCCTTCTCCTTCTCCTTCTCCTTCTCCTTCTCCTTCTCCTTCTTCTTCTCCTTCTTCTTCTCCTTCTTCTTCTCCTTCTTCTTCTCCTTCTTCTTCTCCTTCTCCTTCTCCTTCTCCTTCTCCTTCTCCTTCTCCTTCTCCTTCTTCTTCTCCTTCTTCTTCTCCCTTTCTTCTCCTTCTTCTTCTCCTTCTTCTTCTCCTCCTTCTCTCCTTCTCCTTCTCCTTCTCCTTCTCTTCTCCTTCTCCTTCTCCTTCTCTCTTCTTCTCCTCTCTCTCCTTCTTCTTCTCCTTCTTCTTCTCCTTCTTCTTCTCCTTCTTCTTCTCCTTCTCCTCTCCTTCTCTTCTCCTTCTTCTTCTCCTCCTTCTCTTCTCCTTCTCCTTCTCCTTCTCCTTCTCCTTCTTCTTCTCCTTCTTCTTCTCCTTCTTCTTCTCCTTCTTCTTCTCCTCTTCTTCTCTTCTTCTTCTCCTTCTCCTTCTCCTTCTTCTCTTCTCCTTCTTCTTCTCTCCTTCTTCTTCTTCTCCTTCTTCTTCTCCTTCTTCACCCGAGTTATTTTCGACCTTTCTTCTATCCTGTGTCGAAAAATTCCATCTGTTACAACACTTCCTTCCTTCTCTCAATTCTTCTGAACTCCATCCATCCTCTAATGTATTTAAACAAATCGTGACCTACAAATTAAAAAAAAAAATCTCATTTTGCAATGCATGTTCGACTTCCAATCGTTATTTTCTTCCAACTTCAGTGCAAATTCACCCCACCTCCTTAAATATACTCCTGCTAATTCTTCCCCTGTCACACCCCCTTCTTACTCCTCCCTCTTGCCCCACATCCTACCTCCTCTCTTCATTCCTCTCCACTGCCTTCTGCTTTAATATCAGCTCCCTCTCTGGTATCCCAAACTTTCTGGTGTTCAAACATCTGTTGGCTCTGTTCAAACCCAACAAGTATCTCACTCTCTCATTCAGTTCACGACTCAATATCTTAAACATGCTCTCTCTTTCCTCTCATCACAACTCCCCTCTTCCCACCCCCTCAAATCTTGTTACTCCCCCACCCACTCCCAGCTATATCATACCTCGACCCAGTCTCATCCTTTCCTGTTTCCCACCCCTCCATTCTCCCTCCTCTCCCATGACCATGCCTGCTCTCATCGTCTCATTCCCTCTCATCCCTCCATCTCAATTCAGCTGCCTCCTCCTCTTCAAGGCAAACTTCTCTCGCTTCCCCCTTACCCTTCTCAAAAGCTCCCCTTGACCCTTCTCCCTCAATTCTCCCCCTCATCCTCCTCTTCAAACCTCCCCTTTTCCCCCTTCTTTAAGCTGCACCCCCTATATCCACAAAGCTGCCTCCTTCACTTCCCTCTCTCTTCCAACTCATCCCTTCACCACCTTGCCCTTTGTCCCCCCATCCGACCCTCTCCCCTAATTCTTCTGCAATCTCCTACACACTGTCAACAACTCTCACGACCTCTACCTCTCCCTCCCTCGTTCTTCTCTCCACCTCCCCTCCCCTGCACCCAAAGCCTCCTCCCCTCCCTCTTCCTGAACAGTGTGGACTTTAAACATCCGAGACCTTCACTCTAACCTCACTGATCTCTCCATGCAGGTTGCCATTGACAAAGCAGATATAGTCTGCTTAACAGAAACTTTCCGCCTTCAGGACATCTCTGACTCCTTCATTTCTCTCCCTGGTTACTCCCTAATCCGGTATGAGAGACCTGAGCCTCGTCCTGGTGGAGG
>CM068956.1:141644595-141655360 GCA_035128595.1 Eptatretus atami
CCTTCCTCCCACCCATGGTACACTGAAGCTTGTGGCGATACAGTTGTCCTGTGTGTGGCGAACTTACCTTTGCCTCATGGAAGGCAAATCCTGCTGGAGGTAATCTGTTCCTTCCATGAAGCTCGGAACAAGTGTGTCCACCGTCGGGAGAGCCAGGAAACGACATCTTTCTCATCTCAACCTGTCTCCCTCCTCCAAATCCTGGTGGCGTTTGGTTAAGTCCGTTTCTGGTGTATGTTCCCCCTCCATCCCTTCACTTACCTCAAATGGCTGCACAGCTGACACTGCATGCGAAAAGGCTGAATGCCTAAACTCTGTGTTTGCTTCTAAATCTTGTGTCCCAAACCCATCGCTTTCTGTACCCACCTTACCCAGTCACACCCAGCTGCTCCTGGACTCTGTCCTTTTCTCCTGAGAAGGTGAAGAGTTTGTTATCAAACCTCGACTCAGATTCTGCAACCGGACCAGGCGGCATCAGCCCTCATGTTCTAAAATCCTGCTCCTCTGCTCTTGCTCACCCTCTCTCTGTTCTATTCATCTTCTCATTTGCTCAAGGTCATCTGTCATCTGCTTGGAAATCAGCAAACATTACCACTCTCCATACAAAAGGTGCAAAAACTGATCCCTGGAACGACAGATCAATCAGTCTTCTCCCAATCATCAGCAAGGTCATGGGGTCCAAGATAGCTTCTGACATAAAATCCTTCCTCCTTTCCAATGGCTTGATTTCCGATCATCAATTTGGTTTCAGACCAGGTCACTCAATCCTGGACATGTTGCTTCTGCTTTCCCAACAATGGTTGGAGGTCCTCAATGCCAGACATGAAATCAGAGCCATATCCCTAGACATATCGTGTGCTTTTGACACGGTCTGGCACCCTGCCCTGCTCACCAAACTTTCTTCCTATGGTATCCAAGGCAATCTCCACTCATGGCTCGTGGACTTCCTCTCCTGTCACAGTCAACGTGTGGCCCTAAATGGAATTCTCTCATCCCCTTTTCCTGTCCAGGCTGGAGTTCCACAAGGCAGCGTTCTGGGCCCTGTTCTTTTTCTTGTTTTCACCATTGATCTCTCTGACTCTGGAAAATCCTCTTTACCTCTTCTTTGCTGATGACTCCCCCGTCAAACCTCGACTCAGATTCTGCAACTCGTCCAGACGCATCGCCCCACGTGTCCTAAAACCTGCTTTTCTGCTCTTGCTCACCTCTCTCTGTTCTATTCACCCTTCATTGCTCAAGGTCATCTGCCATCTGCTTGAAATCAGCAACATTAATGCCCTGCATAAAAAGGTGCAAAAAACAGATCCCTGCAACTACAGACCAATCAGCCTTCTCCCAATCATCAGCAAGGTTATGGAATCCATCATCCTTCAGACATAAATCCTTCCTCTTCTCTAATGCTATTTCGATCATCAATTGGTTTTCATACCAGTCACTCTACCCGCATATGCTGCTTGCCTCCCAACAATGGATGGAGTCCTCAATGCCAGACAATGAAATCCGAGCATATCCTGAGACATATCACGTGCTTTTGACACGGTCTGCACCCGCTCTCCTCACCAAACTCTCTTCTATGGTATCCAAGGCATCTCACTCATGCTCGCAGACTTCCTCCCTGCGCACAGTCAACGTGTGCCTAAATGGAGTTCTTATATCCCCTCTCCTGTCCAGCTGGAGTTCCTCAAGTAGCATTCTGGCCCTTTCTTTTCTATTTTCATCAATTGATCTCTCCTACTCTCTGGGAAAATCCTCTTATATCTCTTGCTGATGACTCACCCTCTGCCTGTACCACCTGTCATCCCTCAGACCGCATGCAGCACTTTTCGTCACTGCAGATCTGTAAAATCACAAAACTGGTCCAACACGGAAACATGTCTTTCAATCCGACAAATCTCACCCCCCACACTTCACGACGTCTCTCCGAAGGACCGTTTAGAACCCCCCCCCCCCATCCATTTTCTCAACAATCCTCTTGAAGAAAGTCCTTTCTTCAAGCTTCTGGTCTCACTATCTGCCATACATATCCGAGAGAACCACATTTCAACCTCGCCTCCAAACCCAGTCGCCGACTGGGAATCCATCCATCGTGCAAAGTCCTTCCTCGGCCCTCCTAGCTCCTGACCATTACAAACTTTCGTCCGCAGCCTGATGGAGTACGCTCTCCCCTCTGGCTGGTGTTCCTGCCTCCCACCTTTCTCGCTTCACGCTGTGGAAACCCAAGCATTTCGGATCATTGGCATCTCCGCAATGAGCTGTTCTTTGGGCCTCTCACCTCTCACCGCTGGCTGGTCGGTGGTCTTTCTGTCTCTCTACCGTCTCCTCCCAGCCCTCGCCCCCCTTGCTCTCTCTGCGATTTGTCCCCACCACAATTTTACGCAGCGCTCAAGGTCCTGCCAACAACCCCTTCTGGTAAAACCACCAATATAACGAATCACTGCTCACCTCACTCTTTCATTCCTCTTTTTCCCCGCCTTTTGAAATATACTCCCTCACTCTCATCAATCCCATCTTCCCCCAGCCTTCAAAACAGCTGTTCACCACACCTCTTATCATCCCCCATCCAAATCCTCATCTTTTCTACCCCGATAATCCACCCAAGCCCACCTCCTTCAAATTCCCCGTTTCCTTCCTGAAAGTCCCTGGAATGTCCATCTTGTTATTCCCCAGTCTCCCGCCCATCCCTCTCTGCTCACAGATCGTCTAATGTCTCTGTCCCCTAGTAGGGGAATATATACTGATTCTGGCGCACTTTTCCCATGTAAATGAATGGGGGATTTCAGCGATTACATTTTTCTTCCTAAAATTACACCACCCTTTTTCCCAAGGTATATTTGTTTGTCTCCCCCTTTTAACCTAGGGTGGCTATTCTATTTCAAATAACTCAAATGCGACAAGATAAAGATTGTAGTCAAGTAGGCAACATATAATGTGTTGTTCAATGTGATTCTGAGAGATATCTGAACCTGTAAGCCTGGACACTCTATTTCAAATAACCAATGCATATGTTAGCTTAATCATTGAACTATAAAGATGTGTCATTCTCATATCCTTTAATAGTTTAACTTCTTTGCACAATAATCCCCATCTTAAAATAATTTAAAAATAAAACATTGCATCTTCATATTTTCAAATCCCTCTTTTGTGCCATACAAATGATTATACTTCCTTAATATCTCTCTGACCCAGCCTCCTGACCACATATCATTTTAGATTATTAGTAAATTGTCTTTCCATGTTTCAATTATAACCACTCGAGTTTCAGTCCATTCAAGGATTTAATTTATTATCTTTCTTTCATCTCCAACTCATTGGTTTAAATTATTCGCTTATTTGTTTAATTACCTTTTTTTAGTATTTTTTCATAAGACTTATTTATATTTCCACATTCATATGTTTTCCATTTATATACAAGACTGAGATTTCTCCACTCCTTTGAGTTTGATAATACTTGTTTCGACCATGTCATTACCGTGAAAACTGGCGTACGCTTAAAACCCTAACCCATCCCCATGTCGTTGAAAACCTTGTGTCCATAGTAACACAATCTATTCTATACTCTACATACTAATAGTCCATATGAACACAATCTATTCATTTTCTAGAATAAATGCGTATATCATCAAAGTCCTAATGCCTTATTTATTTACTTCTTCACTATATATCTGTATGTTATATAACTTCTTTATTGTATTCAGTTTTCCTATATTTTTCTTTCTTCATTCATCAAAAATTTAATAATTTCTAAAAGTTATTGATTTCTTATTACATATTTCTTTATCCCTGTAACCTTTTATCAATCTGATCACCATACTTATAAGCTTATCCTTGCCTCAATCAATAAACTCACTCATATTATTTCCACCCAACTCATCTTAAACGTATCCATATACACCCTTTTCATTCTTTTTGAAAATAACTCACTCTTCTACTAAAATTACTGTATATCATACACTCCAATATTTTTCTTCATATCTTTATATACATCATCAGTTTTTTATCTTAGAATTAAAGCTATCAGTGTCATATACAACAATGAACATATTCACCATACTCGTTCTTTAAGCATTATACGAATAATCATTACATCAATTATCTTTATAAATCAAGAAACTGCTGTCCAATATAATTTGTTACATACAAATACTTTCCTTTTTCATATGCAATAGCAGAAAAGTTCGTCTGAAAAAACCTCTCTCTCTCTCAAACTTGCGTTTATTATCAATTCTAGAAGCTTCGTTTCCAAGATGTTGCGAATCTAGTTTGCCTGTTTCTAACATTTTCCATAGTGCTTTCAAATACAGCATTATTCATTAATTATTAAAAGTCCTCTTCAAATATTTACTTTGTATTTGCTCCTATTCTGTATGAATTTAATAACTTTTCATCCAAGGACTTTGTTTAAATTTAAAAACTCTATGAATTTTAGCTACTCTCAACCCAGCAGATAATGATGCTCAATTCCTTTGATGACAAAACATTATCCCTCTTATCATAAAAGTTAGTTATAACTTTTTCTGTTGATTTCCTTAAAATTAAAACTTTTATATAATCACTTAACCATTCTTCCTTGCTTTCTTCCACATGCAAAAGAGAAGATCTTATATGCTTATTAGGAAAGATTACTTGGACTTCAAATCAACTTCCAAGAATGAAACCTTCTTCCTTCCTCTTCAATTCCTCTTGAGAAGAAATAACAATATTCATCAAAGCCTTTTCATAATCCTTTTCTCCACCCCTCTAATTCCTAAGGCAGAGATTGGAGACATTGCCCATCCATACAAATTATTAGCATCAATACATAAAAATTACTATCGTTTTCACCTCTTATAATTTGAAGATATTTATTATTTGCTTAGCAATTCTTTTATACATAGTTTGATATTCCACTCCTGTAGACTTCTCAATCATTCAAAGCATATCTACATCACTGATTAAATTCAATATCTTGTTTGTCATTTTTCAACATGCACTCCAAGCTAAACAACTGTGAAATAGTGGGCAGATCTAATCCATAACAATTTTATTATGACAGGAGTATCTAAATGCTTCAAACACATCAGCTAACAATAAAAAATCTGTTTTTAGATACAAAATCAGATATTCTCCAAGGTTTTATCTAGAATATTTCAAAATTTCTTTTGCGTGTTATATTCCTTATCACTTATATCTCTTCATAAAGTTAATTATAGAAACCTTCTTTTGAAGAAGTTGGTTCTTTAATAAATCTCATAAAATGTAATTCATCATAATCATAAGGATAAATTCCCTTCCTTGTAAGAATTTTTCTCTTTACTTTGAATTTTCATTTCCTTGTTTGGAATTTCCTCTCGAGTTAGAACTTCCCTCAAAGCTTAACAAGAATTTCATCTATAATCAGAATTCCTCTTTAGTTAGAATTTCATCATTGTTTGAATTTCTTTACAATTAGAATTGTCATCTTCAGTAGATTTACTTCATTAATTTCACTCACTTAATTAGAATTTCTCTTTACTTTGAATATCTCTCTTTAATCTGAATTCCTCTTTTAGTTAGAATTTCTATCTTTTGGAAGAATGTAATTTAAGATTTGCGAAAAGAGCTGTGGAGCTTAGTGATAGATGCTTAGGTTGGCTAGAGTGGGTGTCCCATAAACTTGTAAGAATCGAGAAACATAATACGAGTTATAGTTTTGTTGAATATCATTTTTGCAATGAAATATACTTGACTTTGTGTTTGTTAGGCTCAAATATCTCCCTGGTGTTTTGAAAAAGTTCATTTATAAATAGATGTTGTATCATAGTTGCGCTGTTTGTTGAAGAAAGCTGGAATTAAAGAAGGTAATTTATAATAAGATTACAACAGGAATGAGCTGGCGACCTCTATATTTTACCAGTAAGATGAACAATGATCCCTAACTTGTAGACTCCTCAATTCCTCCTCAAACAAATATGACTATTGTTCTTTCAAATTCTAATTTTTCTTCTTGGTTACTTCATCGGTTCAGTTGTTCTTTCATTAATTTAGTTGAGTCTTATACAATCCTTTTCTAATCGTTTTACAAACTCTTGGAAGCATTTTTTCCACGATAATGTTTCAAGTTTATTGATATAGTTTTCTCCAACAGATGATTTGATATAATAACAGAAGCCCAAGAATAATTGTTTGAATTATGTAGTATCTTTGGATTAGTAGAAAGCTGATTATTTATTCTTTTAAGGATACACTCCAAAATCAGCGATATATTACAAATTGTGTGCATGATAGATTTATTATAATCTTCGAACAGAAAAATCGTGTCACCGGTTTAAGCATATGTAATTAAGCTGATTTATGGATTACTACAATATTTGAATGTTGTTCTAAGTCGTTCTTTTGGTATGAAATGAACTTTAAGACATCGCTTACAAGAATATTTTGATTTGCGTTCTGAATACCTTGGAGAAGAGATTAATCTTGATTAATTATTTGATGTTATGTAATGTGGAATTCTTTTCCACACTAAATATAAAAGATAATGTGTGTTTTTATCTTTAATAGTTGTTTAAATTTTTAATATTTGAATTATGTTTGTATCCGTAATCCATTATACATTAATAGAAGATTATTCATTTTCTCAATTTAGTAATATCTGTTCAGTGGCATTTGGGCAATTTTAAAATCTTAATGTCCAAGGTAATTCTCATATTTTCTATATTGTTTTTACTCTTCTGAATTACATTTTTGTGGATGTAAGTGGTGCAAAACAGACCAGAGAAAACAGTATTATCATTGTTCTTAAATTTAACAATGCCTGCTTTGTTTTATTTCTTTTTGGTAATTCAATATAAAGAAGAGCTTTAAGACGGTTTGGATATTTAGAAGTGTTTATATCTAAAAAGATGATTTTTTTTATTATGGTGCATCCACTTCCTACCACTGTATTATCACATCCTCCTTGGTCTTGATAGTTCTTCATAAACCCACTATTTCAAAAAATCTTTGAAATTATGGTTATAAAATGAGATCTGTTTCTCATATAAGGAGTTTTGGTCTTTCGATCTTGTACATTTTCATATTCATTTTCACTCCATATAAACTTTAAAGTTTCTCATTCTTTATAGTCTTTTAATAATTTTTCAAACATCAGGTTTCAACTATTTCCAATTGATTCAGCATTATGATGGGACCGGCTTTCTCCAAATTGAAAATCCTTATTTATATTCCCTTTAAAATGCTCCCCATCGTTTTTCAATATGATGGTCTCCCTTTACTTTAAACTCATTTTTTCTTGTATGTTTTGTGCTGATTGAAGATGTCTATTATAACTACTCTTCCAAAAAATCCTTTGACAATATCACATGTTTTCTTTCCAACTCAAGAGGAGATATTGATGAATAGATTAAATGTGTGGTTTTGTTGGTTCGGAGTGTTTTCTATAAGTTTACTATTCTGTGATTACAAAACATCGCATGTACGGTTGTATTCACCTATCTTATATAATAAACTTGCTGAAACTAAAATTTTCTTGATGGAAAAATTTCGTTTATTTACCAGGTGAATCTGTGCTTAAACTTAAAATTTCTTTGTGAAAATTTCGTTGTTGATTTACAGGTGAATCTCTGCTTAACTAAAAATTTTCTTGATGAAAATTTCGTTTAATTTTACATGTGAATCTGCTGCTTAAACTAAAAATTTTCTGATGAGAAATTTTCGTTTATTCTTACAGCGTGAATCTGTGGCTTAACTAAAATTTCTTGATGAAAATTTCGTTCATTTTACAGGTGAATCTTGCTGTAAAACCATTTTATTCCTCGCCAATTATTTTCACTTAATAAATACAATGTTTCAAGACACAAAAGACAAGTTCAATCAATCTCTTCATTTGTTAAGGATACTGAGAAATATGTCAGGATGTAAAATTGAACAAAATAAATAGAACAACTATGGATAAAACCATTATGAGCGAATGTATTGATTCTGCAATTACTCATCAGTGAAGGGCTTTTTAGTATACCTGGTCGAACATCAATTTAAAGTAGCTCGAACAAAAGTTCTCTCCTCTCCTTCTGGGCAATAAATTCAAAACTTAGAATAAAGCAATGAAACAAGAAAAAAGTATCAAAAAATAAAAACCTCTGGATGAAGCTTTAGAAAGAAAAGATAAGAACCATCTGTAATATGCAAGGAGAAATTTGTATTTTTTTCAACAACCTCAAAGATATAAATCCTGATGAAATAAGGATGTTAACATATCAGGGAAATGACAGTCGGTTTCTTGTAGTTAAGGATCATTCTAAAATTACCTTTATATTAAAAACTGTAGAGTTGAATCTTAATGAAAAAGTATATAGGTTCGATGGTAATGTTTTTCTCTAATTTAAATATGGTAAAATATTCAACTTGATATTTGAAGATTAGGAGAGGATTATAGAATACCGAGAGTTGCATGGCCAAACCGATGGTTATGATACCGAGAGTTGTTGTTCAAACGATAGTTATTGAAAGTTAGATGATTCTGAAGTTCGAAGATGATATCGAAGAGGAATCTTCAGTTTAAATAAAGTTTTAACTTGTATATATGAAATGTTTACCTCGATTTGAGCCTCTTTGAATTCCCTGATTCTCCAGTATGACAAATTTTGAGAATTGTCCTGCGTGTGAAGACGGGTATTAACACAGAGTCAAAAGCCATAACAATGTTATATTCTGTTATTGCATCTTCTAATTAATGATAATAAACAATATTAAAAGGAAAAATATTCTTTTAGATTTTACACCAAAAATGAATTACTTACAAGATTGATTAAGATGAAAGAATGTAAATGTATGAGGCGTGATAAACACACCTTTCCTTACAACGCGAAGAAACTTAACGATTAGAGAAATGTTCAAAGATGTTGTTAATATATCAAGGATGTAGGTTTTCAGGGACCAATATCAAACAAGATATTGCATAAATAAAAATAATGGATTATCTTGAAATTAACCTTGATACTTAGAGATAAAATACAGAGTGGTTCTAAAAAAAGCCATGATAAATTAAATAACCTGTTACGCATAAACCATAAATAGTGATACTTGAATGATGCTATTCTGTATACTTTGTGGCAGAAATCATGAACAGAGATTATGAACACAAGCGCTTTATACCACCATTGCATCAAAAGAGTCACCCCAAATCGAACTACTCAAAGATGTCACCCAGGATAAGATCTGTTTGTCATAGTGGATGTATGAAAAAACCTGCTGTGTAGCTTAATATGAATTTTCACGTCTCCTTCCACTTTCTCAAAGATACTTGTTGGTAGGTATTTTGATCTGTTAAATTAGTTTCACTAGGTGCGATGTGATTTCAACGTGGACTATTTTACATCTACTCCCAGGCTCAAGTTTTAATGCTGGACTTCAAAAGAAGATATAATCGGTTTAGGTTAAACTATCGAAAGAGAGACCGATCATTCGGTAACTGTCTCGTGATTAACATGAAGAGTTATCCCGCAATTCCACTAACTTATATTAATACAACAGAGATGTAAATATAATTTAGTCAAATACCTCTACGTTTCATAACTTAGTGGATTTCTTGTTATGACTTAATTACGGCTAAACGCCTCATAAGTACCTCCATGATGGATTTTATGTAATGACTCAGTTCTCCCTCAGATTTTGAGTTATTAATATATCTCTGAGGTTCTGATAGCAATAGCCGTATCTCTCTGTTTGATTCTCGCTCCAAGTTTTGTGATGAAAGCAATGACACCGCGAATAATTGCTGGTTACAATGTGACTAGCTCTCAAGCCTACACTAAGCCAGCGCAGACTGTCTCTCTTGCTCCTAGATGAGGGTATGATTAAAGTGCTGATACGTCTCTGGTCGCTAGCGGTTTGCGAGCACGTTTCGGGGCATCGTCGTGTACGCGGAAGGATCATAGAAACACAGTGCGTGTGAGTGTGGAGGTATATGTTTAGTGTTCTAGGATGGGAAGCTTGCAAATAGATATTAACAAAGATGTTGGCTCGGAAGAGAACAATATGTTGTGCGTACCCAATTATTATAGCTAAAAGGCAATATTGAAGCATTTGTCTTATTTACATGTAAAACACCATCAGCGTAGTTTCCTAGATATAAACCATAAGAGGGGAGCATTTTTTAAATTATTCAGCACTGAAACAAGTCGAGATTATTAAATAATTTTTTGCAATAAATAATGGCAGCGTAAATATTAATTAAGTAGCAGAAGATTGAGGGAACATCAGAGTTGGTTTCAAAAGTTGCAAAAACAACGGAAGACACTTTAAGAAGACGCAGACAAACACCTAACGGGTGAAAAGCATTTGAAGAAAAACAAGAGAATTTTTAAACCACTTTTCAAAAACTTCCCAAGAAAAAAAAAAATTATAGATGTTCTCCACAGTTCCCACAATAAAATATACTCCGGAAGAAAGCTCCAGTGTTAAGAGATTCAGTCAAAATGACGGAGGAAGAATTAGAAGCATATAGGGAATAAAATTCTGATGATGAAGATTATTTCTCAACAATCTGGAAGAGATGAATCGACCCCGCTGTACTTATTGTGAATGCTCTTAACCCAAAACACAATGATATTCTTATCTTTCAGCGGATTTCTCTATATAATTCCAAATAGAGGCAGAACTCATTCCAACAGAAACAACCGCAATATTCATCTTGTTCAAAAAAGTATTGATATTTAATGAATGAGATTAAGTTCTTGATTCTGCTCAACCTCCTGTCAAACTAACTGCCGAATTAATGTTTCTTCTCACAAAAGATGGGAAACATAGAGGA
>CM068956.1:141658936-141671150 GCA_035128595.1 Eptatretus atami
CGAGAAGATAAAAATAATGTATTAATTAAGTTATTTAATTATTAAATGAGTCGATGTTTAAAAGGAACTGAAAATAGGAAAATAAAAATCTTACCTCAACAGATAATAGGTTTGAATCCAGTACATCAAGTTGTAGGTTTAGTTCCATACAAATATTCGAACTGCAAACAAGCTCATGCCACTCAAGGACAGTAAGTACACCATTGCCAGCAAAAAAATGTTTAAAATGGAGTCTGGGTTGAACCTTTTATAGAGAGAAAGACTGGTGGGCGTGGTTTCCTGTGGAAATTCCCTGGGCAAGCCCAGGCATGCCTTCGTTCGGAAAATTTTCAAAACCATAACATTGTAGAATTTCCTCGTGATTTTCTTTGAGTCAGAGATGAACTAGAAATGATGTAAGAGCAGGCGGGGCTTAGTAAAAGTGGGCGGGGCTTAGGAAAAGTGGGCGTGGCTATGAAAATATCTCGAAAAAGTGGGCGGGGCTTAGGCAAAGTGGGCGGGGCTTAGGAAAGTGGGCGGGCTTAGGAAAAGTGGGCGGGCTTACGAAAGTGGGCGGGCTTATGAAAAAGTGGCGGGGCTTATGCAAAAAAGAATCTGAGGCTCAGGAGATGGTCAGATGAGATCATTAAGAGAAGTTAATCATTTCATAATGGCACAAAAGGGGTATCTTGAAAAATATAAAGATTCAAATGTTTTTTTTTAAATATTTTAGATGGGATTATTGTGCAAAGAAAATTAAACTATTAAAGGAATATGAGAATGAACAAATCTTTATAGGTTCAATGATTGACTAAACAATATGCATTGTTATTTGAAAATGAGTGTCCCTAGGCTTACAGGTTTAGATATCTCTTCAGAATCACCTTGAACAAACCACATTACTACGTTGCTACTTGACCAATCTTTATCTTGTCGCATTGGTTTATGAATAGAATGCCCCTAGGTTAAAAGGGGAGACAAACAAATATACCTTGGGAAAAAGGGGTGTAATTTTAGGGAAAAAAAAATGTGAATCGCTGAAAATCCCCCATTCATTTACATGGGGAAAAGTGAGCCAGAATCAGTATATCACCCTACTCCCACTGTTTTGTCCTTCACACTCCACCCTCTTGTCTCATGCCCCCCTTGCTGTGTGTTGTGTGTTAGCTCTCACACGAGCCTCGACAAGGTATACAAAAAAACCCCAAAAATTCTCTCATCCCTTTTTCCTGTCCAGGCTGGAGTTTCACAAGGCAGCATTCTGGGCCCTGTTCTTTTTCTTGTTTTCACCATTGATCTCTCTGACTCTGGAAAATCCTCTTTACCTCTTTGCTGATGACTCCCCCATCTGCCGTTCCATCTGTCATTCCTAAGATTGGCAAGCAGCAGCCTCTTCACTCTCTGCAGCTCTGGACAAAATCACAAACTGGTCCAACACTTGGAACATGTCCTTCAATCCTGACAAATCTCACACTCTCACTACGTCTCTACAAACGCACCATTTGGAAACCCCCTCCCCCAAATCTACTTTCTCAACAATCCTCTTGAAGTCCTTTCATTCAAGCTTTTGTGTCTCACTATCTGCCATGATCTTTCCTGGGAAAGCCACATTTCCAAGCTGTCCTCCAAAGCCAGTCACCGACTGGGCATCCTGCTTCATGCAAAGTCCTTCCTTCGCACACCTGAGCTCCTGACCACGTACAAAGCTTTCATCCGCAGTCTGATGGAGTACTGCTCTGCCCTCTGGGCTGGTGCTCCCACCTCTCACCTTTATCAGCTTCATGCTGTGGAAACCAAGGCATTTAGGATCATTGGTATCTCCTACGATGAGGCTGAGTCTTTAGGTCTCTTGCTCTCTCACCTCAGGAAGGTCGGTGGTCTTTCTGTCCTCTACCATCTCCTTTCTGGCCTGTGACAGGAAAGGAAGTCTGCGAGTCATGAGTGGAGATGTCCTTGGATTCCATAGGAAGAGAGTTTGGTGAGCAGGGCAGGTGGCCAGACCAATTTGAAGGCACACATTATGTCTGGGGAGATGGCTCTGATTTCATGTCTGGCTTTGATGATGTCTTTTTATTCAAGTCTGACAGTTACTGACATGTTTGACAGTTACTCACCAGACATCTTTGTTCTTTGTTCCTTTCACACTTCTTTCTAATTTTTCACAATTCTCTTTATTCATTCTAATTCTTGCTTTTTCTTTCTTTTATCCCTTTTACTCTTTGTTTCTTTTTCTTTACCTATCTGTCTATTGAGAAGTGAATTCCTGCAGAAAGTTTTCTGTGAGGCTCACTTGGCTGTGCCTGGATAGGTTTGAGGGTAGAGGAGTAGCAGCTGAAACCCGAATCCTATCCAGGTTCCTCCTGATGACTCAATCTTTGCTCTTTACTTGTTTTGGTTCCTTCTGATGACTCCATTGCAGTATTTGGTCTTCCATTTGATTTGGGACATTTTGACTTGTGAAGTTAGATGGTACTTGTGCAGAGCCTGCTAAATGGCGGACGAAAGCCTGATAACTTACTGTTGACAATAATGTACACTGTCTCGGACTATCCAAAAATTCGCCACGACACACACTTCGCAAATGATTGAACACAGGGTTTGCCGTCTGTGATGACACAAGCCTTGTGCCTAAACTCTCTTTTGAGTGCAGCCCGATGGCTGCTGTTTGCATCATTGGTTAGGGATGCAGCTATACCGCTGATGCAGTGTCCCCATTACCAGTACACTGGTACTCATTTTGCCGACTTCAGAAGGATGACAGGCCGAGTCAACCCCACCTGGTATTAATTCATCAGCCAATGGGGCTCAAACTCAGGACCCTTGGATCCCAAGTCAGCCACCCTAACTGCTAAGCCAACACCAGGCTCTGTGCCTAAACTGAACGATGAAGGGATGAAAATGCTTGGTTGTGACAGTGAGAGACAGTGCTTCAACTTCACAGGGCAGGCAGGTTGTCTGATGACAGCCTCGTTTTGTACTGAAACAACTAGCTAGCCATGGCTTTCCATTTCCATCCCGGATGATGTAGAGTGAAGCACCGACACCATGCTTCTTCCCATCCATCAGTGATGATCCATAATTTATCTTTGGGTCGGGGAGTAGGATTAAGCAGCGTGAAGATTGGGCTTCTTTGGCTGTATGAACGATGCTCGTTAGTTCCTCTGACCAAACGACCTTGGCCTGAAGGATTGGATAGGATTGGGTGGTGTCTATTACATGAGTTGTTATTATTTTGGATGTGTGCTAAAGGATTGTATATGATTGGGTGGTGTGTAGTAAAGGATTGGATATGATTGGGTGGTGTGTTCATGTATGCGCTCTTCCGAGTGCCCTTCTCGTTTCAATTTAATTATACATTTTGAACACTGTAGAACACAAATCGGTTCAGCAGTACTTTGGCTCAGAATTTGGAAACTTGTATGGAATCTTGTGCTGATTGTGCATGTGCAGAGAGGAGCAAGGTAGTTGTTTCAGTGTGGCAGTCAAACAAAATTGAAAATCATTCCAATAGGAAAATTAATGTTTTTAGTGACATTATAAAATAAATAAACAACAGGCACAAATTAACGTGTTAAATAAGGTGGTATGAAAGATAGAGCATCAATGGCGGTGAACTTCTGATATATACAGGATATCCCAAAAGTTACTTTACCCCTGATAAATTTCTCGCACTTCCCTCCGTCCCTTCTCCTCTGCCCTCGCCCCCTCGCCCGTTATGGTATGCGGAAACACTGACTCAGAAGAATGATGGAGCACATACAGATACAATGACAAATTAATTATTGTCAGTACTGTACAATAAAACCTGTATATTAAAAGGGTTCAAGAACAATGCTTCACTGGGAAGGGGTAAAGTGACTTTCAGGCCACCATATATATATATATATTTTTTTTTTTCGACAGCCTTTATACCTTTATTTAATTTGAATTTAATTATATAGTTGAGCAATGTAGAACACAAATTGCCTTGTTGGCACTTACAATAACCTTTGAACAGTTTAGCAGTATTTGGGCAAAACTTAACACCGTCTCGACCAATCAAATTTGACATTAACTTTGAGGGTGGAGCAACAGCGACATTCAGAAACAAATTGTGGTGCTGAGCGATGCAACCACAGAGGTTGCTGCATTTAAAAGATGTTTGGTTGAGTGAATATTTTCTCAAAGATCGTTCGAAAATCATCAGTTTCTCCCTGAAGATTTGGCAGATGGTTCGGCTATGGATTGTTCCGTTGACCTGTCGGCTTCGTATGGTTGCCATCGCATCTGTTATTCAAAGTTCAGGAACAAAGCGAATATAGATTGTGCTCGGAAACGCAAAGCAAGAGTTTAAAGGATCCTTCCCATGTCCTCCTTCTCAAGACTGCACGGGGTAAGGTGTTCAATGAACTTTCCAATTTTAACTGTTAAAATGCCCCGGTAGTATGGCAGAATAGCAATCCCAAAGCATCCTGTTGGTTTACTCTCAACCCTCAAGGAGTCGTGAATATAAACAGAGACCAACCTAGCAGATATTGTGTAATAAGCCAGCAATTATACTGCATATAATTTTGTGTGTGTGTGTGTGTGTGTGTTGTTCAACTGATGGACAGAATGAGTTAGAAATTTGAATAGGTCTGTTACTTGGGATGTGCCCCGGAAGGTTTTGGACATTAAAAAAAAAATCAGTCGCAGGGGTTCAGGAAGCAGGGAAGGGTGGTGGGGGAGGTGGGGGGGGGAGGTTAAGCGAATTCTTGTGGATGTGTACCACATAGCACACCCGGTGGTGTTGGGAGAAGGTATGTCAGCTGGAGAGATGCCATTCAATTTTGTACTGTATGCGTACCATCGTACAAGTGCTTTATTCATCCTTGCTAGAAGGGGGGGTATTGTGGGGCCGGGTGTCGGCGGCGATCATGACTACTAGGTGGAGCAGTAGAGTCGGCTCCACCGAACACCCAGAATCTAGATCGTGCTTATCGGAGAACTCCGAGAGGCACGGGTCCTATACAGGACCGTGAATCGCCAATAATTCGACCGCGTGGGATAGGGTTAATTGCCAAACGTCAATATACCTAAGTATCCACGCGGCAAAGCTACTGGGGAATTCACTCCCTCGACGGAGCTTGAGCGGAGTGAGCCGTTATCGTGCTCGAACCGTGCGTAACCCGAGTGGATGGTTACCGAGGTCCGTCGGTCCAAATGACAATTACGGCAGCAACGGCCTTCCTAATCCCCAATACGCACCGTGGCAAACCAATGAAAGAAGCCAGAAACGAGCTGGTACATTCAACAATAGGGGTATTCATTTTAAATAATCGGGTGGGGAAGCACACAAGAGCAGAGATATCACGACTATAAGAAATACAATGTACAGTGAGCAAAGAAAGCATTACGCAGTTGTTACTTAAAGACGGGGCCCAAGGACACACACACGCACACACAAATGCTCAGAAAGACATGGACCTGTCCACCTGCTTGTGGTTCTCGACGATCTTGGGGTAACGGGACTCAAACCCGCAACAGAGGCCACTCCAAGCTCCAGGTACGGAGGGTTGCGTCGGGCGTTGGCACGCTCCTCCGGCTCGCAGGCAGGCGACACGAGATGATCTCCCGAGTTGAGATCGTCGACCGCCCGCAGCAATGCGCCAGACGAGACTCCTCGGATCCGCGCGATGCAGTCGGCCGCAGACCCAGACAGAGACGCGCACTTGAGCAAACTCGACGCAATCTCTAGCAGACTCGACGCGCACTCGAGCAGACTCGACGCAAATCCTTCGTTGCTTCTTCTTTGTCGCTTTTCTTTTGGGGCCTGTCCGCTCCCGTGGCCTGCTCCCATTGGGAGGACGGCGTGTTGTGGCTCCGCCTTCTTGCCAAGGACCGCCCCGACTCTGGTCTGCTCGACACCCATTGGGCAGAAAACGACGCATACCCTTATTTGGCGCGCAGCTGAAGCGAAACGCTTTGTGACCATATGCGGTGTGAAATCCACACCGAAACGCACACCACCTGAGGCATGGAATTCCAGACACACCCGCATGCCGGCGAGCGCGCGAAGTATGCCGAGAGCAGAGTGTTGTTGTTGTTGTAGGTGATGTAAAAATCCTATCTATAAAATAATCCACAGCACACGTACACTTAATTCCCATTAGACTAGGGACGGGACCCTAACTAGAAACACGTACTTACCAATATAACTGATCTATAGGACCTGGCTGTTGTGTGCAGTAAGCTTCCAAATTCGTAACAGTATTACACTCCCTTCGGGAGTAGGTGGTGCTCGCTTCCGGATGTGTCCGGGCGGTGTTTGTCTCTGGGTGATATTTAAAGTATGACTGGTAGAAAATGTATTTCAGACCTTATTGTATTTCCATCTTCACTGTTATTCGATGCAGAAGCTCCAGATGTTTTACATTCAATTATTGGCTCCAGGTATGTGTGATTGAGCGAGAGATAATGTTCTTGCATGGCAGGCGGGGCTTATCGCTCCCGGGACGTGCAGCAAGGGCTGTAGGGACACGATCCTGGCGCTTACCACTCTCAGTTTGGAGCCATGTCGGGATTGGTATATAAGGCCTAAGTCACATTTGCTCTATGGCTAGGATACGGCGGCCGTACCCCCCCCCCCTGAATTGACAGAAACGTGCGGCGGCCGCAGAGTTTCTGAGGTGGCCTCAGGGTGGCCCAACGCCGTATGGCTATCTTTTACAGGCCGTAGGGGTCGCCGTGGAATTATAGCGCGGAGTTATAACTTTTTTCATTTCTACGTTGGCCGTAGCAATTCGACAAGCCAAGCTGTGACGTAGATGTGTTCCACGTCGACCGTACGTAGAGCGTACGGTGGGCTTGCGTTATTCGTGCGGCTGCCGTAGGCTCTTATCAATGAAAAATGAATTTTGCCAACCCCCAAAAAATTACGGTGGCCGCACTATTTCCACGGTCGCCATAGGGTAGTCCTAAGGCATCCCTGTTTTCAACGTACGGTGGCCTTGCCGTCTGTGTGACTACCTGCGGGCAATGCAGGGTCGACGCACGGTTCCCCTACACCCGCCGTTCGTCCTACGTACGGCCTCCGTGACAGTCTGCGTCGACCGTGCGTCCACCGTGTGCTACTGCTAGAGATCGGAGTATAGGTGTTTGCCTATACGTACTCCGAACTGGTATATTCAGTCAAAGTGGATGGAGACTTCTTATGTTACCCTGTTGACGCTCGAATGAGGGCGAAACCAGTCGGTGACTGCAATTTTCGTTCACTTGTGACAGCTTCTGACATGTAATTACATTTACTTAACACCATAGTAATTTGTTCTGCGAGATTCTCTCTTCTGGGAGCCGCAGACATAGCTCTGCATGTGACGGTGACGTCATGGCGTTCAGCTTATGTCGGAGAACGGATTTTACAACACATCTTATGTAGATAATATATAATATTATATATATATATATAATATAATATATTATATATATATAATATATACGAGGTGTGTTCAAAAAGTATCCAACCTAATTTTTTCTGCGTAACAAATGAAGCTAGGAGGCGTGGTTTGGTGCACGTATGTAGGCGATCCGAATCTGTATGCGTGAATATTTTCCCACCTGCAGAAGCTGTCGTCGCCGACAGACCGCCGATGAGTGAGGAAGTGTAAGTGAGCGCGCGTATTTTCGTTTTTGATAAAAATGACGGATCACTGTGGTCTATCGCCAGTGAGCACTGTGTTGAAGAAGTTGGGATCGCTGTTCACAGTCTCCAGCATGTCCTGTGCGACTCTCAAACGGAGTTGCTTCTGCTCGATCATTAGCAGCTTTGACGAACTTCGCTGAGATTCTCCTTAAGCCCAAAATCCTCAGTCACAATGGAATGAACGGATCCAATGCTGACGCCCACCTCGTCTGCAAGTTCTCTGATCGTGATTCGACGATCTGCATCAGCAGGGTCCTCACTTGGTCAATGACATCTCATTTCGGGATGTTGAGGGCCTACCAGAACGTGCTTCACTTTCCACTGATGTGCGACCATCTTTGAAGCGGTTGTACCACTCTTTTATCTCTGTGGTGCCCATTGCTTCGTTCCCAAAGGCTGTTGATCTTGCGGATCGTTTCCACTTGGGAATCGCCAAGCTTTACACAAATTTGATGCAGTAGCGTTGTTCAAGTTTTTCTGTCATTTTGTCAAAAACGAAAATCCGACGGCACTCACTTACACTTCCTACATCATCGGTGGTCTGTCGGCGACTGACAGCTTCTGCAGGCGGGAAAATATTCACGCATACGGATTAGGATCGCCTACATACGTGCACCAAACCGCCTCCTAGCTTCATTTGTTTACGCACGAAAAATTAAGGTTGTATACTTTTTGAACCCACCTCGTATATATATATATATATATATATATATATATTTATATATTATATATTAATATACATATATATAAATATATAAAATATGTATACACATCCATATAGGCAAGGTGGAGAGTGATGATAAATGGGTTGGTAGGAATTGAAAACGTGTTATTTATTTATTAGACATCAGAACAGATACTGAGTGTGGAATCCTGGAGGGTGGTGACGTGGCCTTCAGCAAGTTCTCTACAAGAAACTTGGTCACTGAACAACCCCAGGTCTATCAGCCTGTGGTGTCAATCATTGTGTGTGTGGAATATAAGCAAAACATTTCGTTTTTAAAATTGATCATACTTTCCAGCCAATATGAGTTTTGACGATACTACATGGGTCGCAGCTGTTTTGAAACAAAACGGGTCAAACCCGTGAAATACGGGTCACTTGCCATCTTTATTTAGGCCTAAGTCAACATTTCCCACGGCGGCCGTGGGGTCTACAAAATCTACGGCCACTAGCAATTATACGGCGCCGCAGTATTTCCACGGTCACACAATGTAGCAGTCACATATGTTTTTATTTTTCGGGGAGCCGCACGGCGTATTTATAAGTTGTGGAGACCGAAAACGTGGGGGTGCCGTACGGTCTTTGATTTGATGTCGCACGGTGACCTTAGGGCGTTCCTGCGGCGGCCATAGAATTTTCAAGGCAGATGCAAGGTGCCCGCAAGGCGACCGCAGGGGGCCCTAAGGCGAACGTGCGGCCAGACGGACAGACGGACAAAGTGGGTTCTTTATTACTTGCCAAACGAAGTTTTTGCAAGATATGTTAGTCAGCTTGTATGTTTTTTTTTTATTTTTTATTTTTTTTGTTTGTTTGTCTGTAATCACGTATAAAAAATTCTGCAGAGCACAGTTATCATTGGAATTTTGTAACTTCGCATATCAGAGCCTATGAGGTCCTTTCAGTGCAATAAAATTTTGAAAGTCAAGGTCAAAGGTCAAGGTCACTTGTCGCAAATCAGGGGAGTCGACAAAACCCTTATTTTTGAGTAATTTTGATCGGATCGTCTTCAAACTTCATGGGAATATAATTCATCGTCTGGCGCTCAGCTGATTAATTTTTGGTGGCGATTGGCCTTGACCTCATGTTTTTTTTTTTAATATATTTTTTTTTGTCTGTATCACGTTAAATCATTCTGCAGAGCACAGTTTCATTGGAAATTTTTGTAACTTCGCATATCAGAGGCCTATAGAGGTCCCTTTCAGCGCATAAAATTTTGAAGGTCAAGGTCAAGGTCAAGGTCACTTTGTCGCAAATCAGGGGAGTCGACGAAACCTTATTTTTTGAGTAATTTTGATCGGATCGTCTTCAAACTTCATGGAATATAGTTCATGGTCTGGCGCAGCTGATTATTTTTGGTGGCGATTGGCCTTGACCCTCTTCATGGTTAGCGCCCAAGGTCAACATTATTTGACCCACAAGGTCAAATTTTCAAGTTTAGGAACACTATCGTGTAGTACTCAAATTGAACACCTCGATGAGTTGCTTTCTAGATATGTCAGGCTTTGAGACATTATGACGTATTTGGTGACGTTATGAGGCAAACGCATATTTTTCAGGTTACTCTGTAGAACGATTCTCATCGGAATCTCTCGTAGGCAGATATTCCTCAAGGAGTCGCTCATGGTGGATAGCAGCTTGTTCACCTCAGTGTGACTTAAAGAGTCACACGTGTCACTTTTGGCAAGATACGGTAATACTATATTTTTAAAATATTTTTACCAGTCTTTGTTTCGGCTTGTCGAATTGCTACCGGCGAACGTAGAAATGAAAAAAGTTATAACTCAGCGCTATAATCCATGGCGACCCACTACGGCTGTAAAATATAGCCAAACGGCGTAGGGCCACCTGAGGCCACGCAGAAACTCTGCGGCCGCCGAAGTTCTCTGTCACTTCAGAGGGCGTACGGCTGCGTTATTCCCTGCCGGTAAGAGCAAATGTGACTTAGGCCTTATCGACATAAAACAATGTGTATTTGTGTGTTTGTGCATTTGTCTGCCCCTCATCAAAAGGACAATTTAAGAAGGGTTTTGAAGGCCAATGTTTTAACACAACGGTGTGTTCACTCCAATCTATTTTTCACGATTAAAAATAATGAGAAAAACATTTTTCATAAAAGAGTAATTATGTCTCTTCTTTTGGAATTGTAGACGGTGACTTGCACCCGGGCCTCAAGGGTGGTGTACAGAAACATTTCAAAAATAACAATAAATACAAGGTGCAGGGAGGTGAAATTCACAACACGTGATGGGTAACGCGTGCAGAGTAAAGAGAGTGTTCACTTATGTCCGTAGGATGTCTAATAAAGAAGATAGAAGCACACTTCACACTAGGCCAAGGCTTCAGACTTTACTGCACTCACGAGGTTGCACCGTCAAAACGAAACATTCGATAAAATGAAAATAGGTTACAGGTTTGTATTGTGGTGTTTATAAAAATATGATTTCCTCTTGCTGGCGGAAACATCATAGTTTCAGCTCTCTTAAATATTTTGAATAAAAAATTCAAATAACAATTTTGATGGATTGCTTTAATCTTATTACCATATATGTTATATATATATTATAATATATATTATATATGCATATTGGTAGTCGATGTAGTCGAAAAAATTTTTTTTTTCCAAAAATTTTTTTTTGAATTTTGGTTCTACCCTTATTATCACTTTTTCCGTCGATATGTTTGTCTTCTGTCTGTCTGTCCCTCTGTTCGGTCCAGTGCTCCGTTAATACAATGGCGATTTTGATGAAACTGGTTGGTAGGTTCATACCATGACCTAGTTGTGTGCAAATGAGAACCGTTGCTATGGATTTAGCCACGTTGCTAGCAACGGACTTTGACATTTTTGAAAAATCATAAAAATTATTTTTTCAAAAATCGGGCCACGAGCAACTGTGGGCAGTACATTCAGCCATATGTCAAAAATTTCCAGCCGGATCCTATGAAAACTGTCGGAGAAGATAGACTTGAATGAACCCTGGTCGAAAACAATAAACGAAGTTCGTTATATCTCAGAGACTATGAGTCAGATATAATGAAACTGGTATGGTAGGTTCATGGTATGTCCTAGTTATGTGTGAGAAAGAACCGTTGCTATGGACCCCTCCGTTGCCTAGCAACGGCGAAAACCTCTAAATTGGGGTATTTTAACGAAAAAACAATCTGCAGCATTAACTCTTGAAGCTAGAATCATGATTTTTCTTGTGCTTAATCCTCAGGTCATTCCCCATCGAACGGGCCCATCGTTGAGGTTCTATTGGGTAGTCGACTTCCCATGTCCGCCTACCGGGACTTGTATATATATGTGTGTGGGTGTGTGTGTGTGTGTGTGTGTGTTGTGTGTGTGTTGTGTGGGTGTGGGTGTGGTGGTGTTATGTATATATATATATAAGTATACACACATACTCAAAACGAATTATTCATGTTTTGATTCCCTGAATATTATTTTTTGATGAGATCTTTAAACTGAAATATTTCCACCAATCGTTGCAATTATGTTTCAGAAGTCAGACGTTTGAGTCAGTGTTATCTCACAAATTAACATTTAATGGATCCTCCACTTTGTCTCCCCCCCCCACCCAACCCCTCCTTTCCATTTCTTCCTCTTCCAAACCCTCATATTCACTAGGCCATCAGAGCGCAGCTGTGATGACGTCGAGCTGGCTTCCACAAGATTGCGCCAAATCAAGGGCTTTGATGCTTTTCACCCAGGACTTGTGCAGCAAATTGCTGAATGGGGTTACTATGAGGAATTGGAGCAAGGGGTCACATGTGAGTCTCTTCTCGCTGAACCAATTGTCCCCTGCTTGGCTTGATGACTTTAAATGATCGCTTTGACTATATGTATATATATA
>CM068956.1:141724836-141740885 GCA_035128595.1 Eptatretus atami
TTTCAATGAAATTTGACCACAACCTTCATCACCCTTGATGGCATTAAAAAACAACAACAAGGGTCTGAATCTTCACGCCAACCTTCATCACCCATGACATACCAAAGTTTGTTCATGACATGAGAAAAATCTGGCTTTAAGGGGTTTGCCCCCCCCCCCCTCCCAAATATGTAATTTTGCTTTCTTCTCAGAAACTACCACACAATTCTGAATGAAACTTGACCACCATCTTCACGACCGCGTGATGTACCAAAGTTTGTTCATGGCATTAAAAAATAATCCATAGGTATTTACTTTCTTCTCGACATTATATAATTTGTGGGTCATCCATGCCTACCAGTGGTTGCCTGGTTATATTATCCAGCCACTACGCAGGTGAGTGACCAGGGGTATGCCCTATGTTAATATATCTGTGAGGTTCTTTGTCCACTGTCCTTGTAGGTCCAGCTATCACTGTAACACAACATTGACATTCTTCAGCTTCCAGGATGCTTCTCACTCATTTTGAGGTCTTGGTGTTTGGTCATTTTCCTTGATTTCTGCATTGTTTATGTCCAAAATCACTGGTATTAACACCTCACTTAGCAATGCTCTCTCTCTTTTTTGTACCCAGTATGATATCTGGTCAACAAATGCTTGTTTTCGATGTTCACAGCTCGATGGGATCATTAAGCCGTACGTGAGCGGAAGTACTTCCCATGTTTTCAGTGATTTCTTTTGGTTCATGCTTCCCAACAAATTTTTCTCGAACTGGGACGTCAAGTTTTTGCAGATGTGCCAGCAGAATTACATTACAAACTCTGTTGTGTCGTCGTGTGTACTGCTGTTTGACATGAGTTTGTTTTTGTGTGCGTGTTCTGGTTATTAAGCATAACATAATTCTGCTTAACTAACGCCCACTACAGCCCTGCACCTTTCTCTCTTCTCTTTTTTTTGTCATGTCTCTCTCTCCTCTCTGCTCTCTCTCTCCTCTCTCTCTCTCTCACCCCTCCTCGCCCCTGCCCACGGCAATAGCAACGTCTGGTGAGGCATAATGCTATCTTCTCAACAACGTAGATGGACAACACGAGCCGAGTGGCCAGGCCCTAGCAGCAGTGGGAATAAAACCCCCCGCCGCCACACGGAGGAGGAGGGAAGAGGTGGGAGCTATGCCTCACCAGACGTTGCTTATGCCGTGGGAGGGGCGAGGAGGGTGAGAGAGAGAGAGAAGAGAGAGAGAGAAGAGAGAGAGAGAGAGAGACAATGAAAAAAAAGAAGAAGAGAGAAGGTGAGGGGTGTAGGTGGGGTTAGTAAAGAGAATATGTTATGCTTAATAACAGAACACGCACACAAAAACAACTCATGTCAGAACAGCAGTACACACGACGACACAACAGAGTTTGTAATGTAATCTGCTGGCACATCTGCAAAAACTTTGACGTCCCAGTTCGAGAAAATTTGTGGGAAGATGAACCAAAAGAAATCACTGAAAACATGGAAGTACTTCCCGCTCACGTACGGCTTAATGATCCCATCGAGCGTGAACATCGAAAACAAAGCATTGTGACCAGATATCATACTTGGGTACAAAAAAGAGAGAAGAAGGCATTGCTAAGTGAGGTGTTAATACCAGTGATTTTGGACTAAACAATGCAGAAATCAAGAAAATGACCAAACACCAAGACCTCAAAATGAAGTGAGAAGATCCTGGAAGCTGAAGAATGTCAATGTTGTACCAGTGATAGCTGGACCTACAGGACAGATGACAAAGAACCTCACAGATATATTAAACATAGGGGCAATACCCCTGGGCACTCACCTGGTAGTGGCTGGATAATATAACCAGGCAACCACTGGTAGGCATGGATGACCCACAAAATATATAATGGAGAAGAAAGTAAATACCTATGGATTATTTTTTTAATGCCATGAACAAACTTTGGTACATCCGGGTGGGAAGATGGTGGTCAAGTTTCATCAGAATTGTGTGTGTAGTTTCTGAGAAGAAAGCAAATACATATTTGGGGGGGGGGGCAAACCCCTTAAAGCCAGATTTTTCTCATGTCATGAACAAACTTTGGTATGTCATGGGTGATGAAGGTTGGCGTGAAGATTCAGACCCTTGTTGTTGTTTTTTAATGCCATCAAGGGTGATGAAGGTTGTGGTCAAATTTCATTGAAATCGAATGTGTAGTTTCTGAGAAGAAGTTGCAAGTATTTGTGGAAGGACAGACAGACGGACGACATGCCATCCCAAAAGCTCCGGAACTACTTTACAGGTGAGCTAAAACCATCCCTGGGAATATTATTCAAACAAACAACAGTTGGAAGCTGTCCGGAGTTCAGTAACGATCGTGAAGAGAGCCCTAGGCACAAAAATGTGAGAACAGAAAACTTCACAGCTTGGTTCATGAATCGTGACCCCTTACTGAAATAAAGGTGGATACTTTGAACCCACCTGGGAGGACTCCTTTCCACATTCTGAAACTCACATGTGTAGATACCAATCACCAGACAACACACACACACACACACACACACAACACACACACACCTACCTGATCGGTATCTGTTTCGCCTCCTGACAACCACCCACCAGACGTGGAGATTAACACACACACACACACACACACACACACCACACACACCACACACGCACACATCACACGTGGAATTACACACACACACACACACATCACACGTGTGATTACACACACAACACACACACACACACACACACACACACACACACACACAACACACGTGCTTGGCCGATATCGACAATTTTTCGGCAATCAGCAGGTTGGAGTCAGTTTGATTACTGACTACAGTATTTACTTTATACAACCCAGAAACCTTAAGTAGCTTTCACGGAAAAACAATGTTACATCTAACTAGACATTTCAGGGAGATGTTCAAAACAATAATCTTGCATCTTTATAAACAGCTGCGTGTGACGGGTGGAAAAAAAATTGGCTCGGTCATTCAGCAAACACGGTAATACGGCAAACGGCTCAGAAATGGGGCATTATCAAATATATTTTGCTTTGAAACTCACAAAGACAAACATCGCAAATCCGAAAACCAAATTCTTTAGAAACAGGCACGAGGACAAAGGAAAACCTGAACCTCCATAAGATACGGGATGAAACTTTGTCACCAGGACACCGCAACAGGCATGGCATGTCCACACACCTGCAGAGTCCATACAGATCCAATTCTACCCCAATGTACCACCTCCGTGTGTGCTGTAAATGTACCTCTACCTTGTCGTAACTGTTGACTGTACATCCCGATCAGGATATTAACTGCACTGTACAGCTCGGTAAGTGGCTTAAGCACTCAAGCACTCCAACGGAACGCCAGGCTTGGGAAGCGATTACCAATTGCCTTCAATACAACTATGGACCCGGAAACGCCCGTGCAATGTCCGAATTGGACAAGTCAACACTTTTTCAGAGTCGGAACTGCTGATACTTTCAATACTGGAGCTTACATCCAGGCCAAAAAACATGGCGGCTTCAGACCCCAGGGAGGTTACCCAGGAAATGCCTTAAGTCCCGAGAGTGCGAGGTGGGAAAAGGGGGAAACGTCATGTCAAATATAATTGCACATTTTAGCAGGTGAGCCACCGCCCGAATCACCATCGACAACGCGGGGCCAAATATGCAGGCAAGTGGGGGCCTGAACTGATCTTTGTTCAAGTCAATCGATATATATTCAGTGACAGTGTGAATACTTTTGCCATGTATCGCCGGCTTGCAAACGAACAACAAAACAGGTTGTAGAGCACTTTCCAAGTGGCTTAAGCACTCAAGCAAACACTCCAACAAAATGGTGGAGGAATGGCTGGCTTGGCAAGCGATAGCAAGCTAATTGGTAATCGGGCAATCCACAAAAACCAAAACATCGCTAATTTCTTAACATTTTGAAATTTCACTCCAGATTTCAACAGTTATTTAGTCCACGTGATCGATCCTCAAAACACCAATTATATTTCGATTGTACATACTTCAGTCCGTGAGAGTAGATCGTGGAAAATTGCATCCTATAATGCATGAAATCATTCCAAGCACCGAATTTGAAAACTATTGAGCTCACAAAAGTGAGGTATACAGCAATTCCTTGGTATGTAGATGAGGCATTCGTTAAGAAACTGTTGTGGCCTGTTCCTTGGCCAAGGCATTGTTGAGGAGGCCCCCCAAAAATGGTGAATTAAGATCCCTGCGAGGTAGAGCAAGGTGACCGAGGGCTTCCCTGATGAAGGATATAATTAAATAAGGCCGAAAATTATCTTCAAAAGGGGAGTATTAATTAACCCAAAACACTCAATTTTCACTCTCGCACTTCCTGTGTTTCTGCGTATGTATGCAAAGTTTCAGGCTGCTAGGTTTTATAGTTTTGGAGTTCTGGAGGACACGCACGCACGCATGCACGCACACACACATTGCCTTTTATTAGTATGGCTTATATATAATATTTGTAATGTAAGCAAATCACCCAAAACAGAAACAGCAAACTGCGTATGTGATTGCCGAAAAAAAAAGGATCCCTGTGGACCGTGCCGTCATGCAATGCAAAAGCAGGTAACGAAGCACGGCGTTTCACTCAATAAATTTACACTTTCTGCGCATTCCATCATTTTTTCTTCACTCAATATAATCGTCCGGACAGGAGAAAAAGTTAACTTTAATGCTTTGCTTAAATAAATACACTGAGTTATAAAAATCGCTAATTTGTTAAAATTTTCTGATTTCACTCAAAATTTCGACTTATTTTGTTCACCACATACGATTCTCAAATCTGACATACTAATATATATGTATATATTAGGTATATATATATATATATATATATATATATATATATATATATATATATATATATATATCGGTATCCTAATATATCGGTATCTAATATATATCGGTATCCGAGTTGAAATCTGAAAGAAAATGGGCTTTTTATGAAGAATTGTAGAAATGGATCTACCCTTGCTGAGATGGCGACAGGTGGCAGCTCGGGTGTTTATCATTTATAAATTGTTAGAAAATGACTGTTTAAATCCCGGTTTAGGTGCGCCATGGTAAACAATGTTATCCTATAAAGTTTCATGGCAATTAACATAAGGAGCTCAGAGGAGTTGGGTCACAAACACACAAACAAACAAACAAACAAACAAGCATTTCACTTTTAAATATATATAGATTCACGATTGTCATTTTCAAGGAAATATCAACACGAGATATTGCAATAATAAAACAGGACTTGTGTTGTGGTGTTTTGTGTATTTTTGTGTGGTGTCTGTGTACTCGTGTGTTACATCATTAAAAAGAGACATAATTAGAACTATCACTTTATAACTGCTGGCAATGATGACCAGGCACCAAGATGTCCCACTTTGATGCAACCCACTTTGATTGGACACCTGACCCTGACCAATGACCCATGACGTCTTTTTATTACTATTCAATTGAATTAAGAATGGCATTAAAATAAATTCAATTCAAATCAAATGGAATTATCATTAAAACATTCTACATAATTATCATTAAAACATTCAAAATAGGTACAGTCCTGCATTGGAGTAATCAGAAGGAACCCAAACAAGCAAAAAGCAGAGATGAAGTCATCAGGAGGAACCTGGATTGGATTCACATTTCAGCTGCTCCTCCTCTACCCTCAAACCCATCCAGGCACAACCAAGTGAGACTCATTAATGAAAGAAACCAAACGGTTATGGATAGCTACGATACCAGAGGGCACGACATTCCTCTTGTAGTTGTATTTATCTTCGTCAATCATACTTTCAACTCCCTTGTCGCTCGATAACAAACAATGCCAATACTGTACTTTCATTTTACTCAAGCTAAATTCAATGCATGTAAATAATTTTTGGAGAGACAACTGTTCAACATTATGTATGAAAAAGAAATTTGAGAATTATATGAAACGTACAACTGAAAGATATAACTATATCGTTGTCAAACAAGATTAGCTATTACATGATATTTTTTCAAAATAAATAAAATTGAAGCAAAGGAAGAACAAGAGGGTTTGAGGAACATCAAAAATTAGTTTCAAAAGTTGCTCAACAACAGGAAGACACAAAGAAAAATGGAGACAAAAACTAACCGGTGAAGAAGCGTTTGAAAGAAAACAAGATAAATTTTTTTAACCACTTTTAAAAACTGCTTCTACAATTCCTACGAACATCCCATAAAAAAACTTCACATGCTTAAACATTTTACTCAAATGACAGAGGAAGAGTTAGGAGATGTAGAATATGATGATGAAGGATTATTCCACCAACTGAGAGAAGTAAATCAACCTCCTGATTATATCGTGAATGCTTTTCAAACAATGAATATTCAACAGATTCAAAAATCATAGTCGGTCTCATACCAACAGAAGAAACAGCTCAGTTCCATCTTGTTCCTGAAAAGGCATTGATATTTATGATGGATTGATATTTGTGACTCCTGCTTGAGAACATCAATCCGTAAAATTAACCTCCAGATTAATGTTTCTTCTCACGAAAGATGGACATCAAGGTTCAAGTTATTTTGATAAACTGTTGAATACACGAAATGAGGATGATCGAGTGCACAGTTCCTACAGAAAGTCTACACCCCCTTTCAAAATTTTCACCTTTTGTTACCTTATTAGCCGGGAATGAAATTGTATTAAATCAGACTTTTTGCACATCTATTTACACACCATAATCCACAACTTCAAAGTGATAAACAAATTCCACAAATTTTAGAAAATTAATTAAAAATACAAAACAAGAATATCCATCCTTTGGGACCGTACTCTGTGCAGAGCGTTGCTGCTGCCTAAGCAGTCTCCTTGGCTATGGGAACAATCCTGGACAGGTCACAACTCCAACACAGGATACCAGCAAGCTGGCAATCATTTTGCTGACCTTGGAAGGAGGACAGGCAGAGTCAACCCACCTGGTATTAATTCAACGGTTTTGGGGATTTGAACTCAGGATCCTAAGATCCCAAACCAACACCCTAACCATTAAGCCAACACCAGGCATAAATGAGAATATCTTGGTTGGATAAATGTCCAACCCCCTCAAAATATAAATTGCAAATTAGCTCAGGTGAAACCAATCACCTTCAAAATCACACAAGTTCATTGGTCTCCACCTGTGTTAAATTGCAGCGCTTTTGATTATCTCAGAATAAAATCAGCTGTTCTGTAGGTTTCCTCTGTTGGGTAGTGACATTTCGAGCAAACACTGAACCATGAGCATCAAGGAGCTTTCAAAAGACCTCTGGGATAAAGTTGTGGAAAGGAACAGATCGGGTGTGGGTATAAAAATATTTTCAAAGGCCTTGAATATCCTTTGCAGCACAGTCAAGACAATCATGAAGAAATGGAAGGCGTATGGTACCACCAAGACCCTGCCTAGATCAGGCTGTCATCCAAACTGGATGACTATTGAAGGAGGAGACTGATCAGAGAGGCCACAAGAGGCAATGGCAACTTTGAAAGAGCTACAGGCATTTATGGCAAGGACTGGTCATGTGTGCATGTCACAACACCCAAACACTCCTCAAGTTTGGCCTGTACGGAAGGGAGGCAAGAAGGAAGCCATTACTCATAAATTCCCACCTTGAGGTATGCACAAAAACACTCCAGAGATTCTGAAGCCATGTGGCAGAAAGTTTTGTGGTCTGACAAAACCAAGATGAAACTTTTCGGCCTAAATGCAAAACATTTGGTGCAAGCCCAACACAGCACATCACCCAAAGAACACCATCCCTACTATGAAGCATGGTGGTGGCAGCATCATGTTATGGGGATGTTTCTCATCAGCAGGGACTAGAGCACTTGTCAGGAAAGAAGGGAAAATGTATGGAACAAAATACAGAAAAATACCAGAGGAAACCTGCTGCCCTCTGCAAGAAAGCTGGAATTGAGACAGAAGTTCACCTTTCAGCATGACTACGACCTGAAGCACACAGACAAAGCTGCACTGAAGTGGCTAAAGAACAAAAAAGATAAATGTCCTCGAGTGGCCCAGTCAGAGCCCCGACCTAAATCCAATCGAAAATCTGTGGCATGACTTGAAGATTGCTGTCCATCAACGCTCCCCACGCAACTTGACTAAGTTTGAAACAGTTTGTACAGAAGAATGGGAAATATTTCCCAATCAAGGTGTGCAAAATTGGGAAAGATCTATCCCAACAGACTCACAGCTGTCTTTGCTGTCAAAGGTGCTTCCACCAAGTACTAACTCGGGGGGGGGGGGGGGGTGGGTGGACACTTATCCAACCAAGATATTCTAGTTTTGTATTTTAATTAATTTTGAAATTTGTAGAATTTGTTTTTCACTTGGAAGTTATGGGTTACGATGTGTAAATAAAGTGGAAAACGTTTGATTTAATGCAATTTAATTCCAAGTTTAATCTTGTGTCAGTGTGGACTTTCTGCAGGCACTGTATATTGCTGGATTGCTGGACTCACTTGATTATAGGGCTAACATAGCTGGGAAAAGAAGAAGAATGAGAAATGGAACATATTATTGAAGCTTTAAGTAAGCTTGGTTCAGGTATGTCTGTTATCTTTCGATCAAATGACCCATTTTGTTAATAGACTGTTATTGGTGTGAGGAAGTAAGAAAGCTGGAAACAACAATTGTTTAATGAAGCATCAGCCATTTTAGACCATTTAATGAATGTGAAAATAATTATTAAATGTAATCAAAGATATTTTATCTGATATTAAGTTAGTTTAATTCTCTCTCACGATGAAAATGAAGAAAATATCATATATTGTAGATGCTAAATAGAATTATTTTTTGTGTTGAAACATGATAAAGAAGTATTTATATTCATCGATAAGATAATGATGGAGTTATTACCACTGAATATTGGAGGAAAAATAGGCCAAATTGTCCTGAAGCTCACCTGAATCAGGAGCAACAGTCACTCAAACCCTCGCAGACCCCCCCCCCCCAGATGCTGATTTTTTTTAAATGCCATGAACAAACTTTGGTACATCACAGGTGATGAAGGTTGTGGTCAAGCTTCACTGAAATTGTGTGCATAGTTTGGGAGAAGAGAGTAAATACCTATTTGGGGGAGGGGGCAAACTCCCCCCGCCATAGACACCGTTAATGAGCACAGATTTTGATGCAGTCAATAAACCTTCATTAGGCATCTAATATGAAGGTTGTGGCCAAGTTTCATCAAATCCTGTGTTTGGTTCAAGCAATAATGACTGGTGTTTACGAACCCACTGACTGACTGACACACTCACTCACTCATCTACGGACACTGCTCGATCGCATAAAATCACCTGACTGAAGTCCAGGTGAGCTAAAAATGATTTGTCTTATGTTCTTTTCAAGAGTATTTAACAAGTGTGGTGTTTTACAGAATAAAAAAAGAGATTCATAATAATTACATCCATACTTTTTTGTTACAAATGAGAAGCACAATTCTTAGTTTTAATTTCAGACGAGTGACGACACGGCTTCATTCCCATACCCATTACAACTGACTCCACAAAATAATATGAGGAGTCATTATTGTCTATGGAAACTTACAATACCTTGTTTAATATCACAAAGAAACACAAATTTAGTTATTATCTGGGAAGGAGATACAAAACTTTAACAATCCCACCTGGAGAATACGAATTATCCAAATACCTTCTGAAATTGCTTCCAACAAGGTGATGAATAAAAAATATCATTGTAGGTATCAAAAACATACTTCAAAATCAACTATTAAGCTTAAAAATCATAACAAAGCTTTATTTCACGTTGATAATTATAATTCATTTTGAGAGTTATTGGGTTTTGCTTCAAAAAAGATCAAAACTAACGGGGTGTTTTACAGCGATAATGTTTTTCAAATATCTTCAGGTATAAATTCAGTATTCATTCACTATGATTTGATTGATGGTGTTTATAATGATAATCCATGACCTGGGGCCCCTGTGTGCAAGTGATGTGCCCTAAGTTTCTCTTCATTTCTTAAACTAGGCACCTAGGCACATCGAAAATGAGGGTGGACATTCTGAATCCTGGCACTAACTCCACAATTGACGTTTGAAATTTGGTCCTGAGCGCCAAATCTGAGGCTGTAATTTGGGGGTAGGGGAAACATAAAAGCTGATTTCTCCGGCAATATTGAAGATATCACAACAAATTACCAATCAAAATGTTTGTTTTTAATTGCTCTTTCAGATCCAATACAGTAATTTGACAATTTTTGGCTAATTGGGTCACCAGAGGTCAAAAGGTCACGAAAAATTACCGATGCTTAAAATTTGACCTTGGCTACAGAAAATGCCATTTGAAGCTATGTGGATCAATTTTTTTGGAATAAATTGGCAGATTCTGATAGCCAAGGACTCAGCATCAAAATGATATGCATATATTGTGTATTAACCCTTTAGGGACCATGATGATAATAATGGTATGTAACACTATTTTCGATAGTGACAATTTTCATGATTTTCATAGCCTGTAAATATAGGATGCAGTCAGGTAATACCTGCATGTACATGTACATCAATGAAAAAGGTTATAGGGTTCACACATGCACTTTTCATTTATTTTCAGATTATCCCTCAGGGCTCGAAATGCAAGGCCAAGGTGTTGAATTAGTGGGTGGAGAGAGTGAAGAGGAGTCCGTCGACATGGCAAATGCATAATTTGCCAGTCCTGTACACAGTTAGCGATTCCAGTGAAGCCAACGGACGGAAGCGGATCCGTGATTGCAGCAGATGTGCGAAATGACAGAGTTGCTAAAAGGCTTAGACGAATCGGAGATGATGAGCCATTGTATATCACATGGACAATGATTGTTATAAAAAGTAACCCCATAAAAAAACTTTAGATGCAATCAGGATCGCCCTAGTTTGAGTGGTTGTGAAGACCCTAAAGATGCAGGGTCCTCACGAAGCAAGAGGTCCAGCATTATGCCTAGGCCAGGTCCTAGCCCAGCCATAAACATTTATCAGCAAAAGTGTGTTGTTTGTGGCTGTTCAAAAAACAGGGTGTGTACCGAAAGTACCGAATCTCAGAAATGGAAGAGGCTGCCAAATTCCTGGAGGCTACTGTTGGCCTCCAGGATGAGGTCTACATTCGAACCTGTGACCTGCAAAGCGTCACAGCAGTCTTCGGGCAGATCTGTACTGCCACAATGCTTGCATAAAAAATTACTTGGTCAAATATGAACGCATGAAAAACGTGAAGATGGTGCAGATAAACCAGTCCAAAGTCCAAAGCACAGGGCATGGGCATCAGTCATCCCTCAAATAGAGACTGGTATCAATGAAGGCAAGGGCTTCGAGTTGAGTTATGTGAGGGATTGCCTAATGAAGCCATGGAATCAGACTGTAGCAGTGTAACAAACAGGGAGGTGGCTGTTCTTTTGATGAACTATTTTGGGCAGAGAATAACATTTTCTCGCCAAAACAGGTAAACAAATCCTTCATGTTCTTTGGACAAATGTAACGGCAGAAAACATGGCAGAGACAATTCGTGATACAGATCCAATTCGCAATGTGGAGAGGTCATCCGCCAATGCCTCATGGACTATGACTTTGGACTCCAGGATGCCTTCTGTGATGCAAATGACCTGAAACAAGCATGAAAATCCATGCGAATTCCAAATGTCCTGTTGAAATTTTTGGGCACTGTGTTCAACTTTGATATTGAATCGTTTGAAGATGCATGTAAAGTTTTGCTCCAGGGGGATGATGAAGAAGGTGATGAATGTGAGACAGAAATGGGTGTGTCAAAATCTAGGTGTAGACAAATGCTAGCATTGTTTCAAACCATGTTCTATGTGTTGCATAGTGGTAGGAAAAGTACCCCACTTCATGTTCTCAACAGTCAGTCAATTTATGACACTTGTAAAAGTGCAACACTGATCACAAACTTCAATCGCTTTGGCTTGTGTTGTAGTTATCAAGAGGTGATGCGCAATCATGTTGATCTTGCAATGTACAACATCATATCTAGTGAAAACGGTGTGCCATTCCCAAGTCATTTCAGTCGATCAGAGTTCACTCATGCAGCATTTGACAACTTTGACCATAACGAGGCAACATTAGCTGGTATTGGGGGCAGTCATGATACTGTCACAGTCCTATTTCAGAATGACAGAGAAGCCACTAGTGCCAAACCTCGTGTATCTGAAACTAGGGTAAAACATGGACCTACAAAGGTGGACATTGATCTTAAATGTTAGCAGAAAAGAGCGTTCTTCAAGCAGCTAAAAAGCCAGACATTCCCAGCAGTTACACTGTCCCACTAGATCTCATTCCAGTAGATGACAATCTTATGAACCAAGTCAAGGCCAAAGATGTTGCATGGTTGCTGGCTAGATTGCACATTGATTTTGAAGGAGACTCTTTGTACACCATTGAATCAGGCCTGAGTGTCAAGTGATGCATCATGGAGTGCCACTAACTCTGTCTTCACAATTGATCGGCGAAACTGAAAAGGGTTGCTTTCCTTCCTGTACTGCCTTACCCAGTAACGCAGTATGATACAGTGTATAGCGCAATGAAAAACCTGCAGGATATCCTTCAGTATCTTGATCAGTCTGTCTTACCCGTTACTTGTGATGAAGGTGTTTTTTGCATAGCACGGGAGATCCAGCTCATTCGTCCTGGTGAATTTCAGAATCTTGTCCTCTGTCTTGGCACCTTCCACATGGCAAAAATCGCTCTAGGTTGCATAGGTAAATTTCTGAAGGCAGTGGGGCTGAGAATATCTTGGTTGAGAGTGGTGTCTTTGGTGTTAATGTAGTTGATTCTGTGTTGAGTGGTAAGAATTACACTCGGTCTCTCAAAGGCATTCAACTCCTGAAAGAAGCATTGTGCAGGTTGCAGTGGAGTGCATTCTTTGCTGAAGATGATAACTGCTCTAGGTTCAGGGACATGCTAGTGAGACTTGTTGCGCTAAGGAAAAGGTAGCGAGTAAGGCAATTGGGGACAGCGTTCGTCTTCAAGAAGACTTCCAGGCATCCAGCGCTGATCTCATGTCATCGTTCAAGGCATTCACAGCTCAAGGTGGACAATCCAGTGAAACGTTCAAGTTCTGGGACAACATCATCAATTTGGCTTCAAATGTGGAGAACTTGATCAGAAGCGACCGTGAGGCCAATTGGGAGCTACATCTGCAGGCAGTGCAGGCATTGCTACCAATGTTTGCTGCGTTTGACTCTACCAACTATTTGAGATGGCCAGCTTGTATCTAGAGGACATGAGAAACTCCCTGAAAACTACCCAACAAGTTCACCAAGCATTCAAAGATGGGGAATTTGCAATGAAGCGATCGTTTGGTATTTTCAAAGCTGTTGGGCAGACATGGCGCTGGAGCAAACTATCATATGTCAAAGAAGAGTAGCTCAGGGATAATTGGTAGCACACGAAGAAACAGTATGTAGCAATGTGGGACATCATCTATCATGAAATGTTAGGTGTAGTAATCTCCATCGTGATCTGAGTGGAGTGAGATCAGGCTACTATCAGCAGGATGTCAACTCTTCCTTCAGCAAATCAGAGACTGAATTTGGGGAAAAGAACATCCAAGCTATTCTCACTGTGATCGAGAACAAGGAGAACCCTTTCAGAAACTGACGTTCCTGAACCCAAGCTCCACAACATCATGACCCAGAAGTTATGAGGACGTGATTCGTGACCATGTTGCTCCATGTGGAAACAACAGGGACAGAACGCTATGAAAAGTTCCGGCAAGAACGTTTGGTTGAGAAGTCTGTCAGGTTCTTTTCAAAACCATTCACCGAATGAACCTGAAGACTTTTTCAAGCATTCATGAGAAATCGGTGGCAAGGAAAGGTGGCAAGGTTTCCAAAAAACAAAGCCTGAAGATAAGCTCAAGAATCGAGTGGCGGAAATTTCAGGGCACGGGCAGGTCTATGAGAGAGTTAATAGAGTATGATTTGTCAGCTTCTTACTATCTATTTGATGAAGAAGGTCTGATGTCCAAGTCGATCAAGAGTGGATTGATGAATGAACTGGAAAGTAATCTAAAGGATGAAGACCAAAAGGAGCCGAATTTCACCGAACCCTCAGTAAGAACAGCCTACATTGTAGATGCCATGGCAAATGTCAGGAAGATCAGTCCAAAGAACACAACACTTTGGAGAATACTGCAGTGCCATTCTGGACTATGTTTCCAATTCATCAAAGCATGCCCAGAGAATTGATTTAGTCTTTGACTCATATATAGATCTGTCAGTAAGGACTCTGAAAGAAAGAGCGGAAAAGGACATCAGCCCATTGAATTGAATCTAGTCAGCGAGGATACCCCTTTGCCAGTGGAGATGGATAGATTCTGGCCAAGCAATGAGAACAAGCACAAGCTTCAACTCTTGCTTGCCAGCAAGCCATATCAAGGGCAAAGGGAAACAACTGATCAGGAGATAGTAGTGAGGGGTTTTCTGATGAACCTTGCATGTCTTGTTGTTCTGGCTCTTCTGATGAGGTTTCTGAGCTCTGCCTGACATTGAAGAGGCTGACAGTCGCATCATACCTCATGCACTGCATGCTGTAAAGCATGGAGTAGAGAGAATAGTTGTGCTTTCGGCAAGACACTGATTTTCGTCCTCCTTCTGTACTATTGGCAAACTCTCCAAGTCCAAGGTTTACTTGAGTTATGGATGAAAGCCGGTGTCCGTGATTCGAACAGACACATTCCCATTCATTTGCTGGCCTCGCGCATAGGTCTTGATCTTTGCAAGGTGCTTCCTGCAGTTCCACACCCTGACAGGATGTGACTACACTAGTAAAGTTGCACCAAACCTGCAGCAATCAAAGCCAATCCTTTGGTTTGGAACACTTTGGGATCAGCAGAAATGGGCCACTGAGGAGGATATGGTAAAGGCGGAAAGCTATCTGGTCCAAGTGATGAAAAAGGGGACAACGTAACCAGTATGGACAGCCTCGTGACCAGCAATACCATCATAGCAAGGGGCTATCCTGCACGAGTTGCCCCTACTAGTCACGCATTCAGTATCATATCAAAAGGGCATATTATGCCACACATGAGATGACGAATATTCTCGAGTCTCAATGAAGACCCACCAATCTCTCTCCTAGGCTTTGAGGAAGATGATGAAACGCTAGTGCCGGTTAGAGGTGTCAGGCCAATACCAGAGAAATTTCGCTATCCATTGTAATTGTGGCAAATGTGCGACTGAAAGATGGTGTCTTGTCGCCAAAAGAAATTGCCCTGTTGACATTTTGCAAGTGTCACGTTACAGATGGTGAAATATGTGGCAAAAATCCAATTGGGTCATGTAATTCTTAGTTGTAATATTTTTGACCATTTTTGGACTGATTTTCAGAAATATCTCAGTGTTTTGGCGAAGCACACTCTATTTTGAAATTTAGGACTTGATTTACCTGTTTGCATGAGGTAACTGTGAAGTCACTCAAGGTAGAATGGTCCAAAAAAGTTCAGATGCAATGTTACCAATTTGCGGCATTAGAAACGCATTTTTGAAGTAAGTCATTTTCCGTTTGTTTTACTGGATTGTATATGGTTAATTCATATTATGCAATATCATTTGATGCTGAGTCCCTTGGCTATCAGAATCTGCCAATTTATTCAAAAAAATTGATCCACGTAGCTTCAAAATGCATTTTCTGTAGCCAAGGTCAAATTTTAAGCATAGGTCATTTTTCGTGACCTTTTGACCTGGTGACCTAATTAGCCAAAATTGTCAAATTACTGTATTGGATCTGAAAGAGCAATTAAACAAACATTTTGATTGGTAATTTGTTGTGATATCTTCAATATTGCGAGAAATCAGCTTTTATGTTTCCCCGACCCCCAAATTACAGCTCAGATTGGCGCTCAGGACCAAATTTCAACGTCAATTGGTGGAGTTAGTGCCAGGATTCAGAATGTCCACCCTCATTTTTCCGATGTGGCCTAGGTGCCTAGTTTGAAGAAATGAAGAGAAACTTAGGGCACATCACTTGCACACGGGGCCCCCCAGGCAATAGACTAATGAGGAATAGAACAAATACCAACTCTGGTTATAAATTCAATATGGAACCAT
>CM068956.1:141746973-141783652 GCA_035128595.1 Eptatretus atami
ATATATATATATATATATATATATATATATGTTATGTTGCTATGTTAAACATAAAGGAGGAATCTATTGACATTCCACTTGAACTGAGGTCGGTTGGGATTGAGGGGGAAGCAGGATGCAAGTAAACTGTTCCAAAGTGATGCAAGGCACGGAAAAAAACCAAACAATAAGAATACCTCGGTTTTACTCCTTGAGACAGGTGCAGTGTATGAATGGGAAGAAACAACCAAATGTGGAGAGCAACTGAAAGTATGCTCAGGTGTAACAACCTGTAAGGGACCCTCAGAGTACATTCCATGGTAATATCGAGAGAAAAGGCTCAAAGAAGCAAAGGAGTGGCTTTTTTCTGAGTAATTCCTACTTCATAAAAATAACCGTTTTTTTTTTCAGGGAAACTATTTTCGTCCCTGTTGGGCATGGTCCGGTTTCACATGGCCTAGTAATGTATCAATGAAAAGGAACATGCCCCTGGTGTCCCGTTTGCATTCAGCAAGCGAAAAAACGAGTCACTTGCACAAACGCCCCAAGGGGGTGTTCCTTATCAATGAATAGCAAGGCATTTAGAGTTGCCTGGTAAGGCAAGCTGATTGATTTGATGATGGACAGGTCGGCAATACATTGTCGAATAAAAGTTTGATAACATGTCGTTCAAAAGTTCCAGATGTGCAGTTGGGAACTATTTTGGGAGGATGAAAGAAGACAGTCCGTAAGTTTCATGCTCACTTTGTTCAATAGACCTTACACATCACTATAATACGTCCGATATTCTAAAACAACCAAACAAAACCAGAGAGATTACCTATTAGTGACAGTTGATAATGTGGATCTTCACACTTCACATCTTCACAACTCCCCCTCCCCTCATGCTTGCCCTCCCCTCCCCTGCTCCCCATGCTCCCCCCTCCCTCATTGCTGCCTCCCCTTCCCTCTATGCTGTCTTCCCCTCCCCTCATGCAGCCTGCCCTCCCCTCATGCTGCCTCCCCCTCCCTCATGCTGCCTCCCCTCCCCTCATGCTGCCTCCCTCTCCCGCGCCTTCCCTTCCTCACGCTGCCTTCCCTTCCTCACGCTGCCTTCCCTTCCTCACGCTGCCCTCCCTTCCTCACGCTGCCTTTCCTTCCTCACGCTGCCTTCCCTTCCTCACGCTGCCTTCCCTCCCCCTCACCCCGCTGCCTTCTCAACCCCTCACACTGCCTTCCTTCTCAACCCCTCGCACTGCCTTCTCTTTCCCTCCCCCATCTTGCCTTCCCCTACCCTCATGCTGAGATCCCTTCCCCCACCCTCCTCGCACACTCCCTCCTTTCTCTTCCCCCCCTCCCTCTTCACTCTCCCCTACCGTTGCCGCTCTCTCTCTCCTCCCCTCCCCCTGTTCTCTGTCTCTCTTCTCTCTCTCTCCTCTCTCTCTCTCCCCCCCCCCCCTCTCCCCTCTCTCCCTCTCCCCCCTCTCTTCCCCTCTCTCCCCCTCTCCCCCTCTCCCCCCTCTCCCTCTCTCCCTCTCTCCCTCTCTCTCTCTTCTCTCCTCCCTCTCTCTCCCCTCTCTCTCCCTCTCTCTCCCCCTCTCCCCTCTCCCCCTCTCTCCCTCAATCTCTCGGTCTCTGTCTGTCTGTCTCTCTCTCTCTCTCTCTCTCTCTCTCTCTCTCTCTCTCTCTCTCTCTCTCTCTCTGCCATCCTTTCTTAATATTCCATCAGCTATGTGATGGGTGGTATTTGTTTGTTTGTTTATATGTATGTATATACTTATATATATTATATAATATATATAATATATTATATTATATATATAGTGGGGAGAACAAGTATTTGATACACTGCCGATTTTGCAGGTTTTCCCACTTACAAAGCACGTAGAGGTCTGTAATTTTTATCATAGGTACACTTCAACTGTGAAAGACGGAATCTAAAACAAAAATCCTGAAAACCACATTGTATGATTTTTAAATAATTAATTTGCATTTTATTGCATGAAATAAGTATTTGATACATCAGAAAAACAGAACTTAATATTTGGTACAGAAACCTTTGTTTGCAATTACAGAGATCAGACGTTTCCTGTAGTTCTTTAACCAGGTTTGCACAGACTGCAGCAGGGATTTTGGCCCACTCCTCCATACAGATCTTCTCCAGATCCTTCAGGTTTCGGGGCTGTCGCTGGGCAACACAGACTTTCAGCTCCCTCCAAAGATTTTCTATTGGGTTCAGGTCTGGAGACTGGCTAGGCCACTCCAGGACCTTGAGATGCTTCTTACGGAGCCACTCCTTAGTTGCCCTGGCTGTGTGTTTCGGGTCGTTGTCATGCTGGAAGACCCAGCCAAGCCCATCTTCAATGCTCTTGTTGAGGGAAGGAGGTTGTTGGCCAAGATCTCGCGATACATGGCCCCATCCATCCTCCCCTCAATACGGTGCAGTCGTCCTGTCCCTTTGCAGAAAAGCATCCCCAAAGAATGATGTTTCCACCTCCATGCTTCACGGTTGGATGGTGTTCTTGGGGTTGTACTCATCCTTCTTCTTCCTCCAAACACGGCGAGTGGAGTTTAAACCAAAAAGCTCTATTTTGGTCTCATCAGACCACATGACCTTCTCCTATTCCTCCTCTGGATCATCCAGATGGTCATTGGCAAACTTCAGACGGGCCTGGACATGCGCTGGCTTGAGCAGAGGACCTTGCGTGCGCTGCAGGATTTTAATCCATGACGGCGTAGTGTGTTACTTATGGTTTTCTTTGATACTGTGGTCCCAGCTCTCTTCAGGTCATTGACCAGGTCCCGCCGTGTAGTTCTGGCCTGATCCCTCACCTTTCTCATGATCATTGAGGGTCCACGAGGTGAATCTTGCATGGAGCCCCAGACCGAGGGAGATTGACTGTTATCTTGTACTTCTTCCATTTTCTAATAATTGCGCCAACAGTTGTTGCCTTCTCACCAAGCTGCTTGCCTATTGTCCTGTAGCCCATCCAGCCTTGTGCAAGTCTACAATTTTGTCCCTGATGTCCTTAGACAGCTCTCTGGTCTTGCCCATTGTGGAGAGGTTGGAGTCTGATTGATTGAGTGTGGACAGCTGTCTTTTATGCAGATAACGAGTTCAAACAGGTGCAGTTAATACAGGTAATGAGTGGAGAATGGGAGGGCTTCTTAAAGACAAAACTAACAGGTCTGTGAGAGCCAGAATTCTTACTGGTTGGTAGGTGATCAAATACTTATTTCATGCAATAAAATGCAAATTAATTATTTAAAAATCATACAATGTGATTTTCAGGATTTTTGTTTTAGATTCCGTCTTTCACAGTTGAAGTGTACCTATGATAAAAATTACAGACCTCTACGTGCTTTGTAAGTGGGAAAACCTGCAAAATCCACAGTGTATCAAATACTTGTTCTCCCCACTGTATATATATATAATATATATATATATATATATATATATATATATCGGCTGGAGTGGTGTAAAACTCACCGCCATTGAACTCGGAGCAGTGGAAACGCGTTCTCTGGAGTGATGAATCACACTTCACCATCTAGCAGTCCGACGGATGAATCTGGGTTTGGCAGATGCCAGGAGAACACTACCCAAATGCATAGTGCCAACTGTGAAGTTTGGTGGAGGAAGAATAATGGTCTGGGGCTATTTTTCAAGGTTTGGGCTGGGCCCCTTAGTTTCAGTGAAGGGAAATCTTAATGCTACAGAACACAATGACATTCTCGATGATTCTGTGCTTCCAACTTTGTGGCAACATTTGGGGGAAGGCCCTTTCCTGTTTCAGCATAACCATACCCCCCATGCACAAAGAGAAGTCCATACAGAAATGGTTTGTCGAGATCGGTGGGGAAGGACTTGACTGGCCTGCACAGAGCCCTGACCTCAACCCCATCAAACATCTTTGGGATGAATTGGATGCTGACCGTGAGCCAGACCTAATCACCCAACATCAGTGCCTGACCTCACCAATACTCTTGTGGCTGAATGGAAGCAAAACACTGCAGCAATGTTCCAACATGTAGTGGAAAGCCTTCGCAGAAGAGTGGAGGCTGTTATCGCAGCAACGGGGAGACCAACTCCATATTAATGCCCATGATTTTGGAATGAGATGTTGGATGAGAAGGTGTCCACATACTTTTGGCCTTGTAGTGGAATTTGAATGGCATTCAGTGAGTGCATACCTCCGCCAGGCTGAACAGTTTGCATTTTGTACCCCACTGATAGGCCGGATCTGCAGCCGTCCAAACCGTATCAGTTTCTGTGTTTGGGACTTTGTTTTGCCAGCGAATATTCAAAATTATTTGCAAGCACCTCATGTGGAAGCTGTCCAAGTTCTGCACATTGCGTCGGTATAACGTCCAGGTCTCGCAGCCATATAGCAAGGTGAACATAACGGCTGAGCGATAGAAGCTGATCTTTGTGGTGAGTGACACGTTGTGGGTGGACCACATCCATGGGAGAAGCCGGCCAAACGTGGAACTCTTTACTGATGTGTGAGGTAATTTTGGCATCGATGGTATCATTGTTGCTGATGATGCTGGCAAAGTAGCAAAACTTTTTCGAAACTTTCAAAGGCTGATCATTGATTGTGACCCGGGGTTCCACATATTGTGAATCCAGTTTCAGTTGGAGCAATACTTCATTCTTCTTGATGCTGACAATCATGCCGTATCAGTTGGCAGATCTTATGAGTATGAAGGCATCCGTCAAGTGTTGCGCATCCTGTGAGATTTCCTCAGTGGTTGTTGCAATCTGATTGGTTCCCTTTCTTTTTGTACAGGTGGACGATTGTGGTGTCTTTGAAATCCTGTGGGACTGACTCCTCGGACCAGACTCGGGTGAACATTTTATGTAGTTGCAAAAGCAGAGGGGGGCTGCCATGCTTGTACACTTCCAGTGGAATACTGTCAGCACCAGATGCCTTGCCTGTTTTTCGTTGTTTCATCACTTCGTGGATTTCATCTAGCATTGGTAGTACCACAAGGTGTGACATCTCAGGTATTGGGTGGATGTCTTCTATTGTTACGTCATCGATGTTGGATGGCTGTTTCCAAACCTTGTCGAAGTTTGATGGCTACATTTGTAAGTTCAAAGTTGGCTCCATGATAAGAGAACTCCCATCAGCACTTTGTACCAGTGTGATCCCGTTGAAACGAGGACTGTACATATCTTTCAGTTCTTTGAAGATTGGCAGCTTCTCTGCGATTGGCAGCTTCTTGGAGTGCACAGACTCTGTCGATGCACCATTCCTCTTTCATTTGGTGACATTTCTTCTGTACTGCCCTTCTGGCCCTTGCGTATTTGTTCTTCAACAGATTATATTTCTTGCATGCATAGGTGACATGCTCCTGGTGCAGGTCATCCAGCTTGGAAATAAATGGATAGTTTTTGTCGAACCAGTCACAATGTTTTCATTGTATGTACTGTAGCCAATTGTATTGAGTGTAGCCTTCTGAGTAGCTTCGCAGAGTGCCTTCCCCTTCCCCTTCCATTCAGCTGTGCAAGAGTTAAAGTCTGTGTCATCAGATCTGCCCAGTTCCTCCTCGAGATTGACTACTAGCTCGGTACGTGTGTCCAGGTTTTCAGCTTCGGGTTTTGGTGGGGTCATTGGTTCCATGCTTTAGGCGCAATGTGGAAAGCTGTTAACAACGATCAGACGATGATCGGATCATGCAGTGTAATGCTGAACAGCTCTCGTCAGATGGACGTTGATACACAATGATGTAGTCTATTAGGTGCCAGTGCTTTGACCTTGGATGCATCCACACGATATTCAGCCAGTTCACCTGTTGGGATGGTGTGTTCGTGATGGTGAGCTTGTTATTGGTGCAAAAACTTAAGAGGGTACCGTGACCATTTTCTTGACCGACACCATGGTTGCCGATAACTTGGTCCCATGCATCGGAGTTGCAGCCCACTCTGGCATTGAAATCACTCAGCAACACAATTTTGGCATTGGCAGGTGGAAATAATACAACTTGTGATAGTTGTTTGTAAAAGGCTTCTTTCTCTTCATTGGAATAGGGCATGCTTGGTGCATATGTGCTGATAACAGTGGCATGTCTGTCCTCCTGAAGTTTTAGCCGCATTGACATTAACCGCTAATTATGTCCTTTTGGGATAGATACCAGCCACGGAATGAGCTTAGTTTTGATGGCCAAACCAATACTAGCTTTTGAGCAGCATCCACAGGTTTACTGATCCAGTAGAATGTGTATCCGATGCCTGTTTCGGTGAGCTGTGACACATCGGCAATTCTTGTCTCGCTAAGCACTGCAAAATTGATGTCTTTTCGAGCGAGTTCCCGAGCGACGATGACTGTTTTTCGTTCCAGTTTTGTTGTGTTGTCTTGGATCGTGCGAACATTCCACGCACCAAGCGTGAAACCTTTTCGTTTTTATTTTTTCTTTCTTTCATTCTTTCAACCGCAGAAGTTAGATGGCATTTCTGCCTATCCCCACCGCCCCTTCCACATTGCCACAGGACTTGGAACGGTCGGAAGTGATGGTTATGTCCTCCTGCACTGCGTGGGATTATAGTGAAAGTGACACGTGCTACATCAGACCCACTCTCTCATCCGCCACAGCCCTTGAGCACAGGTCTGGAAGCCCAGAACATGAACACAGCATATGACGGATGCAGCAGAATGGCCGAAACAAGAGGCCGAGTTGGCCTCTTGCTTGCCCTTAATGCGGGTGTGCCACATTGCAGTGCCTTGAGACCGTGGCCTGGATAAGTCCAGATCGCCCTCCAAGGTAGTACCCAGTAATAGCATTCATCCTGATCTGCACCCACTCTCTTCTCTCCTCCTACCCTCTCTCCTCCCTCTCTCCCCTACTCCTCTCTCCCTCCTCCCCCACTCTCCCTCCTCCCCCACCCTCTCCTTTCCTGTCTCCACAGACAGCCAAACTCTTAAACTATGTCACCATTTTTTTCTAATTTACAACACGTTTTGTAATTGCCACCTAATAAGTGTTATACATGTTTTGGATGGCATTGACCTTGACTTTTGACTAATTTTAACCAGATTTTATGCACATATAGTACACATTTGTACAAATCAGCTCTGTAAGGTTCAATCTGATATCTTCAAAAATACCTTTGGTTTGGCAACAGAAAAATCACAAAAAACCCATTTAATTAAATATTCTCCACCATTCTGTCTGTGGGGGAATAAAGGGGATGGTGGGAGGGGGGAGAGGGCGAGGATCGGGGAGTGAAGGAGAGAGTAGAGAGGAGCCAGGAAAGGAGAGAGAGAGAGAGAGGAGAGAGAGAAGAAGAGAGAGAGAGAGAGAGAGAGAGAGAGAGAGAGAGAGAGAGAGAGAGAGAGAGAGAGATAGAGGAGAACAGTGTTGGGGGGGGGGGAGGAGGGAGGTGGAGTGGAGAGTGAAGGGTGAGGGGGGAGGGTTGGATTGCTTAGGTCTTGAAGTGACATTCTACATTGCGTGGGATTTCCACGGGTCCTCGCTAGTCAACCTATAATATAATAATACCACTCCTCTCGCGCCGTAAAGGTGCATGAGCCTGCCGAGGCAATTTCATTGGCAAATAGTACATTTCACCAACTTCGGAAGGATGACAGGCTAAGTCAACCCCACCTGGTGTTAATTCAACGGTAACAGGGGCTCAAACTCAGACCTGAAGATCCCAAGCCAACTACCTTAACTGCAAAGCCAACACCAGGAATAGTCATCATAATAAATCATATATATATATATATATATATATATATATATATATATATACAGTGGGAGAAACAAGTAGTTGATACACTGCCGATTTTGCAGGTTTTCCCACTTACAAAGCACGTAGAGGTCTGTAATGTTTATCATAGGTACACTTCAACTGTGAAAGACCGAATCTAAAACAAAAAATCCTGAAAATCACATTGTATGATTTTTAAATAATTAATTTGCATTTTATTGCATGAAATAAGTATTTGATCACCTCCCAACCAGTAAGAATTCCAGCTCTCACAGACCTGTTAGTTTTGTCTTAAGAAGCCCTCCCATTCTCCACTCATTACCTGTATTAACTGCACCTGTTTGAACTCGTTATCTGCATAAAAGACAGCTGTCCACACTCAATCAATCAGACTTCAAACTCTCAAACATGGGCAAGACCAGAGAGCTGTCTAAGGACATCAGGGACAAAATTTTAGACTTCACAAGGCTGGGATGGGCTACAGGACAATAAGCAAGCAGCTTAGTGAGAAGGCAACAACTGTGGCGCAATTATTAGAAAATGGAAGAAGTTCAAGATAACAGTCAATTGCCCTCGGTCTGGGCTCCATGCAAGATCTCACCTCGTGGAGCCTCAATGATCATGAGAAAGGTGAGGGATCAGCCCAGAACTACACGGCAGGACCTGGTCAATGACCTGAAGAGAGCTGGGACCACAGTATCAAAGAAAACCATAAGTAAACACTACGCCGTCATGGATTAAAATCCTGCAGCGCACGCAAGTCCCTCTGCTCAAGCCAGCGCATGTCCAGGCCCGTCTGAAGTTTGCCAATGACCATCTGGATGATCCAGAGGAGGAATGGGAGAAGGTCATGTGGTCTGATGAGACCAAAATAGAGCTTTTGGTTTAAACTCCAATCGCCGTGTTTGGAGGAAGAAGAAGATGAGTACAACCCCAAGAACACCATCCCAACCGTGAAGCATGGAGGTGGAAACATCATTCTTTGGGATGCTTTTTTGCAAAGGGACAGGACGACTGCACCGTATTGAGGGGAGGATGGATGGGGCCATGTATCGCGAGATCTTGGCCAACAACCTCCTTCCCTCAACAAGAGCATTGAAGATGGGCTGACTGGGTCTTCCAGCATGACAACGACCCAAAACACACAGCCAGGGCAACTAAGGAGTGGCTCCGTAAGAAGCATCTCAAGGTCCTGGAGTGGCCTAGCCAGTCTCCAGACCTGAACCCAATAGAAAATCTTTGGAGGGAGCTGAAAGTCTGTGTTGCCCAGCGACAGCCCCGGAACCTGAAGGATCTGGAGAAGATCTGTATGGAGGAGTGGGCCAAAATCCCTGCTGCAGTCTGTGCAAACCTGGTTAATAACTACAGGAAATTTCTGATCTCTGTAATTGCAAACAAAGGTTTCTGTACCAAATATTAAGTTCTGTTTTCTGATGTATCAAATACTTATTTCATGCAATAAAATGCAAATTAATTATTTAAAAATCATACAATGTGATTTTCAGGATTTTTGTTTTAGATTCCGTCTTTCACAGTTGAAGTGTACCTATGATAAAAATTACAGACCTCTACATGCTTTGTAATGGGAAAACCTGCAAAATCGGCAGTGTATCAAATACTTTCTCCCCACTGTAAATTATAATATATATAATATTTATATATATATATATATATATATCTATCTACATCTACATCTACATCTACATCTACATCTACATCTACATCTACATCTACATAAAATAACGACCCACCCACATCTCTCACCTGTGAATGGATGGAGTGACCAATTAGCTCTCACCTAATCAATTAAACCCAGGTAGCTAGGATTATATAAATAAATTGACTCCTCCCAAATTCTTTGAGCCGAAGAAGCTGGATAAAGCAACCATGAAAACTACCCAAGGTAAGCCCTTTGCTGTTTCAAACCCATCCTAGAGTTCCTCCACAACTATAAAGACGTTCACAAAGAGTACACACATGAGAATCCCAATGCTACACACCCCCTCAGCTACCGGACCGGTTTCATCCCTTTTTGGCGAATCATCAGTGACAGCACAGACAGCAATGCATACCAACGAGGCTCCCGAGCGCGTACTTTACAACTGTGGAGGAATTCTGGGAAGGGTTTGAAACAGCAAAGTGCTTACCTTAGGTAGCCTTTCATGGTTACTTTATGTAGCTTCTTCGGCTGGAAGTGCATGGGAGGAGTCAATTTATATTTTTTATATAGTTCTCATGTAGTTCTCATATCCTCATTCCAAGGGCTCTTTTCAAAATCTTCACTGAACCTGTGACAGCCTCCACTTGTCGCTTGTTTGAAGTGATATTCCCAGGAATGATTTTTCAGTGCTCAGTACGGGTTTTCTCCATCACTCCTGGAGCTCAAACAATCACTGGTACAATTTCAGCTTTCTTCAATTTCCACATCCTGTTGACCTCATTTTTTAGATCCCACTATTTGGTCATTTTCCTGATTTCTGTTGCATTTAGTCCAAAGTCATTGGGAACTCAGACCTTGATCAGCAATGCCGACTTTTCCTTTTTGTGGTTGAGCACCATGTCCGGACGCAATGCCTTGTTTTTCAATTTCCACACTTGATGGGATCATCTTGTCATGCGTGAACATTATATGTTCATTTTCAAGGATCGGCACTGGTTTGTGTTTCCATGATTGTTCTGGGACCGGGATGTTGAAATGTTTATAGATGTGCCAGTGGATTACTCTGCAGACGCTGTTATGTATTTCTGTGTCCAGCTGTTCCGAAATGAGTATTTTACATCCCGAAAGGAGGTGGCTGGTACTTTCTGTTTCTTCCCCACAAAACATACATTTGTCCGATTGACTAAATCCCGCCATTTTCTTAGGGGCATTAGTGTAATGTCCTTGATCTTGGGCATTGATGATGACTCGTTCTCCATCCCAACTAATTTGACTTCTTCTTAGCCATTCCAAAGAGCCTTCCTTGTCGATCCCTGTTCTGTCAACTTCTTTTTTAAATCCTCCTGCTCTTTTGTCATTCTCCTATTTGTCAGAGTATATCTGTTGATATTTCTTTTTGTAGTTTTCCTTTTTTACCTCCGCCACCAAAAGTGGAAGGAGGTTATGTTTTCACCCCCTGTGTGTCTGTCTGTCTGTTTGTTAATTACGAAAATGGAAGATTTTTCAAGTATATTGGTTGGTCTTGTGCGTTATTCTGTCTGTCTCTCTGTCCCTCTGTCTCTCTGTCTCTTTGTTTGTATGTCAATCTTTTACAGGTCACAATTTGAAACCGTTCTTCACGAAACTTCACCACATGGTGGAGTTCATCATTAGCAAGAAGCCTAGTGATTTTGAGGTCAGTAGGTCAACATCGGCCAAAGGTCAACAACTTTGTTATATTTCTAAAATCCTCAAATTTCATCCGATTGACTTGAAATTTGAAGAGGATTTGTAGACTTGGTCATTGAATTCAACCAGCCAACTATTTTTAAGGTCAAATATGTTTTATGGATTTTGCAAGTGTTGTGCTATGCATGACTTCTTTCTTGTTTGTTTTTTACTTGTGAAAATCAAACATTTTTCAAGTATATTGGTTAGGCTTTTGCATTATTCTGTCTGTCTGTTTGTATGTTTATCACCTACAGGTCACAATTTTAAACCGATCTTCACAAAACTTCATCACATGGAAGAGTTCATGATAAGCAAGAAATCTGTTGTTTTTGAGGTCAAAAGGTCAACATAGGCCAAAGGTCAACAACTTAGGTGATCGGATTTGGTTTAGGTTTATTTCGTTGGGTTTATTTGGATTCATAAAATCTTCAATTCTCATCCAATTGACTTGAAATTTGAAGAGGATTTATACTTCAGGTCATGTGGAGATGTGCATAAACATTAATCTTTATAAACAGCTGCATGTGACCAGTGGGAAAAAATTTGGCTCAGTAATTGAGAAAACACGCTTGTATGTCAAGCGGCTTGGAAATCGGGTTTTATCAAATATATTTTGTTTTGAAACTCACAAAGAGAAACCATATAACCTTTCCAAAGCACACGTTTCACATAAAATTAACAATTGCTTTAGAAATAGTCACGAGGACAAAGGAAAACGTGATCGCTCATCCACTGCTGAGGTTAAAAGTTAAAATCATCATCATCATCATCATCATCATCATTATCATCATCATCATCATCACCACCATGACACCCATAACCAAGCATGCAGGCATGCACACACAGACCTGTAGAGAGTCCCTTTACTTTACAGATCCAAATCTACCCATATGTACCTCTACCTTGTAACAACTGCCAACTATACATCCCGATCGGGACACGAACTGCACCGCTATCGACTGTAGGGCACTTGGCAAGCAGCTTAAGCACTCAAGCAAGCACTCCATTGAAGTGTTTGATAAGTAACGGCCTGCTTGGCAAGCAATAACAAGCTCATTGATAATGGCATATACCCACAAATATCTAAACATCGCCGATTTCTTAATATTTTCGGATTTCACTCCAGATTTTGAGTTATTTAGTCCACGTGATCCGATCCTCACAACTCAATATTTCCATGATATACTTTAATTAGTCCGTGAGAGTAGATTGTGCAAAATCACATCATGTAATGCACAAAATTGCTCCAAGCTCCTAATTTGAAAATTTTAGCACTTACAAATGTGATGTGTACAGTGATTCGTTGGTATGTCAATGAGGCATTCGATGACATGAATGAGGAAAATGAAAAAAAAACATTTTGAGTGCTTTATTATTCGTAAACCATTGTGGCCTGTTCTAACTCAAGGCATTGTTGAGCAGGCTGAACAAAATGGTGAATTGAGACCCCCGCGAGGAAGAGCGAGGATGCGCATTCAGAACCCATCAAGAGCAAGGTGTCTGAGGACGCACCTGATAAAGGATAAAATTAAATAAGGCCGTTAATTATCTTCAAAAGGGGTATTTTAATTAACCCAAACACCCAATTTTCACTCATGCACTTCCTTGGAGTTCCTCGTAAGCATGCAAAAGTTTCAGGCTGCTAGGTTCATGGATGTGGAGTTATGCAGGAGACATACACACACACACACACACACACACCCACACACCACCACACAAATACACAAACACACAAACACACACACTTATTGGGATAGATGCCAAGCTGAACCGCTTTCTTTGGACATGGGTCAAATTTTTTTCCCCTTCTCGCTGCGTAGTTTATGCAGGTGCTCGGTGTGACTAGTAATGCTACTTGTGAACCAGGTAAAAAAAAATAGACATGTTTGAAATCAAATATACTCCATACGAGGCATCCATTCCTCCTTCATTTTCCCCCACCCCTCACCCTCAAAAAATGGCCAAAAAGTCAACAATGTTTGAGATTGAAGAAATCCATGCCGTTTGATGTGTAATTGTTGTGTAACTGTCAACATCAGGGCACTTTTAAGGGTTTAAATGGTGATGTTGCCAAACTCAGGTCATTCGCTTATGAATGCAAGCCCAAGGAATGGACTCTCGAGTATAAACGTTCGTTCAGGTGGGCTATGAATGAGTAGAATGGATCTTTGTCAGACGGTGTCTGTGACTTCTGGGTGACTGTGCAATGAACACAGAAAGCAATGTAATGGTTGAAACAAAACTTGTATTTCGAATAAACGGATACAGTCACATGAGGAGGTTCACCATTACATACAATGAATGTACAACTCTGACTCCCACATTGAGGTGTCTTCATACAGTGTCTTTGTCCCGCCAGCCCAACTCCTAAATGATGACCTCAACAGCCGGGTGCTGTCCAAAGTGGGCTCCCATTGCGTTGTACTCAATCGATGTCCTCCAGGCCCAACTCCTACATGATCACCTCACGTGCCGGGTCCTGTCCAACATCAGCTCCCATTGTGTTGCACTCACTTGATGTCTTTGTCTTGTCGATCTGTTCACGTCGTCCTCCATTATCCAAATCAAGGGTGTCTCGTAACGCTGGTCCTTTCAGGATGATTTTACAGCTCTAAGGACTTCTTCCTGGCACACAGCCATAACGGGTTATTTTTTCAACCTGATTATAATTGGCTTCACATGTCCACAAACAACTCTAGATAATGAAACTTAGTTCACTTATCCAACTTCATGATTTTATATCAAGCACAGAGATGGTCAGTTCACATTCTCTTCCGGATACCGATAGCGTTTCTCTCGGTCGAAGAGATTGCACCACCAACCCATCGGTTGATATGGGAACCTTCCATTTTAGACACCACGACACTCGTCTAGCACTTTCCATCAAGTGGTTTCCAATACAATGCTGCCCTCCACAGTCAAATCAGCTCATTACAATCAGTTTAATAATTCCCAGAGTTTCACTGATTCATGTCATCTCAAATTTATATCATGTACCAATTGATTTTAATCATTCATTTTTATACATTTACCAATGTCCATCCACAAATACATTAACCCATGCATACCGACATCACAGCTGGCTTTTAACTGACAGGCACCTTCATTTATTTATGTAATCTACAAATTTCATGGAAGTTTTGACCCCACTTACTCTCCCCAATCAGAGCTCAATTAACATGGGGGCACAGGGGGGAATGTGTCCCATGCCCCCCTCGTCATGCCTCCCCCCTCCCAGGTTGCCATGGAAAAAAATTGCATGTGTTTAAATGAGTCATATGAATGACGTTTTACACAGTTCCATTCTTTCGGACCATACTTCGTTAATATTTTCAATAAGAAAAACATTATAAGTTGAAATATATATGCGTTACTAAATGTAATCTATATATGTATATGTATATATATATATATATATATATATATATATATATATATACTGTATATTTATATGTGTGTGTGTGTACTCACTTGTGGTGTTATTTCAATTCATCATGATTTTATCCATTCCAATAGTGTATATAATCGTTTATAATGATTTTATAGAGAGGAATACACAAGGGCTCCCCTTTCTTAAGTGCCCTCGGCCCCCCAGAGCATTAATCCGGCTCTCTTCCCAATGGAGATAAATCGAGCCAAGAACCCCTTCGACACATTCCTGAGTTCGTGTTTTTGTTGAGTTATTATGTCTAGATGAGCAAAACCAAGGATGCTGTTTTTGGGAGCCACATATATGACAAACTCAATGTTTTAATCTTATTTTGTTGTTTTTGTTCTTATACATTTGCATTTTCAAACCAAACATGAATATTTTCTTTTTTTCCAAAGTTAGCAATTCTGTGATGCACTTCCTTGTTTACATGTTGGTTACACAATGATAAAGGCCATTGTTTTAAGAACGGACATAATTAGTTCTTTCCTTACTTCCTTCCTCTTCGGCTCCGGAGGAAACACACTTTGTTTCGAGACAGTGGGTTGCACTTTTTCTTTCTGAAATGTCAGAGTAATGGTAATGTGCTTCGAATATAACTGTACCTGTTGGGGTAGATGATCAAAGTTTTATTTGAATGATATCTGATAAAATTGAGAAATCGACGCCGAATGTGTACCTTGCTGTGCACCATCACACATTTTATTGGAAACATTTTAGTTTCTACCCATCAACTGTGTTCATTAGAAAACTCCTGGATCTTCAACTCTCTGGCGTCAATTTGTCATGCCAATAACCATGAACAAGAAGATTGAATCAACTCCATCCACCAATTAACTGCCATCTCTCACACAGCCCTCTGAACATACTCACTTGTTTGTATACAGGGTCGAGGCTCGTGGAGGAGCGAGAACACGGAATGGATGGGGACATAACAGAAAGAGAAGAACAGTGGAAAGAGAAAGGGGGATGGGGACACACTGACAGCAGGGTTGAAGGATAAATTATAGGGAGACTTGGAGAAATAATAGATGTGGCGATGAATGAGGACACAGGGGTTGAGAAAGATTGATACTCTCTTTCTCACTCATGTGGGGGGAGAAGCAACAAACTCTCAATCACAATAGTGGAAGGAAAAACTGGATACCTCGAAAAAGGTGAGCTTGGGAGGGTTAACGGGGGTAGAAAAGATCATGCTTGTGGATGGAGAATGACCTGAGATGGCGGTGAACAGCTGTCTTGAAGCCCTGGAGGAAAGGATGAGATTGAAGAGACTGAGGAACTTGTTTCTACAAGCAGGAAAAAAGAGGAACGAATGACTGAAGGTTCTGGATTTTGCGAGTTTAGCCAAAAGGGAGTTGATAGTAGACTGCATACGCCTTGCAGAAACCTGGGGAGTGGGGGACAGAGCTCGAAAAGGGCAGAGGGAACACCACCAAAAATGATGCAGAAGACAGAGATCACCAGCCTGTTTGCAATGGGCAAGTGATAGGCCTATCCTGGAATGTCCTACACGTCCACATTCTTGTATAAGAATGCTCCAGGAAGTTTAACCAACACTTGCAGAGTTTGAAGTCACTTCTTTATTTAAAAAAAATAACACAAATGCGTCGGTAAAAAACTGTGCCTTGTCCACATAACCACACGTCCCGCCAGACCGGGGAACCGCCCGCTCGCTATTTGCAGCAGGGATGAAGCAACACATGGGGGGAGCATAAACATGCATAAGGCAAAACATTACTATGCATGAGGCAAGACATGGGCAGACAATACACATGCATGAAGCAAAACATGCATGGAACATGACTATACGTTTTACATTCAAACTTGGTTACATCACACTCATCACCTGGTTGTTTTTTTTTCATATAAACCATGACAGCAATTGATTGAGCAAAGAATTCCATGAACACGAGAACCAGGGTAGCCACCTTGGCTCGAAACTTCGTCAAATTGTTAATGAACATTATCAAAACTGTTGGGACATTTGTCAAAAATGAAATAAACTGAATACATGGTACATCATACACAGTCACTAAATTCATGGACCAGACCACGGCTAATGGATAGGGACAAAGTGGAAAATATCATGAGAATATAAAAATCACATTCATTAGAACACAATGAAGGAATTCACTCTTACCCCGCTGGTATAAGCAGTTCGACCTCAGTTACGGGTCACATGTAGATATGGGGTTTGTCATCCTTCATGGTGTGGATTTGCACTTTTCGAACCCGACCGTCTGCACTGGGCAATGTCTCAATCACACATCCATAGTGCCAATTGTTCCTGTATGCATCCGCCTTCAGCAGAACAATATCACTGACACAAAGGTTGCACTTCGTGACTTGCCACCTTGTACAGGGATGCAGGGTCGGAAGTTATTCTTTGCGCTATCGTGACCAGAAGGTATTCGCCAAATGCTGTACATGTCGCCACTAACAGCTGAAGATGTCTGGAGGATGACCTAAATCACCTGGTGGTGCGGAAGAGGCGTTGTCTTGAACTTCCACTTCGAGAAACGTGTGAAACGTTGTGTTCCCAGGGAAGGTTCATGCTTGGTAGCTAATATGGCTATGGAATGAAACTCTGGATCGTTGACCAACTCCACAGCAGGAAAAGTGGGTTTAATGGGGTAGTTCAGAATCCCAGAGAAATATTGGCCCAGATGACCATAATGACTCCATCAAGTCATAGGCTTTTACGGAGCAAGTGGCCAGGTCTGCTGGGTTATTGTTGGTTGCCACATAGTTCCATTGAGAAGGTGATGTTCTCTAATGGGTCTTTTGCTCTACTTCGGTCATGATGACGATGGGTTCCTGTCCGAAGCATCCTAATACCCCGAGGAGACTATTGATGAGGTCTGGACCAGGAAGTATTACCTTATTTAGTGAGACACCACGACAGGTAGCACTGCCATCGAAGTGAGACAGAGAGAGAAAATGAGGATGAGGATGAGGATGTGTTGTTAAGGATTTGCTTAAATCATTATCAGATGTAGAGGTGATGAAAGAACAATCCTTTTTTGAGAGCATATGTTGCATTCCTTTCCTGTCGATCTGATGGAATAACCTGAATCTTCGGTGTTGCACTAGCTCTCAAACTACAACAGAAAATTATTGTAGTTTTGCCAGAGGGGTCAAGTGGAGTGGATGGAGAGATGTTCATTACCAGGTCCAGGAGGGAGGACGTATCTTTATTGGAGATCTGTGCGAGGAAATTCGCAGGTGGGGTCAGACAAATTGGGTGGTACGTCATTAGCTTATCTAGAATTGGAATTCCAGACAACCTATTGTCATCGTGTACGGTCCGTCCGTCTCCTATTTCAACTTCTCCGGCCAAACCGCTGGGCCGATCTGGCTGGAATTTGGCGGCAACGTTCGCTCATCACTGGTACCAGGAATTGCAAAGCTCGTTCCGGTCACATGACTTGAAGTAGGTCAAAATGGTCGATTTAGTACATTTCTTCAAAAATCTTCCTCTCCAGACCCACCAGTCAGAATGCTACCAAATTTTGGTTACAACTTTAGGCCAGAGCCCAGATAAACTGCAGGTGCAGTGGTCTGATATATATATTTTTTAATGACGGGACCACTTTTGTTGTGTGAATGTGCTTTTGTGTTTGAAGGGAATGTGCAGAAATGTACTTTATTGCAATGCTGTGTAAGTGATTGAGCTATTTACATCACCAAATAAATCCCCATGTACGCATGTAAGCACAAGTGCTACAACATGCTCAAGTGTATTGAACTGAGTGTGTGGTGCAGTAGTTGTGTTTTGACAGATTACAAAAGTTCGAGTGAGTGAGTGGTGCAAGGATTGTTTGGAGAGAGAGAGAGGGAGAGAGAGAGAGAGAGGGGGCTGTTTCTTCTTCCTGCTGACCCATTCTCAGGGTGTGCCAGGAAAGGCCTGGCTGGGCTCGTCACACCCATGTTCCTGTCCCCTCTCAAGCACAACTCATGACTTGGGCTCATTGCATGGGACACCAATCTCAGTGGTTTCTGTACCCATGTTTCAATACTTGTCCGAGGTTTTTACTGTGAGTATTGTCATCATTTTAAATCGTTTTCCTTCTTTTGGAAGTTATTTTCACCTCATCCTCTGTAACATAGCTCATTTGTTTTTGTTTGTTGGTGCTTTCATCGGGGAGTAATTAATTTATTTATAAAAGATAAAATAAATAATTCCAGGGAAGACACGACGAGTCCTTATTGCCTTTGTGTTTTTCCCTGCACACTCTTCCCAATCAAGCGGGAATTGTTAGTTTTGTCAGTGTTGGGCAGTGTGACCACTCCTTGGCTTTTTTCACAAGATCTTGGCTATTCGTTGTTCACCTTGGCGTCTTGGTTTTCTATAGGTTTTCTTGGCGTATAGGTTTTCTATTATCATCGCTTTTCCGAAACCTTGTGAATTCTTGGCTTTTTTCATTGGCTCACCTTGGCATTTAGGAAAATGAGGAGTAGTCACACTGGTGTTAGGAATCCATCTCCTTCCCTTTGTGGATGATGTGTTAGTACCGTGTCCTTCCCTTTGTGGATGATGTGTTAGTACCGTGTCCTTCCCTTTGTGGATGATGTGTTAGTACCATGTCCTTCCCTTTGTGGATGACGTCTTAGTACCGTGTCCTTCCCTTTGTGGATGATGTGTTAGTATCGTGGCCTTCCCTTTGTGAATGATGTTTAGTACGTGTCCTTCCCTTTGTGAATGACGAGTTAGTACCGTGTCCTTCCCTTTGTGGATGATGTGTTAGTATCGTGTCCTTCCCTTTGTGAATGATGTCTTAGTACCGTGGCCTTCCCTTTGTGAATGACGAGTTAGTACCGTGTCCTTCCCTTTGTGAATGACGAGTTAGTACCGTGTCCTTCCCTTTGTGGATGATGTGTTAGTACTGTCCAACAACGTCATTAAGCAACTTAAATGGAGAGAAAACTTCATATCAGGATTTTACTGAAGTGATTGGATTGGTTTTCTTCAGTCGATATGCTCTCTTTTCATATCACGTTTGTTAGTGCAGGCTATGATAGTGATGCTGTCATTGTGTGTGTGTGTGTGTGTTCACGTTAAGCCAGATGTTACAGAGCAGTAGTGCATATCTATCAGTTTTATCCACGTCGTTAAAACATGTTTGAGGAGCTGATATGTGATGTAACAAAGTCGAGAGTGTTAATTGGGGTTCCAGAAGCAGTTTCTTGGCATGAGTTATGCTAGCTAGTTTGTCATTACCTTCTCAGCAGTAGTTAGGGCAGGAATTTGTAATTTTTTTAGTTTGCCGGCGATAGCCTGCCTACTCTTTGCGAAGGGTACCGTGGGATGTTTAACGTCCACCAAGGAATGCCGGCAGACGAGACATCAGTTTAACGTCCATCCGAGGGACGACATGCACATTGTTGAATCATGTGAAACACTGGGATGATGGTTTATTGCTGGGTCGGGATTCGAACGCAGGCGAGACGGCTCAGAGGGAAGTGTGCATACCTCTGGGGTATCCTGTCAGTCCAAATCGTGTTTGGAGAACATTTAACCATCATCAAACCAACTGTTAAAATATTGCTCACTATTAGGAGAACACGAACAAAGGCGGCCTGTTCTGTTTAGGGCTGCTGGGTAGCTGGTCATTTCTTGGAAGTGCGGCTGTGCCACTGATGCTGTGCCCCTATACCGGTGCACTAGTACTCATTTTGCCGACCTCGGAAGGATGACAGGCTGAGTCAACCCCACCTGGTGTTAATTGAATGACTGACGGGGGCTCAAACTCGGTCGGGGCTTGAGGATGTTAAGCCGCCCGAGCCACGAAGCCAACACCAGTGAGTGGTGCATACCACTGAGTTGTGTGCTCTCAGTCTGACTGTCCATTTTGGTACGAATTTCACTAAAAGCTATGATGCAACAATTTTTCAGGCAGATGTATTGTTTGGAGCCATAAAATGTCCTGTTGTAGGTTTTGAATATCGTAGGCCACTGTGTGTTGGTACCCTGGGTAAATTCCCTGCTTGGGTTGTTTGTCTGCAATCGCTGGGAGGCTTTGTCTCTGGATATGGACAAACATGATTGACCGAGTTTTCCTGCATTCATAATGTTTTTCGACTTTTAAAATGTTCTATTTATATTTACCTTCACCACCGAAGGTGGACGGACATTCTGCTTTCACCCCCGTCTGTTTGTGTTTGTTTGCTTGTGAGCAGGTTATCTCAAAACGTTGTGGACGGATCCGGACTAAGCTTGGCGGACACGTTGGAGTGTGACAAGGCCGAATGAATTCGATTTCGGTTTGGGTCTGGGTTCAGATCCAGCCAATCAGTGGGTACAAAATATATTGTTGCGGGCCAGGGGTCGGGTGAGAAGACCACTAGGGGGGAAAGCCCTCTCGGCTCCCACCAGACTCCCCGGAATTGTAGGCCGTCGCACGGGAATAATTCCGTGACGCGGCGGGTCGCTCACCGACCGTGAGTGCCAATAACTCAACCGCGTGACCTAGGGTCCTCCCGTCTATGGGTTAATCGGGTTACCTAATTAATCACGTTATTTAATTACCGGGGAACACGCCCTAGGTACGCCTTGTCTGAACCGGATCACTCTACCGGATCGGATGCAGCCGAGCGACTGCCAAGGACGCACCGGCGAAAACGAAAGGATCGTTGGGAATATAGTTCTGGCTAAGCTAAGATTCGGACCATGCTGGATAAATGAAGGAAAGGACAAAAACGAGCTGGAAACATTTCTAATAATTTATGAGCAAGCAGGCAAGGAAAGGTATGTGGTACAGGGAATAGGTTTATTGGGATGTGTTGTGCAGGGAAAGCAAGAGCGTGAGGTGTGGCAATGTACAAGCAACTTACAAAAGCAGACACAGAGCAGACTTAACGCGAAATAATAACAATAATAATAATAATAATCTTCTGCAGTCTTACTTATGTGGACAGGCGCTAGGACACACACGCACAAACACACACAGACACAGAAAACCCGATGAAGAGGAGTTATTGCAGCAAGACAGGAGAGGAGTTGAGGCTACGGTCTCTCGGTACCTTTGCACGCTTGCCCGAACGTGGTGCCACAATACGTTTTGGGGGATTTCCATGATGTGGTACCCCTGACAGCTGGCGCATCGTCTCTTGCTTCGGGAGGCTTTGTGCAGCTAGCGTCGGCCTGGAGAAGGAGATACGACTGTCGGTGTGAAGGAGGGACTCGGGTGGATAGGCGGGGTCCATGGATGCCGTAGGAGCGGAGTCCAAGCGATGACTGCAGGAAGTGGTCCAGTGTGCGCGAAGATGAAGGAGGGCAGAGTCGATGTGATGTCGAAGTCCAGCTTGATCAGGAGGTGAGGCGGGCAGAGAGAGATCAAAGGCTCTGCTCGGACCTTTATAGGCCGGCGCGGGCGGGGGCCCACCCCGAAGCACTGTCGTCACCCGATCAGGTGCTCTGATTGGCCCCGACCCTTGCGCAGCCCGGCCGCGATGGCTGGAAACTGCAACATTCCAACTTCCGGCAAGATGACTCCAAGCTGTAAAAATGTCTTGCTCTGACTTCACGACATGATATGAATGCCCACACTGAAGTCGCGTCATGAATTGCCTTGCACAAACCCGGGCCATGCCTGATGACGGCCGAGAGTGGCGGCGGTCCTGCTTGCCCGCTCGGGCACCCGACCAGCGCTGGTCAATGTGCCTGCTCCGTGATCATCACGCAGCCCGAGCGGTCCGGACTGCACACAAGCCTCTGCTGAACGCGAGCCGGAGAGGCGAGGAAACGTCCGCCATCTAGGCCATCAGCCGTAAGCTGTATCGTGCAATTTCGTTCCACTCATCGGGGGGGGGGGGTAGACAAAACCTTGATAATATGATAGTTTATATCCAAATACAAATGTATCCAAAGTTCTCCACTCAAATAGCTGCAGTTATGTGTATTTTCATCTTGAAAATCGATGCATTCGCCGCGCTCTCTCATTTGAATTTTCTCCACACGGATACGTGTGGCCACGTGACGCTCGACAGCCAATAGACGCTCCCGTGTATTATTACCAGGACAATGGAGCGAACGAAAAAGTCAAACGTTTGTCTGTAAGATGGGATAAATGGAGAGAAAGTGTCAACAAATGGCTCGTCTTAGACGTCACGAACACGTTTAGCGAGAGTGCCGGCGCGGGAGGACGAACTTCGATCATGGGCCATTGTACTGGAGTGCCGTGTGTAAAGATTTCAAGTTCCCCCCCTTTCAAGTTCCTCCGATAATCTGAAATCGATTTCAAGTTACCCCGGGGGAAGCTTGAATGATTTCATCCTACCCTCCGATTTCAGATTACCCCCTCAAAACATTTATTTATGTATGTTTATATTACAAAAAATAGTAATTTAATTGATATTGAAAACTAATTAAGGAAAAACTATTGACCACGTGACCGCTTTAAAGAGTTTGCAATGAATTTTGATTTTATTATGAATGATTTTATTTTAATATTGTTATTATTTGAAATCAGTATTTCATAGTTATAGTTTTTGCCACATTTCTATGAAATCCTTCTTTGATATATTTGATACAAATAGACATACTGGTATATATTTTTAACCAACTCAGACTATACTTACAATTATGGAAACAACACATAAAATCAATGTATAAGAAAGGCAATGAAACAGCTTATTTTTAATTCACAATTTCGTTGTGGTGGTGGTGGTGTCGTATGGCAGCTTGCTGCCGGGTAGCTCTCATTTCTTGAAGCACGACTGTGTCGCTGATGCAGTGCCCCTCTACAGTACACACCTGTACTGGTACTCATTTTGCAGACCTCGGAAGGATGACAGACTGTCAACCCCCCGGTGCATTAATTCAGCGGCCGACGGGCTTGAACTCAGGACCCTCGGATCCCAAGCCACCACCCTAACCACTACTCAGGAGTAGGTCACCAAGCCAGCCACCCCTAAACACTACTCAGGACCTAGGATCAACCGCCACCTAACACTACTCAGGACCCAGGCTCAAGCCACCACCCTAACCACTACTCAAGACCCGAGGATCCCAAGCCACCACCCTAACCACTACTCAGGACCCTAGGATCCCAAGCCGCCACCCTAACCACTACTCAGGACCCTAGGATCCCAAGCCGCCACCCTAACCACTACTCTGGACCCTAGGATCCCAAGCCACCACCCTAACACTACTCAGGACCTAGGATCCAGCCACCACCTAACCCTACTCAGGACCTAGGATCCCAAGTCGCCACCCGAACCACTGAGCCAACACCAGCTACACACTCAGCCTGTCATCCTTCCGAGGTCTGCAAAATGAGTACCAGTTACAGTGTGTGTACTGGTAGAGGGGCACTGCATCAGCGACAGTCGTGCTTCAAGAAATGAGAGCTACCCCGGCAGCTAAGCTGCCATACGACCACACCACCACCACACACGAAATTGTGAATTAAAAATAAGCTGTTTTCATTGCCTTTCTTATACATTGATTTTATTGTGTTGTTTCCATAATTGTAAGTATAGTCTGAGTTGGTTAAAATATAATACCAGTATGTTCTATTTGTATCAACTATATCAAGAAGGATTTCATAGAAATGTGGCAAAAACTATAACTATGGGAAATACTGATTTCAATTAATACAATATTAAAATAAAATCATTCATAATAAATCAAAATTCATTGCAAACTCTTTAAAGGCGGTCACGTGGTCAATAGTTTTTCCTTAATTAGTTTTCAATATCAATTAAATTATATTTTTTGTAATAACATACATAAATAAATGTTTTGAGGGGGGTAATTGAAATCGGAGGGGTAGGATGAAATCGATTTCAAGCTTCCCCCGGGGGTAACTTGAAATCGATTTCAGATTATCGGGAGGTAACTTGAAAGGGGAGGTAGCTTGAAAGGGGGGGGGGGTAACTTGAAATCTTACCGGCACTCCAGGTACAATGGCCCATGATCGAAGTTGTCTCCTCCCGCGCCGGCACTCTCGGCTAAACGTGGTTCGTGACGTCTAAGACGAGCCATTTGTTGACACTTTCTCTCCATTTATCCCATCTTACAGACGTAAAACGTTGACTTTTTCGTTCGCTCCATGTCCTGGTGAATAATACACGGGGAGCGTCTATTGGCTGTCGAGGCGTCACGTGCACGTGATCCGTGTGGAGAAAATTAAATGAGAGAGCGCGGCGAATGCATCGATTTCAGATGAAAATACACAATAACTGCAGCTATTTGAGTGGAGAACTTTTGGATACGTTGTATTTGGATATAAACTATCATATTATCAAGGTTTTGTCTACCCCCCCCCGATGAGTGGAACGAAACTTGATTTTCAGGCACTTTTTGAGCCATGGCTGATGGCCTAATCTGGTGGGAACATTCGCGGCCCCAGCGAGGACCGACGGTAAGTGTGAGGATAAATCCTGCATGTTTCGTGCAGTATGTGCAGATCCGCCATTACGCACGTGTCGGCGCTCAGGCTCGCCATTTCTGCTATCGTGTGCGCGGGCGAAACCCGATCGATATAATTAGTTCAGAAATGTGTTGAAAGTCCGCGCCGCTTGTGCCTTGCACATTCGCATCCGCCCAACATGGCGTGGGGTTGCCTTTCTTTATCGGCCTCGATTGAGGATCGCTTGAGGACGGGAGCTCTGTGCTGTTGATGCTCAGTGGTGTTCGAGCGCCCTTTCTGTGCCCCTCCCCGCGAAGTTAGTTTGAAGTATCGCTGTATCTTCGCAGCCGCGTGTGTACTGAAAGTTGCCGCATTCAAGGTGCTGTTTCTTCGTCCCCTCGGTACGTGCTCCGTGCAGCGTGGGCGTCGTGTTGAGTGTGCTTTTGTCCATTGGGTGGAAATTACCGCTGCGCATGCGTCTGGCAGGCTGTTTCTACGGAGGGGGGCCAGCGTAATGCCTGCTTGGCCTTTGCTGAGGACCATCTCACAGCGAAGGGCACGTGGCTCAGATTTACCTCAGGAATACTCAGAAAAAAAGAGTAGGAATGAAGTTAGAAATAATGAAGAGGAAGTTGTAAGCAAACCTGAGATCCTCGCAACCGACGCCCCTGTGTCACGAGACAAGGGAAGGGACTATCTACACGTATATTAATAGAAAAAACTGTCTGGGACCACTTATTTGTTGATGAATGCGGTTCCGAGAACCACAAACAATATAAACTGTTCAGTCTACGCGACGGTATGCGCTCTACCGAGTGCCATGATTTTTTTTGCCTTTCAGAAGAACTAGCAGGGTACCAATCTCCGATGGTTCCATAGATGTCTCACCTCGAATGAGCAATTTTTTTGGAGTGTGTATTGATATTAAACGTGAAGTCAACGTGAAGTGATGATGTGGACCGTGACACCTGGTACATGTTTACCTTGTACAGGATGGTGGTCGCTAGGAAGAGCAACTATCGTTAGTGAGTAAAAACTATACACGTTGTGCACAGCATGATCTTGCTAAACCTAAAGAAACAATAGTTGCCATGGAAACAGCAATTTGGTAATTTGGGAAATTTGACCGACCAGTGTTGTTTTACATGATGAAATGTAGATGAGATTGATTACAATTGGTTGATAATTTTCTAATTTCCACATAATATTTTTTTTTAATGTTTGGATGGCATTGACTTTGACCTTTGATCATTTTGATGAGATTTTATGCACAAACACAACCAGTAAAATCACAAACGTATCCATTTGATTTTCATGTGGTGAATTGTTGTCAATGGACACTTTGTCAAGTGGGGATTGCTCTTAACCAGTGGGACTTTTCTCTTCACCACGTGGGACTTTCTCTTCACCAATGGGACTTTTTCTCTCACCACGTGGACTTTTCTCTTCACCACGTGGGACTTTTCTCTTTCACCACGTGGGACTTTCTCTTCACAACGTGGGACTTTTTCTCAGTACACCGTGGGACTTTCTCTTCACCACGTGGGAGCTTTTTCTCTCTACCACTGGGACTTTTCTCTTCACCACGTGGACTTTTCTCTTCACACGTGGGACTTTCTCTTCATTCACGTGGGATTTCGTCTTTTCTCTCACCACGTGGACATTTCTCTTCACCACGGGGACTTTTCTCTTTACCACGTGGGACTTCTTCTCTTCACACGTGGACATTTCTCTTCACACGTGGGATTTTCTCTTCACCACGTGGGACTTTTCTCTTCACACGTGGGACATTTCTCTTCACCACGTGGGATTTTCTCTACCACGTGGGTCTTTCTCTTCACAGTGGGACTTTTCTCTTCATCACGTGGGACTTTTCTCTTCACCAGTGGGACTTTCTTTCACCACGTGGGACTTTTCCTTCATCACGTGGAACTTTTCTCTCACCACGTGGGACTTTTTCTTCATTCACGTGGGACTTTTCTCACGTGGACTTTTCTCTACCCGTGGGCTTTTCTCTTACCACGTGGGGCTTTTCTTTACAGTGGTCTTTCTCTTCACCACGTGGGCTTTTCTCTTTAGCCACGTGGGGCTATTCTCTTTACATGTGGGACTTTTATCTTTACCACGGGACTTTTCTCTTCACACGTGGACTTTTCTCTTCACCCCGTGGGACTTTTCTTTACCACGTGGACTTTTCTCTTCCCACGTGGGACTTTTTCTTCACCACGTGGGACTTTTCCTTTCACACGGTGGGACTTTTCTCTTCACCAGTGGGACTTTTCTCTTCACCACGTGGGACTTTTTCTCTTCACCGCGTGGGACTTTCTCTCACCTGGCTTTTTCTCACCACGTGGGACTTTTCTTCACCACGTGGACTTTTCTCTTACACGGGGTTTTCTTTACCACGTGGGTTTTCCTTCCACGTGGGCTTTTCTCTTTACGACGTGGGGCTTTTTTCTCTTTACCACGTGGGGCTTTCTCTTCACCACGTGGGGCTTTTCTCTTCACCACGTGGGCTTTTCTCTTCACCACGTGGGATTCTCTTCACCACGTGTTTCGCTTACCACTGGGACTTTTCTGTTTGCCACGTGGACTGTTTGTTTGCACGGGATTTTCTGTTGACGGGACTTTTTCTGTTTGCCACGTGGGACTTTTCTGTTTCCACGTGGACTTTTCTGTTTGCCACGTGGGACTTTTCTGTTTGCCACGTGGGACTTTTCTGTTTGCACGATATTTTTCTGTTTGGCCACGTGGGACTTTTCTGTTTGCCACGTGGGACTTTTTCTCGTTGCCTGGGACTTTCTGTTGCCACGTGGACTTTTCTGTTTGCCACGTGGGACTTTCTCTGTTCACGTGGGACTTTTGTCTTTACAGTGGGACTTTTGTTACCACGTGCGGACTTTTCTCTTTACCACATGGGGCTTTCTCTTTTCCGGGGGCTTTTCTTTCACGTGGGGCTTTTCTCTTTTCCACTGGGCTTTTCTCTTTCCACGTGGTACTTTTCTCTTTTCACGTGGGACTTTTCTCTTTTCCCACGTGGGACTTTCTCTTTCCCACGTGGGACTTTCTCTTCACCACGTGGGACTTTTCTTCATGCCTGGGCATTTTCTCTTACCACGTGGGACTTTTCTGTCATCACGTGGGACTTTTCTCTTCACCACGTGGGACTTTTCTGTTCATCCACGTGGGACTTTTCTCTTCACCACGTGGACTTTCTCTTCACACGTGGGACTTTCTTTTACCACGTGGGACTCTCTCTCTTCACTGGACTTTCTACATGGACTTTTTCTTCACCACGTGGGGCTTGTCTCTTTCCATGGGGCTTGTCTCTTCACGTGGGAACTTTTCTCTTTACCAGTGCGACTTTTCTCTTTACCACGTGGGACTTTTTGTTCATCACGTGGGACTTTCTTCATCAGCTGGCACTTTTTTCTTTCCCAGTGGGACTTTTTGTCTTTACCCGTGGGACTTTCTATCACCACTTGGGACTTCTTGTCTTTAACGACGGGGACTTTTCTCTTTACCATGGGGATTTTTCTCTTTAACGCGTGGGAACTTTTCTAGTTACAGTGGACTTTTCTCTTTCCGTGTGGGACGTTTCTCTTTGAGCTATGTTCGATGTCTAGCTGTACTGTATGGCTATGTCTAGCTGATGTTCTCTGAGTCATTGTGTTCTCCAGTAGAATCTGGATAGTAAGTGTATGCTTGATTATAAGCGCATATGAAAAATAAGTGCACACGTTCCAATTGATTTATCCATTATAAAATAAGCGCATATAAAAACATATTCAAACACTTTGAAAACTCAAAATGTTATCAACTCAAACACGACAGTATTTCATGTTTTTGGTAATAACATTTAAGTGGAGGATTTCTTTACACGTCTGGTGCTGGTACTTACAAGAGTTGTAGTTCAAAACAACGTTGTTCATAAGGGTCGAAAAATGGTGTTTTACAAAATGGTGGTAAAGGGTGTTTTATGATATGGGTATAAAGGGGTGTTTCACAACCATTTATGATAGAGTCGTAAAACAACATTTTTCATCACAATCAAATGGACACGGCAGTGAAGTGTCGATCATGCAATCCATGAAAAGACATTGAGATTGTGCATTTTACCACTCTTGTAAGAACCAGTAACAGACGTGTCAGAAATTCGGACTCAACACAAGGACTTTGATGTGCATGGTGAAGAAATGAGGAAAATAATTGTTCAGAGTGAAAAGTTTCGAAGAAGATAAGGAGCAGAAGACGGGCTTTTTCACCTGGACTGGAAAACGAACTTGTTGCGGAGTTTGAAGAATACGTCCTCAAGGACTAAATAAAGTGTATTTAGAAATAAAGTTGTATTTAGAATAGTGTCCAATGTAAGGACAATTAAAATTGCAAAGATGTAAAAACTGACATTGCAGCCAATCTAAGAACATTTACCATGATAAGCACATGTGGTGGCTTTTTGAATTTCAGCACATATGGAAAATAAGCGCATATGTCTCTTACATCTAAAATAGGCGCATGCAATATTATCCAGATTTACTGTATGGAGCTATGTTTTCAGTCTAGCTAAGTTCTTAAGTAAGCTTTGTTCATCTGAGATGACTTATGTGAGCTATGTTCATCTTGGCAGGAACCCATTGACAGTCAAAAATAGGACCACTGACTGCAGCTTATCTGGGACTGGCGAATGTTAATAACCCAAATTGGTAGAATTCTGACTGGTGGGTCTGTGAGCAAGATTTTTGAAGGTATTTATGTGATTTTTCCAAAATTTTATGAAGTTCACATTTTGAACACTTCTGGTCATGTGATCCGTGTGACTTCCACAATATACTAACGTCCTTACCCAGCATAATGTTTGCAACCCAAAGGATTTGCCTCCGGCACTGTGAAAGCACTTCATTCAGCAAAACCCACAAATGTAAAACCTGAAAACCCACTCTTGGGAGTGCTCCTGTGCTGCTGCCCGAATGATGGATTGGCAAAGCCTTTGGGACTCCCATTCCTTGAGGATAGGAGGAAAACACAGAGAAAACCTCCAGGTCAGATGCGGTGTGTTTGGCAGAGTGGTGCTGAGGTTCGTCCACCAGACGGTGGCCTCTTGGGTTAACCTGAGGCGTCCTTCTAGTGGGTGCCTGGATGTTATCTCTAAGAAAGGATGATTACATGTCTGTTATCATCTGAGTTCAGCATTTGAACATCTGTATTGTAGCACTCTCCTGAGGTCGGAACGCGGATAGTGGCGAGATCATGGCGGTGTTACACCAACTATTGGTCTGGTCGCTCTGAGGGTTATCATGCAAAGGAGTTGCTGTAACTGTGTCCAACAAGCCAACTCCACTGATAATTGAGGTAACCCAGTCAACAGCATAATGAGACTAAGGATTCGTCACTCCTTGGGTGTCATTTCCTGGTCTCTGTATGTACTCCGACTGAGACAAGCGATCTCACCGTGAAGGAGCATTCCATGTCGTGCGTCGAGCCTGTGGTTGATCCAAGTGACCCAGGCTAGAAACACTTCCAGACTTGGGGGATTTCAAGCCATCGACTGGGACTGATGGGGATGGGGGTGTTTATGTCGTTGCATGCAGTTCTGTGCTCTGCCTGGAACACGACATCATCCAACTGACTGGAAGAGGGGCCTTGTTGTCCCTCTCTGGAAAGGGAAGGTTGATTGCCAGAGCTGCAACAACTCCGAGGGGACGCTGCTCTCAATGCCGGGGAAGGTCTTTGCTTGGATATCTTGATCGGGTTCGCTACCATCTGCTTGAGACCAGCGCGCAGAGCAGTCAGGCTTTGCAACAAAGAGGTGATGATTGACCACATCTAGCTCTTTCTGTCCTCACGAATGCAGACGAGAGTTTTGGCAGGGGCTGCTTGCAGCCTATGTTGTCTCTGTAAAGCGTTTGATTCAGTGAATCGGGATGCCCTCTGTAGGATTCTTGGTCTTCGAGGGGTGCCACAAAACTGATCAATCTGATGTCTGAACTATACTCTGGTACTGAGAGTGATGTGAGATGTGGTGGTACCATCTTCGACTTATTTCCAATTGTTACTAGAGTTTGTCAGGGGTGTGTACTGTCCCCCACATTTTCAGCACTTCTATGGACTGGATTCTGGGAGGATTCGGAGAGACAAGCTGAGATGCATCCTTTGGGAATGTCAAGATCTCTGACCTTCATTTCTCAGATGATGCAGAAATCTTTGCGCAGACTCTTGATATGCTTTTGGGGGCCCTCGAGGTGTGAATGAGAAGTCGAGCCGCTGGGTACGGTTTCTTGGGTAAAACTATGATCCAGGCTTTCAGTGACATCTTGGATCTGCTGTCCTGTCTGTACTGTTTGTGGTGAGGATGTTGAGGTCACGGAGAGATTCACTTACTTGGCAGTGATATTCATGACTCGCTGGCTGTGAGTCAGAGGTCAATAGACGTCTGGTCCGGCTGGGAAATATGGAGGATTCATTCATGGATGTGGCACTGTCGTGACCTGAGCAGGAGAATGAAGGTCTGAGTTTCATGTACTTGGTGCTTCTAATCTTTCTCTTCGCATGTGAGCTTGGACTCTGACCAGGGATTGAGATGAAACTTAATTCCTTTGTACCAAGGTCTCTCGGAGAATCCTAGCTACAATGGTGGACTTTGCGTTCCAACGAGCAGTTGCTGAGAGAGACTCAAATGTTATTTGTTACCTGCATGTCGTGAAGCATCAGGTGCGGTTGCTTGGACAAGTGCTCATTTCCTAATGCTGATCGTGCTCACCTGTTTCTCTCAGCGAGGGAGCCTCGTGAGTGAAGGATGCTCATGGGTCCGACTGTCTTGTGTTGTAGCAGGTTGATCAGCATCTCAAGGAGAGGGGATGGCCAGGCATCTGCCTGGGGGATGGCCAGACTGAGGGTCCCTGGAGTGGACACAGTGAACGCTCCTCCGGCGCATGCTCCCATACTTGACCTGACTGGAACGCAGCTTTGCATTTCCTGTTAACAGTCAGGAGACGACTTGCTGCAAAATTTCAGCCAGATGGCTCTGCGGTTTGGCTGAGAAGTCGAAAAACTAGACAGATGGACGGACGGACAGACGGATGGTGCATAATGACAATACCTTATCTGGAATGTAAATTCCAGATAAGCTAAAAAAAATCAGTGAATCAATTTTTTTTAGAATTATTCATTTATTATTATTATTTGTTGGACAGAGGTGTGTTTCACACTCTGTTTTTTGTTACTTGCAAAATTGAAGATTTTCAAAGTATATTGTGAGTCAATTTTGTTACTCTGTCGTCGTCAGTCTGTCAGTCTGTCAGTCTGTCAGTTTGTCAGTCTGTCAGTTGTCAGTCTGTCAGTCCAGTCCTGTCAGTCTGTCAGATCTGTCAGTCTGTCTGTCTGTCGTCTGTCTTTCTGTCTTCTACAGGTCACAATTTCAAACCGATCTTCACAAACTTCACCAAGTCGTAGAGGTAATCTCGCCACCAAGTTGTAGAGATGCTTATGATTTTGATGTCAAAGTATATGAGTTCATTTCTAAAATCTTTCATCCGATGACATTTGAAATTTGAACAAGATTTGCTGATTGCGTCACGATTGGAGAACCACACTGTTTTTAAGATTAAAGGGTCAAAGGTCATGCTCAAGGGGAAACATCTAAAATCAAAAATTGTCAATGTTACTTCCTATTAACTGATAAATTAAAAAGGAATTGGCAAGTCATCCTGGAATGGGAAAAACAGACTATTTTGAGGTCAAATGTCCAAAGTCAATCATGTCAACTCTAAATCATCAAAATTGATCTGAAAAATCAATCAATTTCATCTGATTTCCTGCAAATTAAGCATGGCGAATTGCATCGTGCATCCTGAATTTGGAACGCAACTATTTGGAGCTAGAAAGTCAATGGTCATCTCAAGTCAAAACTAAAATGCATCAATTTCATCTGAAATAATGAATTTTCATTTGCATTGACATGAGGCTTGATTAAGGTGTCATATTAGTCGAATGAGAATGGAAAATTTGAGTGTATCCATTGGAACCATTGGTCTGATTTGTTTTTGGATTGTGGCGAGGCAGTTGTCCTGAAACAACTTGCTTGCTAAAAAAAAACAAATAAAAAAACTGCAAGGTTATAGCAGCTGAAAGCAATTCAGTTCCTTTCGCACAAAGCTCGTAACTGTGTGTCTACTCCCAAGAGCAGGAAACCATCTTCCAGTCTCAAAGTCTATGAACTCTCAAACGTCTCCCTCCTCAATCTGGTGGCATCGATTAAGTCGTTTCTGGTGTATGTTCCCCTCCATCCCTCCTTACCTCAAAATGCCGCACAGATGCACTGCACGTAAGAAGCTGAATACCTAAATCTCGATGTTGCTTTGTAATTATATTGTCCAAACCATTGTTTCTCGTACCCACCTTACCTCAGTGTACCCAATGTTCTGGACTCTGTGTCCTTTTCTCTCTGATAGGTGGAGAGCTGAATTCAAACCACGACTCGATTCTGCAACCGTCAGATGGCATCAGCCGACGTGTCCTAAATCTGCACGCTGCTTTTTTCTCACTCTCTCTGTTTTCACCTCTCATTTGTTAAGGTCATCTGCGTCTACTTGAATACAAACATTAGCATCTGCCATAAAAAATGGGCTAACAGATCCCTGTAAACAGACCAATTAGCCTTCTCCAATAGCAGCAAGGTTATGGAATCACATGCTTCAGACATTAAATCCTTCTCTCTCCCAATGGTTTGAATTTTGATCATACAATGTGTTCAAGACAAGGTCAGCTCTCCGGTATGCTGCTTCTGCTCTCGCCAACATGGAAGGGTGCTCAATGCTGACATTTGATCGAGCCATATCCCTGGACATTCGGCGTGCTTTCGACTGGTCTGCCCCTGCCTGCCACGAAACCCTCTCCCATGGTAATCCAAGGACACTCACTCATGACTCAAAGATTTCTCTCTGTCACATACCAACGTGGTGGCCTTCATGGAGTTTCTCATTCCTCATCCTGTCAGGCTAACTCGCTCACAGGCAGTGTTCTGGGTCCTGTTTATTCTGGTTTTCATCAATGATCTCTCTGACACTCTGGAAAATCCTCTGTATCTCTTTCTGATGACTCACCCTCTGAGAGGCAAGCAGCAGCCTCTTCACCTTCTCCATGATTCTGGATAAACAAAAAGTCTGGTCAACCACAGTGAACATTCTTTCAACCCTGAACAATCTGACACTCTCAACTTTGTTTTTCGAAAGACATCGGAACCCCCCCCATCTATTTTTCTCAACAATCCTTGAGAAGAATTTCATTAAGTTTCTTGTCTCGCTATGCGTCGATGATCTTTCCTGGACAGCCGACATCTCCAAGGAAATGCCAATATCCAGGCTTCAAAGCCATTGCCGATTGGCATCTCTGTCATGGCAAAAGTTTCCTCGGCACACCTGAACTCCTGACCAATACAAAGCTTTCGTCTACAACCTGCTGGAGTATGTCTCCCCTCTTTGCTGGTGCTCCACTCGGCACTTTCTCGGCATCATGCTGTGGAAACCAATGAACATTTAGGATCATTGGTCTTCACTCTCTTCCGCAGAGGTGGTGGTTTTTGTCATCGTACCGTTCTCTCCAGCTCGCCCCGCTCTATCTGAGATATGTAGCCCCCATATTTCTGCAGGCTTACAAGTCCGCCAGCAATCCTTCTGGAAACTACAAAATCAAATCAGCTTCTCACATTCACGTCTTTCTTCCTGCTTGCATTTCCCAACCTCTGGAACAAACTCACACAGCACTCTTCCACTAACTCGTTCGCTCAGGTCTTTGCGAAACAGCTGTTCACCGACCAGTCTTATTCCGTCATCCAAAGACCACAATTCTTTCTACCTCTAATCCACCCAACGCCTCCTATTCCCTGTTTCGTTCCTGAAAAGTCCCTGTCGTGTAAGGACTTGAACGTCCTTGGTCGTGTCCATCTTTTGTTACACCCGGTACGCCCCCATCCTCTCGATCGCACGATCTCATATAATCTCTGTCCACACTCATTTTTTTCCTTTCCTCATCTCTGTCCCCTTGTCTCCTGCTCTTGTTGTACATTTGTGTGTTAGCTCTCACAGAGCTCGCCAATGTATAAAAAAAATAACACCTTTGGAGAGTGGGTGGATTTTTGCAGTATTGTTGCTGCGATGATGTTTTTCTGTTTGTTTGTTTGTTTTGTGAACACAATCTCCAAAAGTTGTGGATAGGATTCGGATGAAATACTGGAGAGCTTGGGTCCCGTGACAGGCGACTGATTAGATTTTAGTGAAATATACTGGATGCATACCTTTCATTTGGGAGTGAGGCAACTAAGTCAGCCGTGAAGCCAACAAAAAAACCGTGATTACGTGCATGCAGCAAAAACTACTACTGCTTCTAATTCAAACCTCACAGCCGCGGAAGAAAATGTGGGAAAGGAATACTGTACTGTAAATGGTGAGATTTGTAATACCCTCCTCCACACTGGAGTGCTCTACCATTGATACTCCCACCTCTTGGAGACACGGCAAAGATAAAAATACCTATAATAATTGGGTCATGCTGATCACTTGTAGCAATTCTGGAATGTATTGGCCAGAACTGTGGGGAGTAGCGTGAAACACACAAACACAGCAAACAAACCGACAACACTGTCGCACTGATTTTGTCAGGTTGCACAATATAATACAAAACATTTCTTTGTGCAAATTCTATTTGTATACTAGTGATATTATATTTATTGTAAATACTAGTACGTGCCGTAAAAAAAAAAAAATAATAATAAAAATATCCACGGAGCACACAACAACACATCAGGCGCGTTTCTTCGCCTCGCGTGCCGTACGTGCGTGCGCGGAGTTCGATATTCACAGTTACGATGATTCGAATTTAGGTTTTAATGGCATTATCAATTAAATGCGCATAAATAATCGAGAATTATTAGAATACCAAAAAAAAAACGTGGCAAAAATATTACTTCTGCTTCGGAGCATACAGACTCGATAGTTCGAGAATTTTGCACCGTCTAATATGAAAACGATCATAACTGGGCATTGTGTTATGGTTATAAATGGCAAAGAAATCGAGAATATTAGAATACACGAAGTCATCACTCTCCGGACCTACGTGTAACCGTAATGGGAAACGCTGAGTTCTCCCTTCCCATCGGCACGCCCACGCAACATACGTGTCTTGTCATTGTTTGGGTAAATAAATGGCCATAACTTGGGAAGCACTTGTCGATAATACAAACCTTGTAAAAGGCAACTATCTCAGGTCCCAGCAATATATCTGCAAGTTTCAATTAGATCGACCAGTGGTTGTCGAAATACGGGGGTCACAGACACACACACACACACAGACACACACACACACACACACACACACACACACACAACACACACACACACACACACACACACACACACACAACACACACACACACTGCTGAAATTATAGATAGACTAGAAAGGCGCACGTCAGTAGAGGCATACCTTGCCAACGCTACATTTGCGCCCCCCCCCAGAACCGTTGATTGTGAGGGTATATTAATCCCATAACCACACGCCATCTCATTGTGTTATGATGGCTTAAAAACATTAAATTTTGGTATCATATCGTATATATCAAAGAATGGCATTAAATTCACAAACATTTGGCATTGGTTTATGCATGCAATTGGGATAAAAATCGACGACTATGAGCAAATGACATTGACCTTTTCATGACCTTGACCTTTGTACATCTTATTTTGTAATTGGTTGAGTGTGGGGAACAGAAAGTCCATTTTGTGTGGTCTTATGCAATGGATAAGATTGACCGTGTTAATGACTAAAACCGACCAATTTTGCAATGTCGTGACCCCC
>CM068956.1:141812374-141827126 GCA_035128595.1 Eptatretus atami
CTAATCTCTACCCAAACAGAATCCTCAACATTTATTCCTTCCTTAATGTCACCTCTTACTCTTGATGCAATGCTGTCCTTTACTCAGATTGCTACTTCTCCTCCTATTCTCTCCTTCCAACCACAACGATACACATTGTTGCCTTCTAATCCTGTCCTCCAGTTACTCTCCTCTTTAAACAATGTCTCACTTACTGCAACTATATCGTACTCCTCGCTATCTACTTTGGCTTCAAGGTCTTCCATATTTTTATTTAAACTTCTGGCATTGGTGTAGAATATGTTTAACTTTTCCTTTCCTGAAATTCTATTTTCTTGCCTAGTCTTGCTCATCACAATTACATCATCCGTTCCTTCCTTAATATCTTCTCCACCCTCCACTGACCTAAAAAAGCCTGAATTTCAACTAAAAACAAAACAAACTTCAATCTGCTTCTTTGACAGTTTCTTAATTACATTTTTCTTTTCATTCATTATTATTGCATTGTAGAGTCCCTCTTTCTTGACCTTCTGACAATAAAAAATCACCCTTTGTGGCAATACCGTGGATATAATCGATCGTTGCTGAAACTTGTCTTGTTGCACGATTGATGGAGCTGTTCTTCAAAGAAAGCTTTGAGCTGGCTGTCACATTTGTTTGAACTTGCACAAAGGAAAAAGAAAAATTATATTTCCTGCTTTTACTGATGTGTAACAGCCCCATCCATTATCGAGATTATAAATAATGATTCATTTTACTTTAGAAAACTCCGATGGCCCTATCATTGCAAAGCGTATAATTTGTGGCTTGATAAAAAATTTCCATTTTTCCTGCTTGCTCTGATAACTATTACAATTGACTTAAAGGGCTATTTGAATAGTCCAATGTTAATTGATCGTTTATGTTTATTTCCTTTGTAGGACTTGGTGAGAAAGACGACATGAAAAGCAACGATCTGCAGGCATTGTCCACGTACTCCGGCAAGGTACGTTTGGTGTATGTCATCATACCCTCAATGAACCAACACAAAAAGGTACATGCACTTCAAGAAAATCTCACACCTTGTGTTCTCTTCGGTGCGTACAAGACGATCATCGATTATTTTAAAACAGCAGCTGAAACAGTCAAGTTTCGTAAACTAAGATCTGTTAGTTTTCATCATTATCTTCAGTTTCACTTCACGATGTTGTGTACTTGTGAAGTTAAGATGGGATAATTCCCTTGGAATTACAGATGGGTTAATTCCCACAGAATTACAGACGGGTTAATTCCCTCAGAATTACAGACGGGTTAATTCCCACAGAATTACAGACGGGTTAATTCCCACAGAATTACAGACGGGTTAATTCCCACAGAATTACAGACCTGACGGGTTAATTCCCACAGAATTACAGACGGGTTAATTCCCACAGAATTACAGACGGGTTATTCCCACGGAATTGCAGACGGGTTAATTCCCACGGAATTACAGACGGGTTAATTCCCACAGAATTACAGACGGGTTAATTCCCTCAGAATTATGGAGGGTTAATGCCCTCAGAATTACGGATGGATTAATTTCCTCGAATTACAAACGGGTTAATTCCCTAGGAATTATGGACGGGTTAATTCCCACGGAATTACAGATGGGTTAATCCCACGGAATTACAGACAGGTTAATTCCCACGGAATTACGGATGGGTTAATTACCACGGAATTACAGACGGTTAATTCCCACAGAATTACAGACGGGTTAATTCCCACGAATTACAGACGGGTTAATTCCCACAGAATTACAGACGGGTTCAGTCCCACGGAATTACAGACGGGTTAATCCCACGGAATTACAGACGGGTTAATTCCTCGGAATTATGGAGGGGTTTATGCCCTCAGATTTACAGATGGGTTAATTCCTCAGAATTACAGATGGGTTAATTCCTCGGTATTACAGATGGGTTAATTCCCACGGAATTACAGACGGGTTAATTCCCACGAATTACAGATGGGTTAATTCCCACAGAATTACAGATGGGTTAATTCCCACAGAATTACAGACGGGTTAATTCCACAGAATTACAGACGGGTTAATTCCCACAGAATTACAGACGGGTTAATTCCACAGATTACAGACGGGTTAATTCCCACAGAATTACAGACGGGTTAATTCCCACGGAATTACAGACGGTTAATTCCCACGGAATTACAGATGGGTTAATTCCCACAGAATTACAGACGGGTTAATTCCCACAGAATTACAAGATGGGTTAATTCCCACAGAATTACAGATGGGTTAATTCCCACAGAATTACAGACGGGTTAATTCCCACGGAATTAACAGACGGGTTAATTCCACAGAATTACAGACGGGTTAATTCCCACAGAATTACAGACGGATTAATTCCCGACGGAATTACAGACGGGTTAATTCCCACAGAATTACAGACGGGTTAATTCCCTCGGTATTACAGATGGGTTAATGCCCTCAGAATTACGGATGGGTTAATTTCCTCGGAATTACAAACGGGTTAATTCCCTAGGAATTATGGAGGGGTTAATTCCCTCACAATTACAGACGGGTTCATTCCCTCGGAATTATGGAGGGGTTAATTCCCTCACAATCACAGACGGGTTCATTCCCTAGGAATTATGGAGGGGTTAATTCCCTCACAATTACAGATGGGTTCATTCCCTCGGAATTATGGAGGGGTTAATGTCCTCAGAATTACAGATGGGTTAATTCCCTCACAATTACAGACGGGTTAATTCCTTCGGAATTATGGAGGGGTTTATGCCCTCAGAATTACAGATGGGTTAATTCCCTCGGAATTACAGATGGGTTAATTCCCTCGGAATTACAGATGGGTTAATTCCCACAGAATTACAGACGGGTTAATTCCCACAGAAATTACAGACGGGTTTAATTCCCGAAGAATTACAGACGGGTTAATTCCACAGAATTACAGACGGGTTAATTCCACGGAATTACAGACTGGTTAATTCCAACGAATTACAGACGGGTTAATTCCCACGGAATTACAGATGGGTTAATTCCCACAGAATACAGACGGGTTAATATTCCCACAGAATTCAGCAGACGGGTTAATTCCCTCGGAATTATGGAGGGGTTTATGCCCTCAGAATTACAGATGGGTTAATTTCCACAGAATTACAGACGGGTTAATTCCCACGGAATTACAGACGGGTTAATTTCCACAGAATTACAGACGGGTTAATTCCCTCGGGATTACAGACGGGTTAATTCCCTCGGAATTATGGAGGGGTTTATGTCCTCAGAATTAGAGATGGGTTAATCCCCTCAGTATTACAGACGGGTTAATGCCCTCAGAATTACGGATGGGTTAATTTCCTCGGAATTACAAACGGGTTAATTCCCTCAGAATTATGGAGGGGTTAATTCCCTCACAATTACAGACGGGTTCATTCCCTCGGAATTGCAGATGGGTTAATATCCTCAGAATTACAGACGGGTTAATTCCCACAGAATTACAGATGGGTTAATTCCCTCACAATTACAGACGGGTTAATTCCCTCGGAATTATGGAGGGGTTAATGTCCTCAGAATTACAGAAGGGTTAATTCCCACGTCATTACGGATGTGTTAATCAATGTTAATTAATCTTGATAGTCCAGCCTTCTCAAGATTTGTTATCTTCGAAAGACCAAATCACATTTCTTTTTATTCTGGAAAACAGGCGATAATTAGGACAAACTTATCCCTCATTTTGTGTGTAATTTAAACATGGGTGTGTTACATTTTCTTACAACTTACGTACCAATCATGACAAACTTGATCTGTTATTCAACTTGATAGCAGTTAGTTCATCATCAAAGGGTTGTAGAAAACCTCCCCTCATTTGGTCCTCTTTTTCCTCACCTGTGGAACCAACTTCCACACTCTCTTCCATCTCATTCTTATCTCCAGATCTTCAAGACAGCTGTTCACCACCACGTCAAATCATGCTTCATCCAAAACCACGATCTTTTCCAAACCCGTTAAACCAACCCCATCTCTCCACAAAATTTGCTTCTTTCTCCATCTTGTCCACACCTTCCATTCTCCCCTACCCCTCATCGTCACCCGCATCCCTTGTTTATCCATCTCCGTTTATTTTCCCCCCTGCCCTGCTGTTGGCATTTCCCCCTTCTCTTTCTGCCGTTGCTTTTGTTGTGTTGCATGCTGATCCGTTCTGTGTTTTAGCTCTTCCATGAGCCTTGACACTGTATACAAAGAAGAAAACAAAAATATATTGTCATCAGTAATGGTTCGTTCGTGTGCAGCACATGGCTGCAAGTTAGCATTCATGCTTTCAAGGACATGGTGATGCCGCTCAATCGGTGCACCCCGTAGTTTAGAGCAGCTATTTGGAATTTGTTCAGGGTGCCTGTGATAGGCCACCTACTCTTCAAAAAGGACACTGCAGACCTTTAATAGCCACAAACTAATTCTGGCAAATGGGACACCGGGATTGAAGTCCATCGCCCATCCAAGCGACGGCACACACATTGATGCTTCGTCCTGCCTATGAATCACCAGGATGACAGTTTATAGCTGGGCTGGATTGTGAACCCAGGTTTACAGCTTTAGAGGTGATTGTGTATACCTCTAGGACTCTAGGTTATCTTCAGAGCCCAAGGAAATGACGAAAATGCTATTAAATTGCAAGAAAAATAAGCAAATAGTTTAAATTAATGGGTTAATGAAAGATGCTCGAAGGCACTGTGAGGCAAACGGCATTCCATTGCAATGTTTTGTTGTGCTTGGAGTTATTTGTGGTATTTTGCTTCGATGTGTTTGTCTCCTGAAAAAAAAAATTGTTCTTAGTATTGCAGGGAATTATTCCGATATTTGTTTGCACAAACTCAAGGCAAACAACCGTGGGTATGTTACACAAGTGTGCGCTCATTGAGAAATAGTGTAAGGACATTAATTAGTGATGTATGTGAGTTGGCATACTTTTAAATAGTTATTTTGCTTCAATGTCTTGACAGGATCAGGGGTCATAGCCTTTGGATAAAGAAGAGGAAAGTAAGGACAGTAGTAAGGTGTGGTCTTTAACAAGGTAATTAATGCATGGAATGTCTCACTGGAAAGGTACTGGCAGCAGAAACAGCAGAAATGGTCGACATGTTAAAACTTTAATGATAGGTACTTGGAAGTATTGGGGATAAAGGGGGTATGTTTATCTTGGCAGGACTTCGGTGATTTTACACTTCACATGTTTCATGTGATTGTGTTGTCTGGGAGGGTCGTATCAAAAGGGTGTGTGTGTGTGTGTGTGTGTGTGTGTGTGTACACACACATACATACACACAGTAAACCCTCAAATATCACGGGGTTACATTCCTGGAAAATGCTGTGATAGTGAAAACCACGATAGTTAAAACTAAGGGCCGATGGGAAAAGGGGGTTTGGTTCCTGGGCTTTGAGGAAATTATATAAAGGAAGGTGGGTGACAGCCAGAAATGTACACATCACAATGGAAATAACATGTAAAATCCATATAAAGCATGTTTACATTGAAACAAACATGTAAATAAAATAAATACAGTATAAAATAAACAAAAACAAGACATGCATACCAATCAGGCTCCCAAGCATGTACCACGTATAAAAGTCAAAAGCAGTCAACATATAGATTAACCAGAGAGTTGGTGTCAAAGCCACCCAATGCTCGCCTGTTTATACATTTATCGTTTTTAAAGACTAGTCTAATAATATTTTTTTATAAAGCATTGCAGTGAAGTCTGATCAAATAATTTTAAAGCAATATATGTATTTGTATATTGTAATCAGTAAAAATAGTGTGGAAGATAAAAAACATTAGAAAGGAAATAACTTGCACCAAAAACTTTAACATTTCACGCTCACGCTCACGCTCACGCCGGGGTATCGCTATAGCTCTCTATTCTTCGAACAGGCGAGCTAAAATGAAGACCCACCCACATCTTTCACCTGTGAATGGAGGGAATAACCAATTAGCTCTCACCTAATCAATTAAACCCAGTTGGCTCGGATGATATAAATAAATTGACTCCTCCCATGCCCCATTGGTATACATTTCTGTCTGAACTGTCGCTGATGATTCGCCAATAAGTGATGAAACCGGTCTGGTCGCTGAGGGGGTGTGTAGCATTGGGATTCTCATGTGTGTATGATGTGTGAACGTCTTTATAGTTGTGGAGGAACTCTGAGATGGGTTCGATACAGCAATGGGCTTACCTTGGTAGTCTTTCATGGTTGCTTTATGCAGCTTCTTTGGCTAGAAGAGCATGGGAGGAGTCAATTTATTTATATAATCCTTTAACTTGAGTTACGGTGGTGTCCCTCAGATTCTCTGCTGACCTTTTCAAAGATAACTTTTCCAGTCAGTTTTTTGTCACAATTTTCCTGTTATTTTGTTGTCTCCATGTTCACTGTCTGTTTCTAGTTCTGTTTTGTTACAAAACTTGTGATAATTGGTGAGTATTCCTCGGTCTTTTCATATCGAGTTTCCTTGAGGCCTACCCTTTCCTTTGTGTTCATGATCCTGTTATTGTATTTTCTACATGTTGCCTTCAATTTATATTTTTCAGCACAATCCCTACAATCTTTCAATACCCTGTTTCATGTCTAAAAATTTGAAAAGTAAAATAATTTCTTTTTTATATACTTTCCCTTCTCACCTTATATCCACCATAACCATGTGACTTCTCTACCTCCTCTTCTTTTTCCTTCCACATTTGCCGATCCACATTCACCATACACCTTCAGGATTTTTTTCTTCTTTACCTTTTCCTTAGCCTTATCTAATCTTTCAAAAAATAAAAATAAAAAACCGTCTCTTTAAATGTTACAACTTCCTCTTTCACACATGTGGTTCTCGGTATTGTATCACAATTCACTCTTCTTCTTCCTCCTATTATTCTTCTTCTTCTTCTTCTTCAAAAAACTGTTTTCAACTCAACCTTTCCTTCAGCCCATGTCTAAAATGTCCCACTGTTACAACGTTTCTTTTCTCTATTCTCTTAAATCTCCTTTATTGCATTATTCACGTAATGTTTTTAATCAGATCTCTGACTTTAAAATTTTATAAATCCCAGTTTGCAATGCATGTTTGTGATTCATCAATCATCCTTCTTTTCCAACTTCAGTGGCAATTCACCCCACATCCTTAAATCAACCTCCTCCTAACCCCTCACCTGTTATCCCATGTCCTTATGCCTCCCATCTTGCCCCCTCATCCTACCTCCTCTCTTAGCACCTCTTCACTGTCCTCTGCTTTACAAACAGATATTATATATATATATATATCTATATATCTATATATCTATATATCTATATATCTATATATCTATATCTCTATATCTCTATATCTCTATATCTCTATATCTCTATATCTCTATATCTCTATATCTCTATATCTCTATATCTCTATATCTCTATATCTCTATATCTCTATATCTCTATATCTCTATATCTCTATATCTCTATATCTCTATATCTCTATATCTCTATATCTCTATATCTCTATATCTCTATATACAGGGTGGCCTGAAAGTCACTTTACCCCTTCCCAGTGAAGCATTGTTCTTGAATTCTTTTAATATACAGGTTTTATTGTACAGTACTTACAATAATTAATTTGTCATTGTATCTGTATGTGCTCCATCATTCTTCTGAGTCAGTGTTTCCGCATACCATAGCGGGCGAGGGGGCGAGGGCAGAGGGGAAGGGACGGACGGAAGTGCGATAAATTTATCAGGGGTAAAGTAACTTTCGGGCTACCTTGTATATATAGATATAGATATATATCTATATATAGATATTTAAATGTCATAATCATAAATTTGCTTTGCCGAGACGGAATGTATTTATATATTATTATTGTGTTTGTTCTTATCGAACAGTTCTCAGTGGCCTTGGGGAAAAGACAAGCAGTTAGGGTTTGTTTGGCACTTATGTAACCATGGTGTGTTGAGTGCGTGTTATCAAGCGCACACACATACTTTGATTCATTTAGCAATGACGCTAATGTTTCTTCCGAGATCAGTAGTAAACATGCTTGTAGATATAATCAGCCACTTTGAGGGAAGCTTGTTATGGCAGGTGTGTATGAGGCTCCACCCAGCAGGCATGAGCGTTTTGTTCGTTCCCGAAGGACTCCTCATTAAGGGAGCATGTCTCTGCCTGTTTGCACACACAGTCACGTTTATTTCAGCCGAGTGTCGAAGCCAGCAGCATTGACGGTTCTCAAAGCGACTTGCCTCATTTTAGGTCTCACTTGGCTCGGGCAACCTTTACCCAATGCACCTGCTGCGATATACACTTTCTGCCACGTCACGTCACAAGCTTCAACCAATGAAGACGTTTGATCGTAGCCCTGTCACGAGTTGTCCAGCTTGTGAGTTCTCCAGTGCTACCATTAACCCAGTTGTGGAAAGACTAATTGACGTGGCCTCTTTGCCCGCTGTCTTTACCACTGAGAATGGAAACAAACTCGGGCATGTGGTTCCAACAGTGACGGACGTTGTGTTGCCAACACGAGTATCGAGCACGGACCACGGCCAATGGACCTCGCTCTTGCGCCTCCGATGCCGATGGTATGGCAGGACCAGTTTGTTCCACAGCCAGAGATATGACATTGAAGACATTTGCCAAGAGCGAGAGCAGCCTCGTGTGGTGGGCCTTCGATGGGTAACGTTTGCACTGCTCGGCCTGCTGCGTATGATGACAACAAGATGATTCAGCTTGACTTGTAAATCACTTGAGCTGTTAGTTTACATGGAAGATACATGTACTTAAGGTTATTGTGAAGGATTTTTTCCTCTATAGCATGTTCAGTAATAGGATGCACATTGTTACGTTTGGATGCAAAGCGATGCAAACAGATTGGGGGTGGTGTGATGGTTTGAGCGTCCGCTCTGAATCTGGGAGGTCGTTGGTTTGAACCCCGGCTGAGTCATACGAAAGACTTTAAAAATGGTACTTGCTGCTTCCTTGCTTGATGCTCAGAATTTAAAACGATAGACCACAGACAAAGATCTATAGGTTGGCAAACGTTGCGTAGGCTTGATGGGCTTAACGGCCTCATCCTGCATCGAGTTCCTTGAAAGGGACCTCATTGTATGAAATTGTAATGAACCACGTGACCCAACATTGCATGGTTTGAGTGCAGTGCTATAGTCCTTAGAGTTATATAGTTTTATAATCCTGTGTCTGTGAATCATTGGGCCTACATTTTATAATTACCCATCAACATCCTGATTTTAAAAAGTGTAGGAACACAACTCCATCACTGTCTTGGGTGATAAACTTCCCATTTTGAAGATGTTTTGGAGACTGTATCTCTCTTGTGCTCAGACTAATTTGTGATGTGTGTATTTTGATGAAGATGCATGCTCATCATTATATAAATCCACTCATCACCTTTCATCCTTGACATAGCACTGCGGATCTTTAGAAAGTGTTGATAAACACATCAGTTCGTGTTACAAACTGTGTGTAGAGCTTAGGATCAAACACTTGAAAACAAACAAACATGGAAGAAAGTTTCCGTCAGACTGGTTTTGGTCGCACATGCTTCCTGCTCGTTTGATCACACAAACTCATTACGTATCAAATATGTGACTAGAGATAGAGAGGGTTCTGAAAACACAAGGACAAAGATCATGCAAGTACAGACACAAGTTTGAACTCTGACCTGACTGATTGAAAATGTACCATTTAACAACGATGGGTCAACTTACGAATCCCACAATAGCAAACTCAGATGAAACAAAGGGCAGAAGAGGATTCAGGATGAAACCGAGCACTTACAAGGAAATGAATGAAAATGTCGACATTGTAAATCACGACTACATTTCTCTTCGTCCATGAGCCAGACGAAATTTGACTCCCAAAAGGAGTGGCAAGACACCACTGTGGTTTTCAGCTAGCCAAGTACCTGGAATGTCGAAACAAATGTGATGGACATCTGGGATCCACAGATATGGATACACCTTTTTGGTGGCCATTTTCCAAGATGGCTGCCTATTTGCAACATATCTCAGAAAGTTGACTGTAACTTTTAATTGGTTGATCTGGGGTACATGAAACTCAAGATAATTAAGAACATAAAGTTGCTTAGCTGTGGAGGTGCTTTTTGCCTTTCGTCCTCGGTAGTCAAATCTGGTCTGGCTCCTGGACTAACAGGACAGACTTCCAGAAATGTCAACCATGCAGGAAATATTGAATCGATCCATGTCCAGAAAATCATCTTTGCACCTTGAAAACATTGCAGTGGTCCTTCATCAGGCATTGTTTGTAAAAGCAACAGAAGTTGCATGGAGATTACAAGAGAAATTTGGAAACATCGTGCTGATGAAGGGGAACTTCCACACAATCTGCAACGTGATGTCTGCAATTGGCAAGATGTTTGGTGAGGCAGGACTTCATGACCTCGCTGTAATGTCAGGAGTCATTGTCGAAGGGTCCATCAGTAAAGTTTCCGGTGACTCGAATGTGCTGATAAGGAGCATGCAACACCCTAACAAAGTTTTGTCATTGAACGTATAGTGGGTGGACCGTGTCTCCAACTTAACCTCCAAAGGTCATGGATAACTGGGTATTCTCCACAGAGCTGAATCCATTCTGAGGCACTCAGTTCCTTACAGTGTACATGGCCTTCATCTGAAGTATCAAGGAGTATGGGTCCACACTGTGGTTTGGTGCAGCTGCTTTTTTCCTTGCTCTCTTGGAGGCAAACGAGTTCAAGGCTCTTCATGTTGATTTCATATCTCAGGAGAAGGCTGAGTCCCAAGTCTGCTTCTCGACCACCACATGAGGCAGGTTGGTGGACTCTCCGTTTTCTGTCACCTTCCTCCTTACCCCCAGCCTGTTCCACGTAGAGGTTTTTGGGGTTTTTTTTGAATACCACATCAAGACACGTGGAAAAACTACTACACGGAACACATACCAAGGCAGGAGACAAAAGGGGTGGTAGAGGAACACAGACATTAGGAGAACTGTGTAAGGGAGAGGGATGGGGCGGAATACACGGGGTGAACAAGGTGGTACTATAGGGACTTTCAGGAAGGAAAACAGGGAATTTGAAGGAGGTGGGTTTGGGGTGGATTAACCGGGGGAGAAAAGATCATAGTTTTGGATGGGGGAAGACATGAGATGGTGGTGAACAGCTGTTTTGAAGACCTGGAGGGAAGAGTGGGATTGAAGAGGGTGTGCTAGTTTATTCCAGAGGCGGGAAAAAGAGGAATGAAAGAGTGAAGGTGAGCAGTGATTCTTGTCGTCACTGTCTCGGCACGTCTCGGCAGTGATTGCGAATCACCCTTTAGCATTAGCCCGACCCTTTTTCCGAAGGATCGGCTTCTTCTTCCTCTTACCATAAAATCGAACAGATTTAGCCACATCGAGTTTTTCTATCCTGAGAAGCTAGGTGCACTGCTCAAAGGAGCCGAGAGCCAGACCGTACATTTAACGTCGAGCCCAGTCCCATGTACAACATAATTGTTTTTGCGAACTTTACGAACCATGGTTCGGCCAGAATTTGCAAACTAATGGATCGGCCGCTGGGAATGCTGGGGAAAAAAATGGCGTAAAAATCGATGCTTCCGCATGGCTTGCCGGCTCACCGTGCTTCACCCTGATGTTGGAGTGAGTCGAGACCAGTACCATCGGCGAGAGTGGTTATCAGTCTACTGGCTCAGTCATTTTGGGTACCTCAGTCCTTCCACGGCGGCTCCAGATCCTGTCAAACGAGGCACCCGGTTCGAATCTCACACTTTAAAATCACATTTAAAACTCACGGCGCTCTGTGCGGTTATACAGTGCTCGGCGTGGTTTATTTATAGCGCTGTTCACAGGAAACCATCACGGAGGCTCCAGATCCGGTCAAAGAAGGCACCTGGTTCGAATCTCACACATTCACATTTCACACTCGTGACGCTCAGTGCTGTTTGCAATTGTGTGGTGCTGCTCACATGGAACGATCAACACGGCTGTGGGGATGAGGTCATGTGGACTGATGACGTATCTATGACGACATTTGGGGCTATCGCGGACTCTCCGTGGGGACGCAACGAGTCGCTCACATAAGTCTCGGGATCGTACACGTCACTCGTTTTGCACGTTGACAAATCCCCCATGGGAGTGTATGAGGCTGCGACAGCATATCTCAGCGTCATATTTTGCACTCGTGAATTATGGAGTGAGGATGATGGCGTACAAGCATTCCCCCGTCTCCCACGCTGTGACCAATATTCAGGACTTTGCTGCACATGAAACAACAACCTCAATCACATCACACGCCTTGTTGAACAGAGCACTCTCCCATCTTCGTAGCACGTAGCATATTTCACATCTGTTATCCTGCCTTTGCCTGCCCCAGTTCACTGGGGAGACAAAGGCAGGCTCTAAATGTGACCGTCACACACGTAACAGGCGCGAGCGCATTGTGTGACCATTTCATGAGCACACAAAGTACACGAACCTCAGGACGCACAAGTGACAACCCTACTCATCCTTACAATCACTCCCCTTTTCCATATTCACGCCTATGCTTCCATCTGTCACTCATCCTATTAAATCACACTCTCACCGTAACACTCACATCGGTGATTACCCCTTGCGTTGTCCTTGCATTCGTGCACATGTCCATCATTCTTCAAGTTTGTTCCATTTGCCCCGAAGTCGCCACTGTTGCCATGGTCATTGATCCCTGAACCACGCCCCTCTGCTATCAACCACACCCCCAGCATAATAACCACGCCCCCAGCATAATAACCATGCCTCAGCATAATAATCATGCCCCAGCTTCTTCATCATATATCCCTGCCACATGCGACTTTTCTGGATTTTGGTAGTTTACCAGAAGGGGTTGCTGGGGGCCTTGAGCACCCTGTGGAAATATGGGGGAGACATGTCTCAGACAGAGCAAGGGGGGGGGGGGGGGGTGAGCAAGCCAGAGAGGAGACGGTAGAAGACAGAAAGACCACCGACCACCTGCGGTGAGAGAGTGAGAGGCCCAAAGACTCAGCCTCATTGCGGGAGATAACAATGATCATAAATGCCTTGGTTTCCACAGTGTGCAGCCGAGCGAGGTGTGACGCAGGAGTACTACCCAGAGGGGAGTAGTATGCTACCAGACTCCCGATGAAAGCTTTGTAAGTGGTTAGAAACTCAGGTGTGCCAAGGAAGGATTTTGCACGATGGAGGATTCCCAGTCGGTGACTGGCTTTGGAGGCCAGGTTGGAAATGTGGCTTTCCCAGGAAAGATCATGGCAGATAGTGAGGACCAACAGCTTGAATGAAAGACTTCTTCAATAGGATTGTTGAGAAAGTAGATGGAGGGGTTTTCCAGATGGTCCTTTTGGAGAGACATCGTGAGAGTGTGAGATTTGACAGGATTGAAAGACATGTTCAAGTGTTGGACCAGTTGTGATTTTACCCAGATCTGCAGAGAGTGAAGAAAGCTGCGCTTGCCGGTCTGAGGGATGACAGGTGGTACGGCAGAGGGTGGAGTCATCAGCAAATAGATAAAAGAGGATTTTCCAGAGAGTCAGAGAGAAGGAAAGAAAGAGCATGTTTGTGGTGATGAGTGTACTTATTGAGAGAGTGAGATATCTGTTAGTTAGAATGGAGTCCACAGATGTTAGAACACCACACAGTTTGGGACATCATAGAGGAGCTGATACTGAAGCAGAAGACAGTGAAGAGGGAGCTCAGAGCGGAGTAGGACGAGGGGTACGATGGGTGAAGGTGAGAGGTAAAAATAATATAGTTTTTTTTTAAGATTAGTAAGATAGGTAAAGGAAAGGTTGAAGAAAAAATGTGAAGGTGTCTGGTGAATGTGCGTTGGCTAAGTAGAAGGAAGATGGTGGATCGGCACAAGGCGGAAGAAGAGTCGGTAAAGATAGTCTCATGGTGCGTGAGGAAAAGGTGATGAGGAAAAGTTATTTTTTGTTGTTTTTTTTTATATTTTAAAGCACATGAAACAGAGGATATAGGTGGGAGGGATAGAAGGAGGGTGGAGGGAAAAGTGGTGAAAATAATAACTGATGGTAATAAGGAGAAAATACAAATAAACATGATCGTGCACAGACACGAAGAAGGGGAGGCCTCAAGGAAACATGATATGACAACACTGACTAATACTCACCAAAATGCACAGATTTTGAAACAAAACTGAATGAGGAACACACGTAAACAGAGATAACAAATTTACAGTCAAAATACGACAAACAACGACCGGAAACTTATCTTTGAGAAAGTTGGCACAGACCCCTAAAGAGAACCAACCGTCGCTCATAAAAAGGTTCTTCCACAAACCCACACCTGGTTAAACTCCCAAATTTTAACCTGAGCACACCTCCATTTCTTCATTCCTCTCTTCCTTTGTCTGTAGAACTGTTTCTTTCTACATTCTCTCCACATTGTCTCCTTGTTGGTTGTCACATGTCCCTCCCTCCAATCTTGCAAGCGTACTGCCCATCGTGATCTCATGCTTTCTCCATAGCCATCCCCAGTCCCTTTCCTCTCATGTCACTCATCCACTCATATGCGATGCCTTTGTTTCCCTGTTCCCCTTTGATCCTCTGGTCATTCTGTTGTCCTACTGCCCTCTCTTGTTTAACTCCACCTTGGTCCTAGATTTATGTTGGGATTAGAAAGGCAAACCAGTGGTTGTTTTGAAAGCATAAAAGTGCTGTTTAAGTTACAGTATGTTGACTGTGTTTGAATTTTAGTTGTGTTCTATACATTAATTCATAAACTAGAAAATACAACCCGTCGCTTCTGTGA
>CM068956.1:141831379-141853484 GCA_035128595.1 Eptatretus atami
GATGGGCTTGGATGAACGCAATGCAGGAATTCCCATGTAAGCAGCACGAGAATCACTTGACCACAGGTGATGCTCTACCCCCTCACAAATTCCTCGCATATAGGCCTCCTTGTCCACCCTTAGTGCAGGTAGTTTTATGCCTCATCTCCCTGAACAGCTCAGTTCTGCCATTCAGCCTGGTCCTGCGACTCTGGTCAATGGTATCCAGAGTCCCTTGAGAGACAAAATTATTCTTTGCCCTTCGTTGAGTTCCAAGACATCCACCGGCAAAATCAAGGACGATGGTCTTAAAGGCACTCCACAACCCTTCAGGATCTCACAAAGCACCCAGACCCCCCCCCAAGTCTCCACTCAGCTTGTTCACAAACTCCTCAGCTACCCTCTCGTCCTTGAGCTTGCCAACATCCAGCCAAGGCTGGGATGGTACCATTCTCCTGGATTTCAGGTGCAAGTTAAGAGTTGCTACAACAAGCCGGTGGTCAGTATTGAGGAACTGAGCACTCCAGTAAACACTGCAGTTCGGAATCATTCCTCCAGTGACCGTCACGAGGACATGGTGCTAATCTCCTTGCCACACCGCCAGCTGTTGGAATACCAAGTCCAGCGATGTAGCTTGTGGGCGCTGAAACCATGAACCAGCCAGACCTAAGTCATGACTTCTTCTTGCAAAGTCAAGGAACTTAGTCCTATTCAGCTCATAGTTCCAGACCCATGGGGACCAACACGTCTCATAACCATCCCTATCAGTTCCAGTCGATGCAAGGTTGAAATCCCCAAAGACTAGAAGTGTATCTCGCCTGGGCACTTGATCAACCCACAGACTTCAACCTGACTGTCACAGGGATTGTATCCAATAGCCAAGGGGACTGCTTCGGCAGGCAGTCCCCAACGCTCTGCACAGAGCCTGGTTCCGATTGTTGGATGGATGCAAACTCATGATTTGGACTGCACAGATGTGTGTACACTCGGCAATCAATATTCACAGGACACTCCTCCCATACATGTCTGCTTTGCGTATCTGTATATATTATAAACAGACAAATTATATAGTTGGGGAACAGTCTTATTGCTCAGGTTCAGTGTGTCATCAACAAGGAATGATAATTGGTTGTCAGTTGAGCACCGACATCAGAATTATTTCAACCATCTGAGCCATCCCCAAGTCATGAGTGGGGAATGTCATCAGAAATTGTAAGAGTACAGACAACACCCACACCTTGAGATAATTTTCACTAATCTACCAGATTAAGGTTCAAGGGGACCATGAACCTTGAAAATGGATTGGTGGATGTATCCAAGTTGACTCGTTTACTACATGAAGTTCACAAGATGTTAAGAAAGGGTTCTGGCAGTCATTGGGATATATCAAGCAAGCACCAGTTCAGTTCTTTGAGCCTTACATTCCATCTCATACCCTGAAATGAGCAGCTGCACCCAAGCCTTTCATCAATGCATGACATCGCTTGTGAAACAACAAGTGGGTCTCCTGGGACATATATGAAAACAAAATTTGTAAAGTGATGAGTCCTTAAGGACATATTATTTAATTGATGTCAGACTTTGTGGCATGTGTTGGAACAACAATTACAAGCACAACAACAGCAACTATGAAATCCGAAAGCAGTTTTGGCTGTTTGAGCAATGGCAGATAATATCCACAACCAATCAGAAACTAGGAGTCAATGTTTGACGTTCTCGTAGGAATGACATAAAAGATGAAGTGAATCGGACCAAGGCTTGTTGGTTTTCCATAACATCATTTGTGTTCCTGACTTTTAAAAGGATAGTGAGTGTAATTCATGATATATAATAATATATATATATATATATAATATATATATATATATAATATATATATTACATATATAAATATATATAAACTCATGACATTACCACTCACTCCTTTAAAAGTCATGGAACACAATATGATATATAGTACATATCACAGATATTGAAAACAAGCCCGGTAGGTGCGATGGATCGCCGAGCATGGGAAAACTATAAGATATTAGAGCAAAACTGATGTCATCATAGCGGATTATGGAATCACCTTAAGATATGCATATCAAATCTCACGATTCATCTACTTGATAATCTACTCGGTATCCATTTGAATGAAAAGTACCGACAAAAATGTGGTTGAAACGCAAATCCCCAAAGTCACGGGCGGTGCTGTGCTGAACAAAAGATCCTAAATTCGAAATCCGGCGTCGATCGTTTGTGCACCAATGTATTCCACGGGATAGTTCGAAATTTCATCGACACATCTGACCAAACCCTAGGAGAGTAAGCATTTGGCGCCAAACGGCACCTCCAAGCTCTCGCATTATTATCGTTTTTGCACTAATTGACCTTTACCCCTGAAAACCTAAGACGAAATCCCTTCAATATGTCCTGAGACAATGTACGTACTCATTGAGTACATGAACTGCTCAAAGATTTCATTCGTATCGAATGCATCCACCTGCCGTAGGGGGGCCTTCAACTTTTGCCAATTTCTCGCGCATACGCCTAATTGTAGGGGGCTTTTGGGTAAACTATTCCCTTATATCAACAAAAACCGGAATATAATTTGATAGAGCATCACACTGTAGATCATTTGTGCCAAATTTTTCATAACCCTACGTGGATAATGGCTTCGGAATTGATGTTGCGAGACGGTACCGATTTTGAAGGTTTTCGCTGTTTGGCTAGGGAACCAAAGCGTCCTAGAACATCAAATTTCCAAGCACTAGTCATAAGATGTGCTCCTCCCGAGTTGTGTCAATCTGAGCCGCACCGTTACTACCATATGTCTGATGACAGCACGAACAAACATTCACAATACGAACATGCCAAACAAACAGACAGAATTACTGACAAAAAGTGGTCAGCCTATTGGCGACCAACAGCCTAACTGTGTATCATCTGTACCAAGACCAAACTGTGTTCTGTCACAGCCGATTGTTGCATATTTGGACCAAGAAGCTTGTCTCTTGCCTTAAGCGGATCCTCACTGGGCTGTGGACAGCTCGCAACTAGTATGGAGACACAAAATTCCGGATAAAAACAGGCGATGAATTTAGCACATTGGATTCCCACTGGAATCTATAGTAAAACCTTGCGTAATGATCTCACGAATATCGTACGAATGTCCTGCACGAACTCCGGCGAAATTTGGATTGACTTTCGCCTGGAGTTCGCACATACAGTGATCTCCACGCAATCATTCGCGTCGACGTTCAGTGAACAAAACTAGAGATATTTTGGCCACATGCCAAATGGTCCGTATGCGACGGTGCACACGACGGTCGTGGCGACCATCGCGCGCAAATGGTCGTGCCAACAGTCGCACGACAGCTGTGCGTGACCAATTGAGAAATGGGCCATATAATATACTGAGCTCTCCTCCAGCAATCATATTGTCATCAGAACGTCAAAAGCGAGATGGACCGCAGTGAAGAAGTGCAGAACCTGCTTGAGATAGACAGCACCTCAAACCTGGCATGGAGACGCAGGCGCTTGACAGGAGGCTCAAGCGATGTCTACTTGCTGCTGCTCGGTCAAGAGGCCAAGTCCACAAAGCCAGAGAAGAGTGCCAGAAAGAGAAAGAAGAAAGAAGAGGTTGGTAGAGGTAAGCACGGGAACTAAAAAGAGATGCTCTTGAAGAGAAACAAGATAGTGGCATGTATGCAGAAGCTCATGAAGCACCTTAGAGAGGGGGATGTCAAGTCTCTTCAGGAACTTTGTCAGAATGGACCCAGAATGTTCAACCACATGGTGGAAGAACCACCCCTAGGCCTTGAGAAGAAAACAACAACTTTAGAAAGCCTCTGTCCCCTGGACTCAAGCTGGCCATCACTCTAAGGTATCTAGCCACTGGGATTCTTACAAGAGCGCTGGCCTATGGTTCCGGGTTTGCCCCCAACACCCTCGTCCTTGTTGTGCCAGAGTGCGTGCCAAGCCATCTACGACCACTACAAGAGACAGCCTCAAGTGCCCACAACAAAAGACGAGTGGAAGGAGGTGGCTCAGGGCTTCTCAGACAAGTGGAAACTTCCATCACTTGCTGTGCTGCCATAGATGGCAAGCATGTGAAGATACAAGCCCCCCTCACTCTGTCAGTCTGTACTACAACTACAAAGGTTCTTCTCCATCATTATTTGCTGGCCCTGGTGAAAACTACAAGTTTATGTATTTTAATGTGGGTGCCTATGGTGCTGACTCTGATGTGAATCTTCAGAGATTGGACTGTATCATGCTCTGGAGCAGGACAAAGCTGGTATTTTTGTCGCCAATTTAGGCACCAAAGTGCCTCAGTTATGTCGCAATTTAGTCACAAAGGCCTCATTATGTCGCAATTTAGTCACAAAGTGCCTCAGTTATAGTCGCAATTTAGTACACCAAAGTGCCCTCAGTTATGTCGCAATTTCTTCCGAAAATATTCTCTATTGAATCTCAGTTTTGTCGCACTCTCAGGCGTCCCAGACAGATTATCATTTTTTTCTCCAATCAGTTACAATTTAGTTTCATAGGTCGCAATCCCTCACAAAGTTGTCTACATTGTCGCACCCTTCTGACTCACCGAAAACTAAATTGAGAAGGGTTCGAGACCGGTTCGAAACAACCGCGACTACTCTGTGACTATTTGAGAGAAAATTTGTCGCACAAATTTTTGAACATGTTCAAAATTCAGCGTACACCCAGAGCGATCTCCTGCGACTCACGCGAGGAAATTGAAAACCACGTGAACTGTTCCAGACCATTTTGGACAAATCCCGTCGCATTTTGTCGCGCAGCTGTCGCAGCCCAGTGAGATATAGGCTTTACTATAGCCACCGTTAGAAGGGCACAGTTATCTTATTGGGAATAAAGATGATTATAATAAGTTCTCCAACCAACAACAACACAATATGCCTGGTGTTGGCTTAATGGTTAAGGTGGTGGCTTTGAGATCCAAGGGTCCTGAGTTCTAATCCCACTTGGCTGTTGAATCAATACCAGGTGGGTTGACTCAGCCTGTCATCTTTCTGGAGCGGCAAAATGATTACCATCTTGGGTGGATGATTGTGCCATTTGAGTATCCTGCGTCGGAGTGGCAACCATTCAGATTGTGCCCATTACCCAGGAGACTGCTTCGGCAGCACTGATCTCTGTCAATAAAAATCTAAGTCCCAAATGGAAGGAAAAAAACTCCCGATCATGAAAAAGGCCCCTTTATATGGTATGCACCATGCATCACAGTATAGAATTTAAGGGACATTCTATAGGTTGTGGAAAATGCTAGATGATAGAAAAGAAGTGACATTTAAAATTATCATGTGCATGCTGTACTACCCTTGTGTTCTCAGGAGGGACCAAGTAATGCTCTAGAAAGATCCAGAAAAGGGGCGCCCATTTTAAACAAATTAATCACACACATACACATTGTCTTATGTGTTTTCGTTTTCAAGGTACACAAAAAACTTTACATAATGATGCGTTTTAACCTATATATGTGTAGGGTGCCCTTTTCTATCTTTCCTATAGTTTGGCATTTTCTACAAGCCATGAAATGTCCCTTCTTTTGTATAGTTTGCCATGTGGCACATACCATCTAAAGGGTCCTTTTCTATGCCCCTGGCATTTTTCTCAACAATGGAATGGTTTCTCTGTATTACATATGGTATTCCATGTTTCAGCCACTTTTCTTCTGGAATTAGAGCACCTGAAAAAAGCTGGTATTTTTTTCTAAAGTCCACTTTTACAGAGTCCCTAATTATGCGGTTGCGGATAACTTTGAAGTCTCAACAAGTGTCTCTGCATTCATATTCAAATATTTCACGAACTTTCATGCAACAGTTCATAAGTTATGAGCCCTTGTGTTGGACTATTTTACCACTGGAGTTTAACTTTTTCGATGTCCAAGTTTTTTGTGGTGCGCTCCTATGAGCAAAAAGTATGTGGAAGCAAAAAATAAAAAAACTATGGCACATTGGTGGAATTTATTTTGAAAGCCATTAATTAGACGGTTTAGCCGATGTATATTCCATGTTTCAGCTAGTTTCAATAAAATAGCCTTTGAGATTTGAGTGCCAACACATTTTGGGTGGACGGACACACTGACAGACACCAACGTTGATTTTGAGGGTTTTCGTTAAAAACTCAGGAATGTGGAGACGGGCGTTGCTGAAATTTGGAACATATCACCGCGACGTAGAAAGGATTTCCTTCTGAAATTTGCAGCCGATTTCATCCATTAGAAGCTGAGAAATGAATTTTCAGTCCCTGTGTTGAAGTTGCATACAGAGAAACCGTTCCATGTAAAGGGAGGAACGCTTCGTGCTTCCCTTGATTACAATGTGACCCATTAGAACATCACAACAATGTAATTGAGGATGATGAACGTCTCATTCTGTGAAAGGAGTCTGGTGTTGGGGATATAAGCTAATCCTGTCAGATTTCTCGGTCTATGTTTTTGGCCACTCCCTGTCACCACATCTTTTTTCCACACTGGTTATCCCACAAAAGTCTCAATTAGGCTCTCTTGAATTTGGGACTGTCAGAAAAATTGTGGCTCAAATTGCATTGGGCTTTCTTTTATTTAATGTGCAACCACAATAAACGTCGACCTTTGTGGATTACATAATTATGTCACCAACAACAAATCACAAACTTGAAGCACATTGTAAAGTTAAGAGTGCAATGTGTGTTTATGATATGAAGACACCATGAAATTGGACCAAGGCTTGTTCCATTGTATCATTTGGCCACCACAGGTATGATTTAGAAGGTATACAGTATTATTACATAACAATAGCATTTCTTTCACACCGTAAAGGCGCATCGGGCTGCCGAGGCAGTTTCATTGGCAAGGAGTACAGTCCTGGATGGGTCGCCACTCCGATGTAGGTTACCCCGAATGGTTATTTCCCCAGTACACTGGTATTCATTTCGCCGACCCCCGGAAGGACGACGGGCTGTCAACCCCACCTGGTGTTGATTCAACGGCCGACAGGGGCTTGAACTCAGGACCCTTCGGTCCCAAGCCAGCCACCTTAACTGCTGAGCCAACACCAGGCTGTACAGTATTGTATAGTACGAATGAAATGAAATTCCTTGAAACGATGTGAGAAGTTGCCACTCTTTATTGGCCATGCCTTGTTGAGTGGGTGTTTGCAATGGCTGTTGTATTTATCCTGATCGATTCCTTGTTACCTCCGCCACCGAAGTTAAAGGAGGTTCTGTTTTCACTCCTTTCTTTCTGTTTGTTTGTTTGTTATTTGCAAAACCGAAGATTTTTCAAGTAGATTGGTTAGTCGATTTTGTTATTCTGTCTGTCTGTCTGTTTGTCTATCGCCGACAGGTCACAATTTTAAACCGATCTTCACGAAACATTACCGCATGGTAGAGTTTGTCATAAGTAAGAAGCCGATTGTTTTTGAAGTCAAAAGGTCAACATAGGCCAAAGGTCAACCACTTAGGTGAGATTTCTACAATCCTCAATTTTCATCCGATTGACTTGAAATTTGATGAGGATTTATATTTTAGGTCACTGAATTCAACTAGCGAATTATTTTTGAGGTCAACATAGGCCAAAGGTCAACAACTATGGTGAGATTTCTAAAATCCTCAATTTTCATCCCATTCACTTGAAATTTGAAGAGGATTTGCACATCACATCACTGAATTAAACCAGCCAATCATTTTTGAGGTCAAATATGTTTTATGGATTTTACAAGTGTCGTGCTCTGCATGACGTCGTCTTCTTGTTATTTGCAAAATCAAAGATTTTTCAAATATATTGGTTCGTCGATATTGTTATTCTGTCTGTCTGTCTGTCTGTCTGTTTATCGCCTACAGGTTACAATTTTAAACCGATCATCATGAAACGTTACCAAGCTGTCATGGCAGTCTCAACCGAGAAGCCTATTGATTTTGAGGTCAAAGGTCATCTTGAGGTCAAATTTCTGAAATCGTCATTTTTTCATCTGATTGACTTGAAATTCGAACAAGATTGCATATTGTGCCACTGAATTGGAAACCAACTATTTGAGGTCAAAAGGTTAAAGGTCAACTCAAGCTCAAACTTCTAAAACCATTAATTTTTAATCTGAAAAATTGTCAAATTAATTCTCATTGACTTGAAAATGAAACAGCAATTGCACAGCGCATCACTGAATTGGGAACCAACTTCAGATCAAAGTATAAAGGTCAATTCAAGGTCAAACTCTAAAATCATCAAGTTTCATGGACAAAATGGACAATTGACGTATCCATGGCAACCTTTGGAGAGGAGGGTGATTTTGCAAGTATCGTGCTCTGCACGACGTCTTTTTGTTGTTATTCTGTCTGTTTGTTAATTGCCGGAATCCTTCGATTTCGGCAATTATGTTGTCGGTTGCGTGTCATTCTGTGTGTCTGTCTGTTTGTTTGTGTGTGTTTGTTTACCCTGTAGCAGCCACACCATTTCAGCTATCATGACCAAACTGGTACAGACTCGGCTATGGTCCAACTTAGACACTGTCGTTTGTTGATATAGGTCAAAGGTCAAGGTCACCGAAAAACCGAAATTCTTATTTTTGCAATAACGTCCGCTAAAATGTCGTATCGACTTCAAACCAAATCCAAAATTGCATCTTCCAATACTGCATCCAACCATGTTCTCATTGGGTGTCACACCAACACCCTTCTTTAGCGGTCGGGGGTCGAATGTCGGGGGTCAAACTTTCAAATTGCGATAAAAACGCCATTTCAAGTCCGATTGACTTCCAGTTATGATCATGACCAAACTAAGTGCTATAACTCATTAAACAGTAGCACTATCGACTTATAAGAACCAAATTGATTTCCAGGTTCAGGTCAGGTATGGGAGCATGTGCCAGAACAGCACGTCGCTGGCGTCCACTTTCCGCCGGTACTCCAGGGGCCTCCGTCTGGCCATCCCCAGGCAGATGCCAGGGCCCATCCCCATCTCCTTGAGATGATGCGTCAACCTGCTGCAACCACGAGGCACGTGGTCGGCCCACTGGCCTCCTCCACTCATGAGACTCCCTCGCTGAGAGAATCTGGTGAGCAGGATCAGCATCAGGAAAACGAGCCACATGTCCATACAAGCCGCACTGACGCTCACGGACATATGCAGGTAACAAATCTCATCCGAGTCTCTCTCAGCAACCGCTCGTTGGACACAAAATCCGACCAGCGATAGCCAAGGAGTCTCCGAAGAGACCTGGTACCAAAGGAAATTAAGTCTCCGTCTCAGATCCTTGGTCAGAGTCCAAGTCTCGCATCCAAGAGAGCAAGACTGTGAAGTACCAAGGACCTGAAGACTCGGACTTTCGTCTCCCGCACAGGTACCGGCAGCGCCACACCCCATGATCCAGTGAATCCATGACTCCCCAGGCCCGACCCAGACGTCTATTGACTCTGACTCACAGCCAGCAGAGACATGAATATCACTGCCAAGGTAAGTGAATCTCTCCACGACCTCAACATCCTACCACAAACAGACACAGACAGGACAGCAGCATCCAAGATGTCACCGAAAGCCTGGATCTTAGTTTTGACCAAGAAACCCGTAATCCCAGCGGCTCCGACTCCTCATTCAGCACCTCGAGGGGCCCCAAAAGGATATCTAAAGTCTCCGCAAAGATGACTGCATCATCTGCAAAATCAAGGTCCGAGATCTTGACATTCCCAACGATGCACCGCAGCTTGATCTCTCCGACATCCTCCCTAAAATCCAGTCCATACAAGTGCTGAAAAGTGTGGGGGCCAGTACACACCCCTGACGAATCTCCAGTAACAACTGGAAATAAGTCAGAGATGGTCACCACACTTCACAGCACTCTCAGTACCAGAGTAGAGTTCAGACATCAGATCGATCAGTTTTGGTGGCACCCCACGAAGACAAGAATCCTCCAGAGGACATCCCGATTCACTGAATCGAACGCTTTACAGAGATCAACATAGGCTGCAAGCAGCCCCTGCCAAACTCTCGTCTGCGTTCGGTGAGGACACGAAGAGCAAGGATACGGTCAATCGTTGACCTCTTTTTGGTGTTAAAGCCTGACTGCTTCTGGACGCTGGTGCTCAATGCAGATGGTGGCGAACCCTATCAAGAATTATCCGAGCAAAGACCTTGCCCGGCACTGAGAGCAGCGTCACCCCTCGGTAGTTGTTGCAGTCTTGGCGATCACCCTTCCCTTTCCAGAGAGGAACAACAAGGCCCCTCTTCCAATCGGTTGGGATGATGCCTGTGTTCCAGGCAGAGCACAAAACTGCATGCAACGAACGAGTGCACATTTCCACCAGCCTTGAGAAGTTCAGCATGGATGCCACAGATCCCTGAGCTTTGCCCCGTTTCAACTGGTTCACCGCAGCCCGTGTTTCCACAAGCGAAGGTGGACCACAGTTGATTCGAGGGTCAGCAACAGGGACTGTAACACCCTTGACGTCCAACTCGACAGCTGGGGGATCAGCCTGGTACAACCGTTCAAAGTAACCGGCCCAGCGGGCCTTCACTTCGACTCCTCTGTCAAGAGCCTACCACTCTCTGCTCTAACTGCAGTGCTCCGAGGGATGGGCTTGGATGAACGCAATGCACGAATTCCCCTGTAAGCGGGACGAGAATCACCTGTCCACAGGTGATGCTCTACCCCTCCACAGATTCCTCGCACATAGGCCTCCTTGTCCACCCTCAGTGCACGTACAGTTTTACGCCTCAGCTCCCTGAACAGCTCAGCTCTGCCATTCAGCCTGGCCTGCGACTCTGGTCAATGGTATCCAGTGTCCCTTGAGAGACAAAATTCTTCTTTGCCCTGCGGTGAGTTCCAAGACATCCACCGGCAACATCAAGGACGGTGGTCTTGAAGGCACTCCACAACTCTTCAGGACCCCCCAAAGCACCCAGACCCCCCAAGTGTTCCACTCAGCCTGTTCGCAAACTCCTCAGCTACTCTCTCATCCCTGAGCTTGCCAACATCCAGCCTAGGCTGGGATGGTACCATTCTTCCAGGATTTAAGGTGCAGCTTTAGAGTTGCTACACACAAACCTGTGGTTCAGTATTGAGGAACTAAGCACTCCGGTAGACCCTCGCAGTTCTGGATCATCCTCCAACGACCGTCAATGAGGACATTGTCAATCTCCTTTGCCACACCGCCAGCGTTGGAATACCAAGTCCAGCGATGAGCTTGTGGGCGCTGAAACCATGAACCAGCCACCCTAAGTCCACGACTTCTTGCAAAGTCAAGGAACTTAGTGCTATTCTGGTTCATTGTCCTGACCCATGGGGACCGACACACACCTCATAACCATCCCTATCAGTTCCAGTCGATGCATTGAAATCCCCAAGACTAGAAGTGTATCTCGTCTGGGCACTGATCAACCACAGACTCGAGCGTGGCGTAGAATGCATCCTTCACGGTGAGATCACTCGCCTCAGTCGGAGCATAAACAGAGACCAGGAAATGACACCTAAGGAGTGACGAATCCTTAATCTCATAATACGCTCGTTGACCGGTGTTACCTCAATTATCATTGGGGTCAGCTTATTGGCACCAGCTACAGCAACTCCTTGGGTATGGTAACCATCAGAGCGACCAGACCAATAGTAGGTGTAACACCCACCATTATCTCGCCGCAATCCGGTCTCCGAACCTCAGAGAGAGCTGCAATCCCGATGTCCAAACGCTCTTGAGCTCAGAATGATAACAGAGACAGGTGATCATCCTCTCTTAGGGATAGGACATTCCAGGCACCCACCCGAAGGGGACCGCCTCAGTTAACCCAAGGAGACCGCCGTCTGGTTGACGACACCTCAGCACCACTCCGACACACTCTCCCGCAATCTGACCCAGGGATGTTACCCCGCTGGTTTCCCTCCTATCATCAAAGATTGGGGGGTCCCGGAAGGCTTTGCCCCAATCCCGTCATCCGGTGAGCTGCCCTGCGAAGGGAAGCTGCACAGGAGGTACTCCCACGGAGTGGGTTTTCAGATTTTTTTGCGTTTTGTGTTTTGCGGAATGAAGGGTTACGGTGGCCGGAGTGCAAATCCTACCACCAACCTCCTAATAAAAAAAGTAACCCAACTGCAGGAGGACGTCCGCAGACACAGTTGGGCACTAGTATGGATGGCCGTTGGCTCACAAGGAGCTCCTCCGCCTTTGATTTCCAGGTTTTTTTTTTTCAGAGATCATGGAGATATGACAAAGTTATTCCGGCAATTCCTTGCTCAACGAGCAATTTCATTTGTATGTTTGTTTGTCAATCGCCTACAGGTCACAATTCTAACCGATCGTCATGAAACTGTTCCAAGTTGTGGGGGTAGTCTCAACTGAGAAGCCTATTGATTTTGAGGTCAAAGGTCAACTCATGGGCAAATATCTAAAATCAAATTTCGTCTAAAAAAATCATCAATTGTCATCCGATTTAACCTGAAAATTATGCAGCAATTGCATAGTCCATCACTGAATTGGGAAACCAACTATTTTTGAGGTCAAAAGGTCAAAGGTCAACCCAAGGTTAAACTTCTAAAATCAAATTTCATCTGATTTAACCTGAACATTAAGCAGCAATTGCAGAGCGCATTACTGAATTGGGAAAACAACTATTTTTGAGGTCAAAAGGTCAATGGCCAACTCAGGGTCAAACTAAAATCATTAATTTCAATCTGAAAAATAATCAATTTTCATCCGCCTGACCTGAGCTTTGATTAAGATTGTCAATTCTAATCTGAATGAAATGGACAATTTAATGTATGCACGGCATACTTAGGAGAAGAGGGTGGATTTTGCAAGTATCGTGCTCTGTACGATGTCTTTTTCTTGTTTGTTTCTTTGTGTGCAAGATATCTCAAAAAGTTGTGGATGGATCCGGATGAAATTAGGTGGGCAGGTTGGGTGTTTGACAAGGACTAATTGATTCGATATTGGTGAAGATCCGGATACGAGAATTTATATATTTTTCAAGTGATTCTTCACCATTGAAATATGGGGCCAAAAGGAATATATAGTATTTATCATGAACAGTTTTTTGTTACCTCTGCCACTGAAGATGGGCGGAGGTTATGTTTTCATCCCTCTGTCTGTTTCTCTTTTTTGTTCCTTTCAAAGATCGAAGATTCGCAATTGCTGTATGTTGGTGGGTCTGGTCTTTTCGTCTCTCTGGCAATTGTCTAGAACCCGTAGTACCCGAAGACCCCATACATCCCATGAGACCCTCTGTCTGAGGGCCTTCTGCAATAACACTTGATGATGACTATTGGAACACTTGACTTGATAACACTTGATTACGGACTATTTGATTATGACTGGTTCACCACTCGTAATCAAAAGGCCCCCCATTGGTAAACCACCTCAGTTCCAAGCTAAGAGGGTGACAAATAGAATCAATTAATGAAGTTTATCTTTTTTTTTTCCAGGTTCTGCTTATCTTTGTTAGTGGCATAGAAAAAAGGTCCCACATGGCAAAGAAAAAGGTCCCACATGGCATAGAAACCTAGAAGGGCACTCCTTGACGTCATGACATCACCATTTATGCCTCTGCACACATTATTCCATCATTATACATACTAGTACCATGTTTGTTTTAAATCCCTGAACCCAGATTCAAAATGTTAAATAATTCTGATTGCCAGACCATGTGTCCGATCAAGTTGAAATATAAAACGTATTCTTGGTTTTTAAGGGGTGTTCGATACTACCATAGAGCAGGTAGGAATGTATAGAGTGGCATGGTCCATGTACGAGTAGTTAGCCAATCTCGATGTAATAAGTAGGGACACGTCAGCTTAAGGAATGTCTTGTTTGAATGTGCACCATACACGGGGTGATGCGTGGTAATAATTAGTTAGGGATTATGGTAAAGGAATTGTCTGTAAAACCCCTTTGTAATGTCTCACCGGGTGGAATCGAGCGGCTTGGGGCTCTGCCAGGCAAGAGAGGAAGAGAGTGGTGGAGCTACGAATGCTTCCAGTGGTGGAGCTTTGATCGCCTCGAGAAGCAAGGGAGGAGTGTTTTGTTGTCCCGAAGGGCGGAGCTTGGATCACCTCCGAGGGGAGGAGTGTTTTTTGCCTCCCGAAGGGCGGAGCTTGGATCACCTCCGAGGGTGGAGTTTTTTTTGTTGCCCCAGAAGAAGGAGGAGCCTAATTGGGTGTTTGGGGCATCTGTGGTTTGTGGAGATCTGAGGAGAAAAAAAGGCTCTGAGAAGAACGAATTGTGAGGAGAGTTTTCTCTGAGGAGATCATCTGCCTTCCTGCCTCTGCCTGTTTTCATCGTGCCTTGCACTGTTCTTCATCATCCCTGGATCCTGCCTTGTGTCATCACCGCCTGTTCGTCTCCCCATCGTCTTCTCGCCTCATAATTACCAGCTCGTCCACCAGCAGCTGAAGCCACTGGGTTTTGTCCCTTTCCCATCTGTGATTGAGTCCGGAATGAATGCCCCTTAGTTTCTTTAGATTTATTGGTTCACGAAAAAATATTTTCACTAAAAAAATAAGTGACCACTATATTCGTTATTGTTGTGTGTCTGTCTGTCTGTATGTCTGCATGTCTGCATGTCTGTCTGTCTGTTCTGTCTGTCTGTCTGTCCTGAGCATAGCTCCGTGGGTTTTGATCCGATCCTGATAAAATTTTGGTGGAGGTTTACATCATGATCTAGTTGTGTTTTCCTGAGAATGGGTGCGGTGCGCCCATTATGGGCGGAGCCACGCCCAAAAAAATGTTTTTAGGGGGTAGCCGATTTCAATTTGCATCTTCTCCGAGGGGGTTTGTCGAATCTGACAGGGGTTTCGGTATTTGGTTAGCCCAATGGCACCTGCATAGCCCCACGGAGCTCGATTTTTCATTTTCGTCCCAAGGTCAAGGTCACAAGGTCACGAACTTAGAAAATTTCGAATTTTGACATAAAAATCATACATCCGCCCAAACTTTGAGGAGCTCGGATGACAATATTTTTTATGCATAATCTTGAGGTCATTCCCACCTAAAGTCTTGAAACCATTTTGCTCGATCTCGAACACCTTGCCCGTGGCACCCCTTCAGTTTGTTTTTACGCTGATTTCATCAAAGTATGGATAATCCGAGGAGTGCGAAATGCCATATAGCCTATATGACGTTATATTGTTCCTGGAATGTTCCAGAGGAAGTTTTGCACCAAAGGTCATAATCCTTGACCTTTGACCTTTAAAGTTCACAAAGGTCAAATTTTCAAAGTTGTGGGAATCGAACCGGGTTTTCGACCTTCTTCGCCGAACTAACTCCAATAAGCTATAGCACGTATCCTGTTTCCTTATTTTAATGTCCACAACATTGTTTTGTGACCTTTAAAGGTTATGCAAAAGGTCAAATTTTTTAAGTTGTTGAACGAAACCGGCGTTTTCGACATTTTGCAGCTAATAACCTGTCACTCGTACCACATCATGTTGATCATTTTTATACTTGGTCAAAAATTATCACATTGTCTCATCCTTGACTTCTGAAACAATCTAACCGTCAAATACCGCTCGTGAACCATCGTATCTTCAGAAGTAGTTTATTCTCATTGTATATAATTTATTTGCATTCCCTTTCTCCCATCCCAACCAGTAGTCATCTCCTCGCATTCACTATCCACTGGTTCTTCTTGTTTGGATTACGGGAAATAAACCTGTTGGTTTTACAAGAGCTAAGGTTCTCGTGTCTCCTCACAACCGCGTGCGCATAGTCAACCATAATTCGGAACGTCTCAACCGGAGTTAAAACTGTTCGGTACATAGCGGGATTTTAATCTCCCACCACAACGAGCTCAATGCTAGTTGAGCCATTGACATGACAACATATTCCCCATTACTACTAGATCAATAAGCCTGGTGTTGGCTTGGTGGTTCGGGTGGCTGAGTTGGGACTCCTAGGTTCCTGAGTTCGAGCCCCATTGGCTGCTGACTTAACATCAGGTGGGGTTGACTCGGCCTGTCTTCTTCCTGAGGTTGGCGAAATGAGTACCAGTGTACTGGCAAAAGGGGCACAGCGTCAGTGGCACGGCTGTGCTCCAAGAAATGGATGGAGTGGTGACCTGTCCAGATTGTGCCAAATAGCTAAGGAAAAACTGCTTCAGCAGTTCCAATGCTCTGTTCAAGAGTATGGTCCACAACAACTACTACTATATCATAATTGTGACATTTCACGTTGATTGATGTGGTGGTTCAAGAGAAAGAATTAAAAAAAAGATTTTTGTTCAATCCAATATGGCTGCCAGACCATGTGACCCATTCATAATTCATGAACGCCCCTGGTATCTGCAAGGCTTGGGGAACATGTGGGTTGTGGAACATAAGTGGTTGCAGAGAAAACAGAAAATTAGCATGGACGTATGTACGGATGGACGGACAACCAGAAAACATGTCACCGGCGACTTTGTCAGCGGAGACATAAAACTTCTCACGTGGCTAAGACCCTTCAAGACTTTTTTTATGCCTCCGCTGACAACCACCGGAGGCATCATGTTTTCGGGTTGTCCGTACGTACGTAGTCCGTCCATGCTAATTTTGTTATGACGTCATAATTGCACACGTCGAACGCTTTATCCAATCAGCATGAATTTTTTGAGGGCCATCTCAGGCTAAATTGTATGGGAAGGAAAGAGTGATGATGTCTTTGGTCACGTGTTTTGGCAGCCATATTGTTTTTAACATAAAAACCATCAAAAATCTTCTCCAAAACAGCTGAACAGATCGAGGCGAAACTTTACAGGTACATGTTCATCTATCCATGAGGAACAAAAAGTTCTCCACCTATGACGTCATAGATCATATGGTTTGGCAGCTATGATGTTTTTTTTGAGAATAAACCTTTAAAAACTTCTTCTTCAGAATGTTTGACAGATTGAGGGGAAACTTCACTCACATGTTCCCCAAGCCTTGGAGATACCAAGGTGTTCACAAATATTTAATAGGCCGCAAGGTCTGGTAGCCATATCGGATTGAAAGACAATCTTAAAAAAATTATTTCACTTGAACCGCTTCATCAATATACATGAAACATCACAGCTATGATCCAGTAGTCATGGGGAATCCGTGTGTTAAATTTCAACTTGATCGGGTATGCATGGTCTGGCAGCCAGAATTGTTTAATATTTTGAATCTGTGTTGAGGGATTTTTAGATCCTCGTGGAGGATCTCTAAGTCTTACTCACGTTTGTTTTCTTGTGGACTTTTTGTTTCACAGCCTCCAGTTTTCATCGAAACTTCCTGAAACTTGGCGTTATATATGTAAAAATACCCTGTGCAGACAGTAACCATCTCCGATTTTGAAAGTTCCTCCAAGAAAAAAAAGTTATGACGTCAAAATATCTCCGCTAATGGAAATCGCTAAAAAAATTATCTCCGAAACTAAGCAAGCTGTATTGAATTTTGTTGCGGGAATCAAGCCGGCCATTAGCACAGATAATTATTTATCGCAAACCTGGTACATCACAATGATGTCATATTCGTTTTTATGACATCATTAAAGAGGACGAGGATCTTAGCTCATTTGAGCTTGTTTTCTTTCTTGATACTCGTCATTGCCATTCAAAATGGCACCTATGAATGCAGATGAAGTGGCAAGACTTCTCATCGAGACTGATGATGATGATGATCGTGATTATTACATCGATTTGTATTCACCAAACTGCCGGCAGATCATTTGTTGCGTTGTCTGGCATGGCAGCACATTGTGTTAACGATACAATAGCGTAATCTTTTCCGCAAGAACACTTTGTAGTGGCAGAATCTGGAACACCCAGCACTACGAGTCGAATCGTAATCGGCAGTCAACGTGTTAAAATCATTTCTAGCCTCCATTGGACTTCGTCTGAAACGGGGACGATGGATTTAGTCTCGATTTTCGTGTGCGTTCGTGCGTGCGTCCGCAACGATATCTCGGACATGTATGAACCAATTTTATTCGTACTTTGCACAACGACAACACATGATGGTATACATATGCACGTCATCTTTTTTTTTTTTCAACACAGGATCCAAGATGGCGACCCGGCCATTTTTAGTTTAAAAAAAATATCCCGGTGTCGAACGAGTCCTCAACCATTTCTCAGACATACATGGTCTGATTTTGTTCAAACGTGGCACATTCACAGTACATGATGTCATACACATGCCCCTCACTGTTCAAAGATGGCCGACTGGTCGACTGGCAACCATTTTAGTTGTACATAAATATGCACTAGCCCTTGAACCCCAAACAACAAAATTACTAAAACAACGGGGGCAATGACATTGCTTGTCTTTTTTACTTGTTCTAAGTGGTTGCTGTTGTTGGAGAATAATAAAAAGGGTATCGTTGGAACACTGCATTGAAAGCTCCACGTCCTGTTGCTTCTTCTTCCATCCTGGAAAGATGGACTCTTAAAACAGGCATTTTTATGATGAAACAGATACGAATATTTGTTCTAAGTCAATCGATTGTTTGCTTTCAAAGCAAGTAAATTGATGATTATTACCTTTCCAATGGTACCATGTTTTTTTTCACTCCATGACATCAGGCATCCTTGAGAATAAAGTGTGATGGAGGGATGCTGCTCTTTTTAGCAATAGATTCTTATCCATATCCTTCTCATCTTCTCTTTTTTTACTTCTTGCTTTACCTAGTTATTTTCTGTAGTCTTTTTTTTTACTCTGAAACTTCTTGTTATGGTGAGAATTCTACTTCATGATCAATGTGTTTGCAAATTTTCTGCAAAGGCTAGAAGAAGGTGGACACCTTATGAAGGCAAAACTTCATTGAAGCTTTCTGGGGCCTTTTAAGTTTAATTTATTCATATTAATTTAAATCTTGCTGCATGATTCACGCAATGTCTTGAGATAGGCACCTTACGTCCACTCTTGCTCTGAGGGTTGCGTCCACATTCCACTTGCCTTGGCTGAACTCCATGACCATGCTCAGAGAATTGTAATGGAGCTGGTATCACTGAAATAGCCCTTTGCTTTGCCTCTTCAATCCAAGTATTTCATGAATCTTGTGTAGCCGTCTCGTTGCATGGCTTGTATATGTGTACTGTGTAAAATAAGTCCGATAAATACATCCTTATTCTACATTGATTCCGTAGGTTTTGTTTTTAACTTTACATATTACTTCTATTTTATCAATGTGATCTATCTTACTTGCAGTTATATGCTGTCAATTGGTCCTGAGGTTCAAGTTTATTTCACCTCATGATGCTGAATGTTTTACAGACTCCCATTTTAAAACATTATGTGCCTCCTCAAGCAACCAAACCCATAAGACAGGTAAACCTTTACACATTTGACACATTCTTCACACCTCTACAAATGGAAATCTATTTGTATTAAATTTTGTGTGATAATCACTTTGAACTTCTATAATTGTGTGTGTGTGCGTGCGTGCGTGCGTGCGTGTGCGTGCGTGCGTGTGTGTGTGTCCTCCACAACTACAAATCCATGAAACCTAGCAGCCTGAAACAAGGAAGTGCATGAGTGAAAATTGGGTGTTTGGGTTCATTAAAACACACCTGTTGAAGATAATTAATGGCCGTATTTAATTATCCTTTAGCAAAGCGTCATCCTTTGTCACCTCGCTGTCCCTTGCTGGGAACTTAATTCGCCATTTTGTTTGGCCTGCTCAACAATGCCTTGACTAGGAACAGGCCGTAACGATTTCTTCACGATAAAGTTTTCTTTTTTTCACTTTCCTCACTCATATTATCGAATGCCTGTTCATCACAGCTACGGGTCGCTCGGTATATTGCAATGCTTCTAAACGCCCGGAGATGCCAGCGTTCGTGGCGTTATTTCATTTCCGCACATGAAAGAACCTCGGGAATCTCTTAATCTGAGCCGAATTACGAAATTTAAACTGTGGAATTGACCTTGGCAGCTGTTCTGACTGCGAAAAAAAAGTGTTCATGTCTCCAATTTGGACATTGTTTGACAATGTCCGGGAGGTGTTTCATTTGACCGATCGGCGATTGCCAATCACTTGCCAAGCCCGCCGTTCCTGATGAACCGTTTCGGCGGAGTGCTTATGTGAGTGCTCAAGCCACTTGGCGAGCACTCTACAAGCTGCTTGGATGTTCGTTTGCAAGCCCTATCTCACATATCTCAGACAGTGGGGGGGGGGGGGGGGGGGGGGGGGGGCAAGGCCAGAGAGAAGACGGCAGAAGACAGAAAGACCACCGACCTGCCTGCAGTGAAAGCCAACAAATTGCCCACAAATTGGAGTAATACGTGAAGTAGTGAAGCGAAACATTCAAACATGATCAGCCAAGTTGGTGATTGGTTCACATAGAAGTAGAATAGTGTGGCTCTCAAATCGTTCTTCATATTTAATGGGTAACATGAATATGGGTGGACAAGCACCCCTTCATCGTGGAATTGTGTCCAATGCAAAAAATTAGTGTTCACTGATATGTATATATGTATGTATATATGTATGTATTACGCTTCTGTCAAAAGTGACCTCCATATGTTTCAAATGGAATTGGCATCTTTTGTTTGGGCTGTGCGTGTACATCTCACCAACTATATTATGCATATTCCACAATTGCTGAAGACAGTAATCATAAGAACCCGAAAATATTCTCCAAAGTCCGTTATCCCGACATTCAGTGTACCGTCTACATTTCGGCCAAGATAGACTCGTGTGTCATCTTGACGGGATGAGATCAATTCGACCAAAATCAAATCAATTCATCCTTGTCACACACCCAACCGGGATGAGAGGGGACCACATTGGGGACTGAGGGGGTACTAACATGGAGTATGGATGGGTTTGACACCATGAATGGATGTGAAAGTGAATTGATTGTCATGTGCACACGACCACTGGAAAATCAACGCCTCGGGATTCCCAAACTGGATGGTGCGATGGAAAGAATGTTTTTGGTTGAAGGCATGAAAATGTTTGGCGATCGGTGAAAGATGAAGCTGAATGAACTGAGCGTTTTGGAATGACGAGGTTTGGGGAAATAAACCTTGTGAAAAAGAAAAGGAAGGTATTATTGATAAAGAAGAAGAATAAGAATGAATGGGTTGTTCCAGTTTGAGTATTAAGTAGAGGAAGGTATTTAAAATACATTTTTGAAGTGTTTTTATATGTTATGAAGAGCTTTTCGAGGAAGAGACGTTTCATGCAGTGAACATTGAGTTTTGGGATATTGAAAATAATGGATAGGAAATTCAGAAGTAACAGTATGGAGATAGTTTGTTACCTCTGGCACCGAAGGTGAAGGAGGTTATGTTTTCACCCCTCTTTTTCTGTTTGTCTGTCTGTCTGTCTGTGTGCACAATATCTAAAAAGATTGTAGACGGATTCGGATAAGACTTGGTGGACACGTTGTGTATTTGGCAAGGATGAATTGGTTAGATTTTGGTGAAGATCTGAATCAGAATCTGGATACGAGAACTATTTAATTTTTAAGGTGATTCATTACCAATAATAATCGAGCCAAAAACGATATATAGCACGATATCTCAAAAATCTATTGGTCCCGATATGTTCTCGTGGATCAGGCACTGCATGGCGGAGGTATGCACTCTACCAAGTGCCCTTGTAGTTCAAAAATGTATTGGGCCCGGTATGTTCTCGTGGATCAGGCGTTACGTGGCGGAGGTATGCGCTCTACCGAGTGCCCTTTTAGTTTGTTCTGATGTTGTTGTTGGTGCTTTTTGTTTGTTTTCGAATGAGGAAGAGTGGTGTGCTGTTTGTATTTTATTATTTTTTTGGAGTGAGGAGGGGTAAAGGTGGAGTTGTGGCATCAGAAGTAACAATACCTGCGTTAAAAGGAATGAAAACGAGGCAAGTAGGATAAAATAATAGAGGCAGAAGCACAACTTGACAAATACAAGTAGGCCACACTTTCCAAGGGACACAAACTCGACGAGAAACACAAGATAAGGTTTGGGACAGAAAATTGATGAAAAGCGCGACCAACAAAACAGGAATGAAAATACACCAGTAAAACACAACATATCATTGCGGGGTAACTTAGTTTAAATGAACTGAAAGAAGCAACTGCCAATCAGACGTCCACATGTGGCAAACCCAGGACCAGAAGTCTTTGATCAGATGTCCACGTGTAGCAATCCCAGGACCAGAAGTCTTTAATCAGACATCCATGTGTAGCAAACCCAGGACCAGAAGTCTTTAATCA
>CM068956.1:141865597-141891779 GCA_035128595.1 Eptatretus atami
GGGAGGACAGATGGAGGCCCCTGGAGTACCGGTGGAAAGTGGACATAGCAACGTGCTGCTCTGGCACGTGCTCCCATACCTCACCTGACCTGACCTGCTGCAACCACAAGGCATGTGGTCGGCCTATTGCCTCCTCCACTCATGAAGCTCCCTCACTGAGATAATCTGGTGAGCAGGATCAGTGTCAGGAAAGTGAGCCACATGTCCATACAACTGCAGCTGATGCTCACGGACTATACAGGAAACAAATCTCATCTGAATCTCTTTCAGTAAACACTCTTTAGACGCAAACTCCAACTAGCGAGAGCCATGTGTTCACCGAAGAGACCTGGTACCAAAGGAGTAAAGTGTTTTTCTCAGATCCTTGGTCAATGTCCAAGTCTCACATCCATAGAGCCAGATTGTAAGCACCAATGACCTAAAGACTCAGACTTTCATCCTCCTGCAGATGTACCGACAATGCCCCACCCCATGGTCCATTGAATCCATGACACCCCAGGCCCGACCCTATCAACGTCTATCAACCTCGAGCTCAAAACTTGTGATAACATGAATATCACTGTCAATGTAAGGAAACCGCTCTGTGACCTCAACATCCTCACCACAAATGGGTACAGACAAGATAGTAGCATCCAAGACGTCATTGAAAGCCTGGATCTTAGACTTGATCCAGGAGACTCGTAATCCTAGTGGCTCTGACTCCTCATTCAGCACCTAGAAGGCTGCCATTACCATGTCCAGTGTCTCCGCAAGGATGGCTATCGTTTCTCAAAATCAAGGTCAGAGATCCTGACATTCCCCTTCATCTGCAAAATAATGGTCAGAGATCCTGACTTACCGATACTGATTAAATATTTTACCATAAGGATCATTCTGCTTTTTAAGGGGAAATGATGACAAAAGAGTTGATAGTTCATTGCTTGGGTCAAATCAGAGCACAAACCACCTGAACTATGAAGAAGCAGAAGCAGAAACAAACACCCAGTGAAGAACTAACTCCAAAAGAGTCAAATCCCTTCCCTCCTCCCATTGCTTTCCTTTGATTCTGTCAATCATCAGAGCTGTGAATGATTCTGTGAATCATGTGAATCAATATTAATGTTTTCACAATGTCTCTTTCCCAACAGTGGACCAAGAGCAAAACTTCCAGGACAAGTACTTGTTCTACCGCTTCCTCACAGATGAGGCTGAAGAGATGACATTGCCTACAGAAGAAGAGAGACGAAAGAGTGAGGAAGAGCTGCAGGAGGTCTTGCTTCTACTGAGCCAGCTCGGCCCCGATGCTCTTATGAGAATGATCCTTCGCAAGGTGTAGGTTTTGCTTTGTACTTTGCTGATAACTAACCTTATTGTGCAAGGGAGAGGGGGTGCTTGTAGGGGATGCTGGTTTGTGTGAATTACTGTATGGTGGTGGGGGGTTATTGGTGTGCATTGTGGGGTGTATAAAGTTTGAATGCAGTGGTGGGAGAGGGGGGTTTGAAGATTGAACAAAATGGGCTACATTAATACAGCATGCAGAGATCTTCCAGAGATGTCCATCAGGGTGGAGAGAGGACTGGGGTTGGGAGGAGGTAAGTGTGAGGGGAGAAGAAGGGCGATAAAAGTCTTCCAAACGGTAAGTTTTTATTTTTAACCGCCAGGTTCTACATAAAACGGGGCAGAAGCATTTAAAACCCACACTATCTACCTGGCAAAGGCCTGCCTGCCTGCATGCATGTATTCTTGCACATGCAGGTACCTTTGCACACCTCTGTTCAGCTCACTCCAAATCTGATTCGTACATGCTACACTCTGGGGAAGCCGTTTTAAATTCAAAACTGAACTGTCATTATGTAACAGTCCGCTTCACAGAGGGGGAGAGGTGGGGGAGGAGGGAGATGGAGAGGGGAAGGTATGGAAGTGGGAAGAGGGGAGGGAGAGGGAGGGAGAGGGGAGGAGAGGGATGGAGAGGGAAGGAGAGAGATGAAGAGGGGAAGGAGAGAGATGGAGAGGGGAAGGAGAGAGATGGAGAGGGGAAGGGAGAGAGATGGAGAGGGGAGGGAGGAGAGATGGAGAGGGGAGGGAGAGACATGGAGAGGGGAGGGAGAGAGATGGAGATGGGCGGGAGAGAGATGGAGATGGGCGGAGAGAAATGGAGAGGGGCAGGAGAGAGGCGGGAGGGAGATGGCGGGAAATAGAGAGTGGTGGGAGGGAGGGGGAGGGGTATGGGTGGAAGAGAGAGGGGGAGGGGTGGGAGAAGAGAGGGGGAGGGGTGGGAGAGAGAGGTGGAGGGGTGGGGAGAGAGAGGTGAAGGGGAGACAGGAGGGAGAAAGGGGAGACAGGAGGGAGAGGGGAAGACAGGAGGGAGAGTGGAGACAGGGAGGGAAGAGTGAGACAGGAGGGAGAGTGGAGAGGAGGGAGAGGGGAAGACAGGAGGGAGAGGTGTGACAGGACGGAGAGGGGTGACAGGAGGGAGAGGTGTGACAGGAGGGAGAGGGGTGACAGGAGGTAGAGGAGTGACAGGAGGGAGAGGGGAGAGAGGAGGGAGAGGGGAGACATGAAGGAGAAGGGTGACAGGGAGAGGAGAGGTGGAATTCTGGCAGATGTGACAGCCAGTTTTACGTCCATCCGAGAGACGGTACACTGATTAATGAATCACCCTGCCTGTGAAACACCAAGAAGACAGTTTTTCGCTGGGTCGGGATTCTAACCGAGGCTAGACAGCTTCGAGTGAGCGTGCGTACCTCTCCGCTATCCTGTCATGATATGGCGATTCATTTCTTTCCAGCAATTGAAAACATTTTTTACTCATTGTAATCATTTATTTTGCCTTCCTAACTCCGGAGATGTCCCCACGGAGAACCGAGCCACGGAATCACCATGGAAGCTTGTAGAGATCGAAGCTTAAAGTGATTGAAGCTTGTGAGCACTCGCCAAGTGGCTTAAGCACTCAAGCAAGCACTCCAACAAAACAGTTGAAGAAACTTTAAAAAACGAAACGTTTAATTTTGTTATTTGCCTGTATCGTTGCCAAAGTGGCACGACAATGCAGGGCCAAATGCAGGTGAGTCGGGCACAAGAACATTTTTCCTTTCGATCGGTATATTCAGTGACAGTGCGAATACTTTTACTGTGTTTGGCCATTGGCCATGGCATGGAAACGAACAACCAATCAGCTTGTACAGCACTTGCCAAGAGGCTTAAGCACTCAAGCAAGCACTCCATCATAAAGGTTGATAAGGAACGGCTGGCTTGGCAAGCGATTTGTGATCACTTTGAAGACCCAAAAGACCAAAAAAACACCAAAGACCCAAAAAGACTCCAAAAGACCCTGAAGACCACAAATACCCTTAAGTCTCCAAAGACCCAAAGATGCAAAAAAGACCTTGAAGACCCCGAAGACACAAAAAGACCCTGAAGATCCCAAAGACCCAAAATATTCCAAAGTCCCAAATGACTCTGAGAACCCAAAAAGCACCGAAGACGCAAAAATGGTTTTGTCCGGATGGACCCTCCCCTCACACTGCCTTATCTTGCTCTCCCCTCATGCTGCCTTCCCTTGCTCTCCCCTCACACTGCTTTCCCTTGCCCTCCCCTCACGCTGTCTTCCCTCCCCTATGGCTGTTCCCTGCCCTCCCTCATGCTGCCTTCCCTTGCCCTCCCCTCACACTGCCTTACCTTGGTCTCCCCTCATGTACCTTCCCTTGCCCTCCCTCACACTGCCTTCCCTTGCCCTCCCCTCACACTGCCTTCCCTTGCCCTCCCCTCACACTGCCTTCCCTTGCCCTCCCTCACACTGTCTCCCTTGCCCTCCCCTTCATGCTGCCTTCCCTTGCCCTCCCCTCATGCTGTCTTCCTTGCCCTCCCCTCATGCTGCTTCCCTTGCCCTCCCCTCACATGCCTTCCCTTGCCCTCCCTCATGCTGCCTTCCCTTGCCTCCCCTCACGCTGTCTTCTCTTGCCCTCCCCTCACGCTGCCTTCCCTTGCCCTCCTCATGCTGCTTCCCTTGCCCTCCCTCATGCTGCCTTCCCTTGCCCTCACCTCCACTCCCACCTTGCTCCCCCTCCTTCCTCACTCCCCCCACAACCGACTCCTACTTCTAATTACTGACACTTAACATCATTGTAATTTGTTCTGCAAGATGCTCCATTCTGGGAGCTGCAGACATAACTCCATGTCATGACGGTGACGTCACGGCATTTGGCTTTGGTCTGAGAACACAATTAAACATCATCTTTATTCCCGACCGCATTTACTTAATGACTCCAGGTGTGGATGGTGAAGTGAGAGATAATGTTCATGAATGGCAGGATAATGTTCCTGCATGTCATAGCCGTGGCAGGCAGGGCTTATTGCTCCCGCGATGTGCAGCAAGCACTGTATGGGACACGTTTCTGGCCCTCACACCACTCACAGTTTGGAGTCATATCGTGATTGATATATATATATGTATATATATATATATATGTATATATACTATATATATTATATATATATATATATATATATATTAGTAGATTTCGCCCCCGTCAGCGTGCGAACGACCGCGTCTAACCAATAGCGGTCGCTTCGCCCACCCGAACGGACAATCCAGTCGTGACTTCTGGAACAACGCAGAAACCATTCACGGGTGGGTTTTTAATCCCACCACGGCCCAGTCCGTATTACCCGCGCGAAATAGGGTCAATCGCCGAATATCGATATACCTAAGTACCCGCGCGGGTAACCTACTGGGGGACCGTACCTCGGCGAAGGCCTGCTTGGACACGAACGCTTTAAGCGGTCCGTTCCATTCTGGGATAACCGAGCGGTATATCGCCAGACCTCGCTGGACCGATTCTATTTATCGGCTATTTAAAAACCAACTATATTCCGAGTGCAAGATGGGGCAGTTCAATGAGGGAATGGACGCAACGAACAGGTTTACATTCACACAAGGACATTTATTATAATAAGCACGTATGCAATTAAACAAGGCAAAACACGTATGCAATTAAACATGCAACAAAACGACAAAAGAACTAAACCGTCTACTTATTATGTACAGTCACTTGCACTTAACAGCAGTTCCTACTTATTAGACGGCCCACGGACACACGTACGCACACACACACACCCAAGAAATGGTGGCAGAGGCCTTTAATAACGAGCTCCAGCTCGGAGGACAGGTGAGCTGAAACCCAGAACCTATCTCGAACCTCTCCACCTCGTGTGGTCTTCAAGTTGTTCGGACCCGGGCTCCAGCAAGAGCGAGCTGGATCCAATGCCGCGAGACACGATCCTTCCGAGCTCCCGCGAATCCTCCCGCGCTTCTAACACATGCTGGTGAGATGAGGCACCGATCTTCCGTCGATGCGTCGCTTCCCCGAGGAACCACCTCCGCGCTTCTCACACGTGCTGGTGAGACGAGGCGCCGATCCTTCCCGTCGATGCGTCGCTTCCCCGAGGAACCACCTCCGCGCTTCTCAACACGTGCTGGTGAGACGAGGCGCCGAACCTTCCCGTCGATGCGTCGCTTCCCGAGGAACCACCTCCACGAAGAGGTCGATGAGTCGCACCAAGCCGGGAACCAAAATGGAGAACAAAGAGCTCCACAAACAAGAAGAGAATGCCACCACTCGCAGCTCGAGCCGAGCGACCGGCTTAACTTCCTTCCAAACAGGGCAGCTTGAAGCAAAAAACTCTCCCGAGCCAAGCAGAAGCCAAAGCTCACGGAATCGTCAAAGCAAAGAGCCTCCAAAAAGCCTCCTCCCGAGCCAGGCCTCAGCCGAAGCTCACTGAGCCAGCCGAAGCAAAAAGCTTCCGCAGGCCTCAACCCTCACGCAAGCCAAGCAGGACCCGACGGTCTGGTGAACGACTACTCTCGACTCCCTTCTCCAACTCTGCCCTTCCAACTCTGCCCTCTCAACTCTGCCCCAAACAAAAGAAAAAGATCTCCTCTTATCCTTCTCCCGCCCTTCCCCCAATCCCGGCGTGACTCATGACTCATGCCCTCGTTCTCCACCCCCCGCTCAGCCACGGGTGGGAGGGAGTTGTTGACATCATGAGTCACGGGACGGCGGGGTTCTTCTTGCTCTTCGCAGAAGAGGGGGAGGGGTCTCCATTGTTCGTTCCCTAACTATTAAATCGATCCGCAGCGCATCTAATCAATTTCTGAACATTTAAACAATGGAAGGTGAGCTATCTAGAGAACAAGCACTTATCGACATAGCTGACTAAAGGAACCTGTATGTTGTGTGCAATCGAATTCCCAAATTCGTAACAATATATACACTTGTATGCATTTCAATAAAATAGACATTATCAAAGCTTTTCGACTTCCACTCCTCGGAATAAAACTGCAAGCAGATGAAGAAGAAGCACCAAACTCTCATTTATAAAGTTACAATGTAAAGTCCTTAACGTTGATTGGTTGAGAGAAAGAAAGGATGGGATTACCTGATTGGTGGAACCATCGAGCATCATAAAATGGACATTTTTACAACTAGAAACACAGAGACCAACTGACAAAAGAAAAGGGACAAACACAATTCATGAGTGGAAACCAAAGCTAAAGAAGAGAATCCAAAAAATAAAAAACCAATATAACATTGAAGACAAAGACCGAGAGTTCATGGATGTTGAAAACATAGAAATGATGGCAAGGAAGTTTTTATTTTTATTTTTTTTAATTTTAACTACAACAAAGTCAACAATGGAGAAAACCAAACCACATTTAAAAATAATGTGAAACGATTCTACCATAAACTCGGGAAACAAAAGCAAAATGTTTCAAATCCCCCTCAAAAAGATAAACAAACGAATTGATGTTTCCAAATGTCATGAATTTTTAGCTCACCTGGAACCTAGTTCCGGGGAGCTTGTGGGTTGGCGTGTCATCCGTCCACAAATACTTTCAACTTCTTCTCTGAAACTACACATACGATTTTGATGAAACTTTACCACAACGTTCATCACCGTGAATGCACCAAAGTTTGTGAATGACATTAAAAAACAATCGGGCCCTGAGCTGGTCTGCGGTGGTTGCCACCCAAAATAGGTATTTGCTTTCTTCTCAGAAACTACACATGCAATTCTGATGAAACTTGAGCGCAACCTTCATCACCCATGATGTACCAACTTTTGTTCACAGCATTTAAAATATCGGGGTCTGAGGGGGTCTACGGAGGGAGTTTATGGGGGGTTGCCTCCCTAAAGATAAAAATGCTTTCTTCTCAGAAACGACACACAATTCCGATGAAACTTGACTACAACCTTCATCACCTATGATATCCCAAAGTTTGTCCATGACATTAGAAAAATTGGGGTCGAAAGGCGTGTGAGAGGGGTGCCTCCCAAAATCTTTATTTCCTTTCTTCTCCGAAACTACACACACACAATTTCGATGAAACTTGACCACAAACTTCATCATCCGTGATGTACCAAAGATTGTTCACACCATAAACAAAATCGGCGTCTAAGTGTGTTTACAGGGGGGGGAGGGGTTGCCTCCTAAAAGAGGTATTTGTTTTCTTCTCAGAAACTACACACAATTCCGATGAAACTTAACGACAACCTTCATCGCCCATGATGGACCAAAGTTTGGTCATGACATCAAAAAGTTGGGGTCTAAGATATTCTACATGAGGGTTGCCCCCAAAAAGATGTATTTGCTTTCTTCTCAGATACTACACACACACAATTTTAATGAAACTTGACCAGAACTGTCATCATCCGTGATGTACCAAGGTTTGTGCATGACATGAAAAAAAAAATCCATTGGTATTTACTTTCTTCTCCATTACATATTTTGTGGTTCATCCATGCTTACCTGTGGTTCCCTGGTTATCTTATCCAACTGCTACGAAGGGTATTGCCCCTATGTTTAGTAATATTACCAGCGATGATCTCTGTAAGGTTCTCTGTTAAGTTCTTCTTTATCATTCCTGTTGCTCCAATTATCACTGGTACAATGTCGGTCTCTTGGGAACCCTCCCAACAATGAATGGAGGCTCTCAATGTCAGACGTGAGATCAGGGCCTTCTTTCTGTACATATCTTGTGCTTTCAACATAGCCTGGCACCCCGCCTCACTCTCCAAACTCTCTGCCTATGGCATCCAAGGCCAACTCCACACATAGCTTACTGACTTCCTCTACTCTTGTAGCCAAGGTGTGGCTCTCAACGAAATCCTTTCATCTCCTCTCCATGTTTTGGCTGGGGTGCACCAAGACAGTGCTTGGGCCCAGCCCTATTCCTAATCTTCATAAATGATCTCTGACTCTGGAAAATCTCCTTTATCTATTTGCTGATGACTCCATCCTCTGTCTTGACATCCTTCATCCTTCAGCTAGGCACGCTGCAGCCTCTTCCCTCTCTTCAAACCTTGACAACTTCACAAGTTGGTCAAACACTTGGAATACGTCTTTCAATGCTGACAAAACTCACACTCTCATTCTCTCTCTGAAAGGAGCATCTGGCAAACCCTTCTTTGTACTTTCCTAAAATCCTCTTGAAGTTCAGTCACTCAAACTCTTGGGTCTCACCATCAGCCATGATCTTTCTTGGGCAAACCACATTTCAAAGTTGGCCTCCAAAGTCAGTCGCAGACTGGCCATCCTCCGTCGTACAAAGTCCTTCCTTGGCACACCTGGACTCATATCCACCTATAAGGCCTTCATCTGCAGTTTGATGGAGTATGGCTCTTCACTCTGGGCTGGTGCCCCTGCCTCACACTTTGCTCAGTTTAATGCCATGAAAACCAAGGCCTTCAACATTATTGGAACCTCCCGTGATGAAGCTGTCTATGAGCTATCACTTTCCCATCGCAGACAAGTGGGTGATCTCTCTTTCTCCTCTGCCACCTCCTCTCTGGTCTTGCACACTCTCTCCTATCTTGGGTCTATCCCTCCTAGGTTTCTGAAGGGCACCCATGGTCTGTCAATAGCCCCATTGTGGTGAAACACCCAAAATCCAGAATCACTTTTTTTCTTTTCTTGTTTTTTTCTTTTTTACATGATTAAGACTCGCGGAAGATGCAGGGCACGGAACAGATGAGGACACAACAAGACAAAAGGAACAGCAGGCGAAAGAGGAAATGCCAACAGAAGGGTAGAGGAAGAAAGTAGATGGAGACGGACAAACAAGGGATGCACGTAACGATGAGGGATATGGGAGAACACAAGGTGTGGACAAGATGGATAGAAAAGAAAAATTTTGGGAGGGATGGAGCATGGTTTAACGGGTGTAGAAAAGATTATGGTTTTGGATGGGGGATGACTTGAGATGGTGGTGAACAGCTGTCTTGAATAGCTGGAGGGAAGAATGAGATTGAAGAAAGTGTGGAAGGTGGTTCCTCAGGTGGGGGAAAAGAGGAATAATTGAGTGGAGATGAGCAGTGATCCTGGATTTAGTTTCACATGGAGGGGGTTGCTGGTGGACCACGTGCGTCCTGCAGACACCTGAGGGGATGGGGGGAGGGGACAAAGCACAGAGAGTTCAGAGGGTGCAAGACCAGAAATGAGGTGGAAGAAGCCAAAGAGACCATTGACCTCTTGGCTATGGTAAAGTGATAGACCCTTCGACTCAACTTCATCCAGAGAGATTTCAATATTCTTAAAGGCCTTGGTTTCCACGGTGTCAAGCTGAGCAATGGCTCATTGATCATATGTATGATGTTTTGCATCAATCTGGTATGCCATTCTGAAGAATAAATTTTTTTCCAGGTTGTTTTTTTTCATGCAAATATGGCTACCAGACCACGTTACCAATGATGTCATCAATTTAATTCTCTTGACAAATTTCTTGGTAGATCACTCTCAGGAATTTTATTGATCGGATAAGAATTTTAATGCATTCAATTGTGGCTGGCATAGCACTTCACCGATGGCATCGTTGTTATCAAGCTATATTCTGGAGAGTACCTGACATGTGCCAAGTTTCAATTTTTTTCGTTGAGCGGTTTCTGGAAAAAGATGCCCAATTTTTTCTTTTCATCCAATATGTCTGCCGTACCACGTGATATATGATGTCACAGTTATCGATTAAAAAGTATTCTCCATGGGTAGTCACTCATATCTTGAAAGTTTTGAATGGATTGTAGAGAAAACAAATTTAAAAGTGAATAAACATGCAAAACGGCGGCAGAAGTATAATAATAATTTGAAGGAAATCAATCGGGTTCCAGCCGGGATGGCTTACTCCCCAAATAAAGATGTTTTAATCTTTAATTTAATAAGTACAAAAGACATAAAATGTCGTTGCTGCCACCCTTGGTAATTATGGGGTATTTTGTTTTTTTCACACAAAAACTTGGTTGTTTTAGTAATTTTGCTGTACGGAGTTAAAGGGCTAGCCCATATTTATGTACAACTAAAATGGTTGCCAGTGTACCATTCGGCCATCCTTGATTAGATCGCAAAATAAAATGAGGTGCAAGTGTATGCCCTTATGTACTGTGCTTGTGGCAAGTTTGAACAAAATTGGACCATGCATGTCTGAGAAATGGTTGGGGACACATTTAAGTAACAAAATGGCCGCCAGTCAGCCATCTTTGATCTTATGTCATAAAAAACGACGTGCATATGTAAGCCATCGTACGTTATCTGTGTGCCAAGTTTGAACAACATCGGTAAATGCATTTCCAAGAAATGGTTGAGGGCGTGTTCAACATTGGGGGGTTTTTTTTTTACAACTAAAATGGCCGTCAGTTGGCCATCTTTAATTGTTAATATTATGTATCCCATCATTTGTTATCTCTGTGCCAAGTATGAATAAAATCGCTGCATACATGTCCGAGATGTGGTTTCGAGCACGAAAATCGAGACCAAATCCATAAGCCCCCGTCTCTGACTAAGTCCAAAGGTGCTAATAAGATAAATTTCATTTTGGTATCTGTCCCGTGTTTTGCTTTAACATGTTCTTTTTGCAATTAATTTGAAAATTTAAAATTAGAAAATTGATTTCTCATTTTAATTGCTTATTAAAATACTTCTTTTGTACGTGTGTAAGGTGCAATAATTTACCTTTGATCCCGCCACCCTCCGCCCCCTTCCGCAATTCCCAATGGCATTTGTGTAAATTCAAACACTGTGCCTGATGCGGGAATGATGAAATGTTTTTCTTCAGGCCTGGGCAGCGAAGTGCTGATGACTTGGAAATCATTTATGAAGAGTTGCTTCACATAAAGGCATTGTCTCACTTATCTACCATGGTAATGAACTACACCAAACGTACTATTTTGTCTTTGTTTTACTTCTTGTGTTTATTGCAGTTTTTCTTTGTGTAAGCATAGTTATGTGCTCCATTTGCTTTTGCTGTCTTTATTCTTGGTGATTTATTTTCATGAGTTGGTTGGACATAGATCATTTGCATTGGGGTTATAAGATTGTGTTAGTACTATTTACTCAAACTGAATTTGTCGAGTGTGCGTGCATGCGTGCGTTTCTGTATATGTGTTGTCTCTAGTCATATTTACTGTGACAATAATATTACAGGGATTAGCTATCTGCTGAAAAATGATGCGAAAGAAAGATTGATCTGTTTTTTTTGTTGAGCATGCCACCATAAGCACATCATATTTCCAAGGCTTTGAAAGAGGTGTTGTGATGTACGGTGCCTTCAGAAAGTATTCACACCCCTCGACTTTGTCACATTTTGTTGGGTTACTGTATGAATTAAAAATGGGGTATATTTAAATATTTTTGTCACCGATCTTCACAAAATACCCCATCATGTCAAAGTGAAAACATGTTTTTAGAAATGTTTACAAATTAATTGAAAATTAAAAGCTGAAATGTCTTGCGTCAATAACTATTCAACTCCCAACTTTGTAGTCTTTGAGTTTGAGTCAATGCTTTGTAGAAGCACCTTTGGCAGTGATTACAGCTATGAACCTTCTTGGGCATGTCCTAGTTAAATTCAGGCTGTAACACAACAAAATGTGACAAAAGTCGAGGGGTGTGAATACTTTCTGAAGGCACTGTGTGTATCGTGTGAATCAGAACCACGCATTTGGAAAAGGATGTGACTGGAAAAGGGAAACCACCAAATCCAAAAGAGACAGAGGGATGTTTTCAAATTTTAAACATCTTTTCCTTGGATATTTGTAAACTCCAAAACAATGTTGTGTGTGTGATGGTGTCGAGGTTGTGTGGAGGAATTGCATAGCATTTTGGATAGTGTAGGAATATAAAGATGAAAGTAAGGTGAAAAAGGAAGAGTGCTGGTGTTGGTGTGTAGTTTTGTGGAATAGTTTGGATAAAAATCTAAGAAATAAGGATTGAAGAAATCATAGGCAAGAGAATTGACCTGCCAGCAAGAGTGAGAGCAGAATGTGCATTTGTGTCTTCTCTGCAGGTAAAGCGTGAGCTGGCTAATGTCCTCGTTTTTGAGTCACACGCCAAGGCTGGAACCATTTGTGAGTACAGCAGACACGTGGTGGTTGTTACCATGATAGTGTTTCCGTAACGATAGAAGATTGTTTAAAACCAAAGCTTTCTTGCTCGTATGTGGTGCAAGTTTGAGATAGTTAATTGTTTGTTGTCTAGCTTTGGTTCTTCAGGCCAATCTCGATATTCGATTGCTATAATGACTTCAATGCATTATGTTCACTCCCAATCATTGGCTTCTGATGACTCTCCATAAGGTCATCCTTGCAAGAAATACTGCTCAAACATCAATTGAAAAGTAAGAAAAAGTTAGTGTTTAATCGAAGTTCTGACATTCACTACCATCGTAATGACCACCGTCGCAGCTCAGGTGAACCATAACCTCAGGTAATACAGTGATTAAAAAGGCCTACCAGCATCTTTTCAGTACAATTATGGATGGACATTAAAGATTGCCTTTAAGATGCCAGCCCATTCTCATTTGCAAACTGGAACGGCACTCGGTAGAGCGCATACCTCCGCCGGGCTGAACACTTTACGTGTTTTATCCCACTGATAGGCCAGTTCTGGATGTGAACCCTCACCAAAATCGAATTGATTAGTCCTTGTGTCATACGGAACCTGTCCACCAAGTTTTGTTTGAATCTGTCTGTAATATTTGAAATATTGTGCTATACTGTACATCCTTTTTGGGCCGATCTCTCAATGTTGAACAATCACTTAAAAAAAAAATCTCATATCTGGTTCTTTACCAAAATCGAATCAATTCGTCATTGTCACACACCCAATCTGTCCACCAAGTTTCTATGAATCCTTTAATCATTTTTTGAGATGGCCTGCTCACAGACAGACCACAAAGACAGACAAACAGGGGTGAAAACAACCTCCGTCCCCCTTTTGTGGCAGACGTAATAAGTATACATTACTCCCTTGACTGTTTGTGTGTAACAAGCATGGCTCCTCAAGACCTACATAATGAATCTGCTATTGTGAAGCCCACTTTCCAATAGCTGGCACCACCACCACCTCGAGCCATCCGCCATCCTGACCAATGATCTTCATTACCCTCATTAACCCTTCCTAACTCAAACCTTTGCTGATTTAATTGTTTCTTCTTTCTCTCTCTTCCATTTGTGTTCGTTTATTTTGTTGCGCATTGTACTTAAGTTTTTTTTTGTTGGTATAAACAAGGTCAAGGCTCATAGAAGAGCTACAACATAGAATGGATCAGGACGGAACAGAACAAAAGAACAGGAGAAAGATTGAGGGGAAACACACCAACAACAGTTTTAGGGACAACATAAATGGAGACTTGGACAAATAATGGATGTGGGGAAAAATGAGGGGATAGGGGGAGACTGCCTGGGGTGGATAAGTTGGATATAGAAGCAAACTCTCAGGAGGGAAAAACTGGAAATTTGGAAAGTGGTGTGTTTGGGGGATTGGGGGAGGTCAATGGGGTAGAAAATATCATGGTTTTGGATGGTTGGGGAGGGTGGGGTAATCTAGGTGCTCTTGAGAGAAGGTGAACAGGTATAAATAGATCATGGTTTTGTTGGTTTTGGATGGGGGGGGTGATTGGAGATGCTGGTGAACAGTTATTTGAAGACTGAGGGGAGAATTAGATGAAGAGAATGCCGAAGTTGGTTCTGCAGGTGTGCAAAAAGAGGAACTCATGAGTGGAGGTGAGTAGTGATTCTGGAATTTGTGAGTTAGGCCAGAAGCGGGGTGATCGTGGGCCGTGTGTGCCCTGCAGAACCCTTACTGGAGATAAAGCGCAGAAAAAGCAGAGGTGCAAGACCAGAAAAGAGGTGAGAAGAAGAGGATGGAGGAGGGGTGGGGACAGAATAAGTACCTGCGAAGTAGGACGGGGGGGGGGGGGTATCAACAAGTCATTGAAGATCCGAGACTTTGCGTACTGACATCAATCAGATTACCTTTCATCTTTCATTACACTGACATCAATAGATTACCTTTCATCATTAACATGATATTAGTCTACGCGTTGCAGTGTTGCCTGCAAAAAGCAGGAACCGTGGAAATTCTGCTTAACGTAAGACATGACATAAAGCCTCAACCCTCCCAAAAGCCTCAACATTCTCAAATCATGTTCATCTCTGCTCCCCCTCAACACAGCTCTGTCCTCCCTCCCCTTTCTTTTTCAACTCCTCAACTCCCTCTCTCCCTAAGTCCTTAATCCCCTCTCAACATCAAGTCCTCAACCTCCCCGCCCCCCCCCCATCCAAATCTCAACCATCTCGCCAAACTCAATCCCTTTGCTCCCCACCAATTGTCTTCCTCATATTTCTCAAGCATCAACTCTCCTCCCTCTCTTCAAGTTCATCCCTCCCCGCAAACCCAAGTAAACCCCACCCATCCCAAGTCAACCACCCAGTCAATAATTCATCTCCCACACACTACACAATATATATATATATATATATATATATATATATATATATATATATATAATATATATATATATACATACACGTATTACCCCGCTTATCCGCCCCCTCTTATCCGCCATCCTCGCTATCCGCCGTGATTTGCTCAGAACCAACATCTGAGCTAAAAGCTTAGCAAATTCCCCCACTCATCCGCCACCCCGCTATCCGCCATCCGCCAGGTCTTCCCGACGTACATAGTAATGGAATCCCTGGAAAATTACCCCGCTTATCCGCCCGTGACATCCGCCAGTGATGAGTCATCAGGAAATTCTCCTTCCATGGAGAAATGTACAATGAGCCTGTGGCAGTACACATCCGGTAGAGTATTGTAAATCTAATTTGTTTATGCTTTCGTGGCATTTGCAGCGCTATCTCCAGTGTGTATTGTGGATCTAACAGTGCTTAGTGGATTAGTGGTTTCTAAAAAAAGTTTGAAAGCATGGCTCCTGTAGAGAGAAAAGGGACCGTCAGTGTTTGACGGTGAAAGAGAAGAGAAAATCTGTGAGTACTCTAAGAGTTTCCATCAAAATCTCAACAAGACGTTGCCAATTTCTTCGCAGCGAAATGGGAAAGCCCGTGAAGAGGAGGACAATGGTGACGTGATAAAACAGTCAGACCGATGGCTGAACAAATCGCTGGACGCGTCTATGATGGTCAAGTTGTGGCAAACATTCGAATATGGAACAAGCGCTCTTTTTGTTTAGCTCAGCAGTGCTAAAACCATTCCACTAACTGAAGCTATACTGAGGACGAAAGCCATGTTTTGGAGGTAACTGGAAATTGTCGACTTCCATTACTCAAATGGTTGGATGAATCATTCAAAATGCGCTATGGTATATCATGTCGGAAGTTATGCGGGTGAAAGTGCTAGTGTGTCCCAGATTTAGGAGTGCTGGTAGAACACAGGCAAAGGGTGTGCTGAAAATTACCAGCCTCGTGATGTCTACAACATGGATGAAACGGGCCTGTTCTACCAAATGCTGCCTGACCGATCTCTCACTAGGGAGTATCGAGGGGAACTAAGAAAGCAAAAGCTCGAATATCGCTAGCTGTTTGCAGCAAAGCTGAGGTAGTGATAAGTCCGTTTACTAGTCATTGGGAAAGTGCTAATCCCAGTGCTTCAAGGGATTCAAGCATGACTTGTATTGGATTACCGCAACACAAAAAGTCGTGATGACCAGCTGTGTTCCACGACTGGCTGCGGATTTCGATAAGAAAATGCGAATAGCGAACCGCCATGTGCTGATGTTGCTGGATAATGCGCCATCTCATATTCTGCCCGAGAACGAGGAGGCCAAGTCAGTCTCACCAATACGAAAGTGCATTTCCTGCCGCCTAACAGACGTCGCATCTCCAGCCCATGGATGCCGGTGTCATAAACAATTTCAAGCAGCATTATCGAAGGTATCAACTACAGCATTTGGTGGATGCGATTGAGAAAATCGAGAACCGAAGCTGGAACTGAGCGACGCTATTCGCTTCTCCAAGATGGCTTGGGATGAAGTGAAACCCGAAACCATCAAGAACTGTTTCAAACACACTGGCATCACCCCGGACAATTGGTTCGATCCTGCGACAACGTCCTCTTCTTCGACCGCCACCAGCACTACGTATCCGAGGAACATTTTCGAACAGATCGCTGAACATTTCAACATAGATAGAGCCGTGCTGATGACACCAGAAGAATTCGATCATGTCGATGATAATCTAGAACCAACCGAGGTTCTTACAGATGATGAAATCTCGATTTGTGACTACCATTCATGACGAGGATACCGAGGAACCGGATGTGCCTGAAGAAGTAGCCACGGTTCCTAGCGCATTGGAAGCGAGGCGCGCCTTGGAACAAGTCACGAGGTACAGAGAGAGCAACCGTAATACGAACGAGGAGGATATTACTGCCATTTCAAAACTCAGGATGTGCCTGAATGAACTTGTAATCTCTGTCGCTGAACAAAAGGAAATTACTGATTTCTTCCACCTGTTGGGGTCCTGTAATGGCCCCGTAACACACATGTACTGTATGTGCGGCAATAAAAACGTGAATCATTTATGAAAATATGGTGTATGTTGTTCCGTTGTTTGGTTTCGTTCTAGTGAGTAGGAATGAGATTCTTAGGCCCCTACGAGCCCTACCTGACACCCCTTGCACCCTCCAGATCATCTCGCGTGTACCCCGCTTATCCGCCAAAAATGACCTTGCCCCAACTTGGGGATAAGTGGGTAATACGGTAATTATATATATATATATATATATATAAATATATATATATATATATATATTATATATATATATATATATATATATATATATATATATATATCCTGGTGTTGGCGCAGTGGTTAGGGCAGCGGCTTGGGATCCAAAAGTCCTGAGTTCAAGCCCGTTGGGCCACTGAATTAATACACCAGGGGTTGACTCAGCCTGTCATCCTTTCGAGGTCGGCGAAATGAGTACCAGTATACTGGCGGTGTATACCCGTTAAAATAGTGTACCATATCCTGTGTCGTAAGAGGCGACCAGGTTGCGTCAGGAAGGGCATCCGCGTAAAACATTTGCCAATCACTATGCGATCATACGGATGATCCGCTGTGGCGACCCCTAACGGGGCAGCCGAAAGAAGAAGAAGAGATATATATATATATATATATATATATATATATATATTAATGTATATATGCGTCGATGGTGGGGGACGGGGAGACGACATTCCCCCCACTTTTTATCAAGGGGGGACAACATATCGATTGTCCCCCCACTTTTTCATTGAACGTAAGTTACGTAACACAAAACGAGCTGCTCTAGTACAACCGGCCAGATGCTCCTCAAATACAGAATAAATTTTTAATCTCTCTAGAATTCTAGCAATCTCTGTGTGCATGTTTGTCTGTGGGCATGTTTGTCTCGACCGCTGTTTCTCGACAACCACTGGTCCGATCTACTTGAAACTTGCCAGGTATTTGTGGGACCGAGGAGTGCCTTTTCAAGGTTTGAAATTAATCGGGCAAGTGGTTCCCAAGTTATGGTCTCCGTACTCGCAAGCCGTTCGCGTCTGCTTTGGCTTTGGGAGTTGACCAAACCATTTCACGTAAATAGAGGGGGGGGGGGTGCCAATACAGAGCCTCTCTGGATCTTTACTTTTTGCCAAAAACAACAAAAGAAAAAGAACGTTAGTTTTATTGGTCTATTGTAGTTCTATTAAAGATGATAGGTTAACAATTCAACATTGAGAATCCGTGCTTCCCAAGCCATGGTCTCCCACCGGCCAAGCGTCCATAGCGACGTCGCTTTGTGATCCTTCGATGTCGGCTCTTCCTATCATTGCGAAGCAGAATTCGCCAAGCGTTGGATTGTTCACCACTAACAGGGAACGTGACCTGGACATTTTGAGGTATGTTGGGACGTTTTCGGACTTTGTATCGTCATTTTATGAGTGTTTAAAGAAATCGCGGCTTCATGGCCCGGAACGCCACGCCTCGGACAGTGTTAGGCCGCAACGGCTCGGAACGCCTCGGATAGTGTTAGGCCGCAACTTCTCGGGGCCCCTTAGCGACCAAAATAGTTTATTTCACCTTTCTAACTTATATCGCCGGATGCCTGATATTATTACCTGCACGATGATGTGTGTGTTTAATTTTTGTGACTTTGCACCGTCGAGTTATAAGCCAATAAAAGATTTCGCGGTCTGGTTGCTGATTGAGATGGTGGAGCTTGTGCAGGATGACGCGGTTTCACTCTACCGGCTCGCACGAACGAACGGAAAGATATTTTGTAATTCCGTTTTCATATTTCGCAGTCCATAACAGTGGCCTAAATCCCAACGTTGAAAATCGGGTGAAAATCGAAGGAAAGTGGGTATTTTGGCGACTAAATTAGCTTTGAATACTTGGGAAACATTAAATAAAATGCGCTGATTCACTCACTTTTGCGGCGCTTAATGTAAATAATTTTTCATCGGTACTTGGACTTAGGGGAGGTATAGACCTACAAAACGAGAGGTATCATTCGGTCGTCGGACTTATGAGGATTAAATTATAGATTTTAAAAGGTTGCTGTTGAAAATATGCAAAATTCACCAAAGCGGTTCGGACAAACGAACGGAAAATTATTTTTGAATTCTGTTCTCGGATTATACAGTATCTATAGGGTAGTAATGAGATTCCCTCGAAAATCCGATTAAAAAAGGCTTAGGCTTAGTAGCTTAGCCGCGGCTTGCAATTTTACTAGGAAAAATAACGTTCCGGAAGGAATTTCTCTTCTGCCATCATCCGAATAATTTTCCATTTGCACGAGGACAAAGATGAAGGATAGACCGACAGAATAAGGATAAAGGATAGACCGAATAAAAATGCCCTGTTACGCAAAAATAACCCTTATAATTCACATGTCAAAATTTATTCAACTGAAATGTAATTCCTTCATTAGAGGATATGGATATCAGAAAGTTTTTCGCGACAGCATCAAGTAGCACATCCCCGCCCACTCTCCTGGAGCAATCAAGTTCCCAGAAAGAGGTGGACGATTCAAAGGAGAAGATAGCAGAAAAGGGTGCATGTGCGAGTACTCGGCCTAATTTCCCAGATCAGCCTTTTCAACCTCATGATGTCAGTTGTATCCCAGTCCAAATACTGCCAAACCGAAAGTTGAAGTTTCAACAACAGTGGTTCAAAGATTTTCCGTGGCTTCATTTTGATCAAGCATCGGCGGTGTACTCTGTCACACCTGTACGGAGCTTCTCGTGAAAAACTTACCGAACTTGCCCGCTGTGCAGAAGACGCATTTGTCTCAAAGGGCTTTCGGAACTGGAAAAGGCTACAGAAAAATTCAGACAACACGAACGATCAAACACACATAGGCTTGCCTCTGAAAATCTGAAATGTCGCAGAAGTCAACCTGGTGTCCATGTGCAGCTGAGCAGCAAACTGCAAGAAGAGCAAAGATCTGCAGGTCAGCACTTGTGAAGATTATCACCTCACTGCAATATTTAGCCCGACAAGGTTTTGCAATTCGTGGGAAGGATGCCTCTGAAGGGAATTTCAAAATGCTCTTTCAGTTGTGGGCCGAGGATGATGTAAACCTCAAGACGTGGCTGTCAAGGAAGATGACATTCACAAGTGGAGAAATCAGAACGAAATTCTACAGTTGATGAGTCATGCCATCCTCAGAAATATCTGCAGTAACGTGAATGAAATGTCCACTCAGTTCGGACTCGTAACTGATGGACGCAAGATATTCAGGGTAATGAGCAGGAGTCGGTGTGTGTGCGCTATGTGACGGATTCCTTTGATGTTCAAGAAGATCTCATCAGCCTCTACCAAGTATCGTCAACAACAGGAGTATCACTTCGTAAGTCTGCGCTCTAAGGTGTTCAATAGGAGTTGACACCGAATTAGGACATCCTGAAGCATCTTACAATGAGGCAAGCAACATGTCCGGAGAGTACAAGGGCTGTCAAGCACAGCTAAAAAAACTCCAACCGCTGGCCAATTATGTTCACTGTGGAGCTCATGTCACCCAACTCATTACATCCAAAGCCCTACAAACTGCACCTTTCATAAGAGACGCCCTTGATTATGTTCAGGTACCTAGCAACATCTACAACAACTCTGGAAAATTCAAGCATCTGTCTTGAATATCCACACTGACTATGCTGACACTCCTTGCCCTACATGCCTGAGGCCAATTTGCCCGACGTGTTGGTTAACTCGTTCTCCTGCCGTGAAATCGATATTGGATAACTATGAAGCGGTACTGGATGCCCTTCAACAAGCAAGTGATGACTTTGGTACGAACACGGCATCGTGAGCCAACGAATTCGAAGCTGTCTTTCATCAGGAAAGTATGTTCTCGGTCTGTTTGCATCATTGCCCGTTCTCCAATCCCTTGAATACCTCAATAAGGCACTTCAGGGTTCACAAGTTACCGTCTCTGGTATGCTTACTGCTGCAAAGGTAACTGCACAGAATCTCCAATCTCTCCGTACCGACCAGACGTTTTAAGGAGGTTTTCGAAGCAGCACAACAGAAGCTCCAGCAGTACCAACTAGATCCAGTGACCCTCCCCGTAAGCGCAAGCTTCCGAAGAGACTTGATGGAGGCACGCAGGAATACACTGCCAATTCTGCAGAGGAGGTATACAGAGTTGAATTTTCAAAGTCATCAACAGCGCATCCGATAACTTGACGAGTACTTCACATCAACCGACCTCATGGCGTATAGGGTCTTGGTGAAATGCTCCTGTCTGGGTCATTCAAACCACAAATAGTCCGCAAATATCCCGAACTGTCGGATTCCCTAGAGCAAGAACTTGGCTTCTTTCGTAACCAGTTCAGTGGTTCATCTGTTGAGGATTACCGTAAGATATTTGTAGACATGGTGCCGGAAGTCCGTCGAATGTTCCCACAGGTAGAACGTTTGCTTAGACTTCTATTGGTTTCCCCAGCAAGTTCATGCAAAGCTGAACGGTCATTCAGCGCACTCAGACGTATGAAGACTTGGTTACATTCCACAATGACCCAACAACGCCTCAACCATCTCATGATCTGTCATGTTCACCGAGATCGTCTGACTGCACTTGACCCCCAAGACATTGCTACAAAGTTTTTAACTGGATCGGCAGACAAGAGGGTTCATATTTTGGCAAGTTTTAAGGTAAGTTGACCGTACTCGTGTAATATCAATTTGTATGTCAGTCTAGTTTTCAGTTTATGTTTAGTGAATCAGTTCAAGGGTCATGAGAAGGAGCTTGATAAACAATTCTTTATATATACAGTATATATACAAGTCATCCCTCGCCATATCGCGGTTTACCTTTCGCGGTTCCACTGTATCGCGGATTTTTAACTCTTACATATCTAATTTTATATCACGGACTTTTCGCTATATCACGGGATTTGCGGTATAAATGTATTTTTATATATTTATTATTTTAATTATTTTTATTGTAAACTAAGCATTTTCTTGCCTAAAAAATAAAAAACGTAAAATAAATAATAATAATTAAAACATTTTACAATAAATAAAATATAATCAAGAATTTGCAAGGGTAGACTTGCTGTGTCCACGCCGCACGAAGTGGGCTTCGTGGTCTGGACATGCAATGCCCCCCCACTTTTCAAAAGCAATCGACGCCCATGCATTTATACCTTGTCGTATCAATATGTATTCACTCCGTGACTGTTTTTCCTCTGCATGGGTTGTAATCAAAATGTACCTTTCTTTCACGATAGACGATGCGTTGTTCAGTCTTGAAATACACATTAAAATCCTCCCTTTCTTTGGGCGGTGTATAGACAACATGGTGCTCCTGAAAATATATTAAAAACCGGGGTTACATACATAATATGGTTATATAGCTCAGTTATAAAACATCGTGGTTATAGAGCTCAGATATATTCCAAATACACTTACCCATAGGCTTCCAGAATTCTGAATCGTGAGGCCCATACGTACTGTGACCTACAGAACCAAAATGGCGGATGTATTATTTTCCTGGTTACAATTGCGGGTGGAGTCATGCCAGCTGTCCAGCCAATATGCTTTTTCCGGAAGGCTTCAGACGCATGCAGACAACTTCATTATGTTTTTCATATTTCAGATATATACACTCATGATGCTTCACCCTAAGTAACACGTCACACATGCCTCTGCCCAATCGGCATTCCTCACCCCCAGCATGTCAGTGATAATGTAATTGTGGAAGTCTTCCTGTTTGAACCTCTGCCCTCATTGTTCTCTATTTTGTTCTGATGAAGGGTCAGACCTGAAACGACAGTTTTTCCTTTATTCAAGGCGGATCAACCACCATTTAAGGCAATTTTTACCTGTACGTGAGATTAGATGTACCTGTACATCAGAGAGAGCTGATCTTATTGAAGGCTTTTCTATGGGGTATCATTATCAAGTAAGGAGGAGATGAAGGACCATTCCTTAAGTGAAAGGTCAGCTAACAATACGTGATTGTTACCCCACACACATGAAGCGAAAAGCGATTTTAAGCAGTTGGTTCATGTCCGTCCGTCTATCTGTCCGTCTGTCTGCTTTATCATTTTATGACCGTCAGTTTATGAGTGAGGAACAATTTATTAATATTGAATGTTATATTTTGAACACTAATCGGAACATGAAGAGGAAGACAAGCTTGCCATTTTACCATACTCTGGCTCTGAATTTGTCCTGATTGCACGTGCGCGGAGAGAAGTGAGATAATATTTTACTCTGTTTGCCTGCCTGACGATCAAACAAAATTTATAATCATTCCAAACAGGAAACTTGGTGTTTTTTAAGGACGTCATAATGGACATGCACAACAGGCACGAATAACTCATTTAACGTGTTCAATAGGGAGATGTAATAGAAGCTCGAAAAAAATGGTGGGAGAACCTGTAATTTTGTGATCGATACGCATTTCAACTTCTTTAAACCTTCATTTAAATTGAACTATATATTTGAACACTGGAACACAAATCGCCTTCATTATGCATCCGAGAACCATGCAATATATCGATATATAGCAATAGAGAATGTGGCATGTGAGAAAGTGCAGTAACGGGTGTGAAAAAGAAGCTGCCAAATAGCTATGTCCATCCATGGTGATCAATAATGCCTCCATCTTCTAAACTGTGACTCAACGTCATCTTATTACTGTGTGTGTATAAGGCGATGTATAAGACTGCTTCAGTAGCGTTAAACTTCTGGATTCTTCTTTGTTAACAATCTTCAACACGTTGACTGCGAACCCTTAGAGTATGCATTTGCAAGTCAAGTATGTGTGTGCATTTGTGTTATTTTCACATTTTACCATTCTATGAGCAAATCTCAGTTCATGTCTTATCCATTGCTGGGGAAATCCCACGTTATGAGAAAACTCCAAGCAGGCAGTGGGACAAGATTTTCAATTCCATACGCCAGGTACGAGCTGTCTGGTAGGACTATTCTTTAGCACTGAATCAACGTTGGTATTACGTCATTGCTCATGGCAGATCGTGTACTGAGTATCACGTGTTTTTTTTTCTTTTTTTATACTCGTCATTGCCATTCAAAATGGCACGTATGAATCCAGATGAAGTGGCAAAAATTCTCATCGAGACTGACGATGATGATGATCGTGATTATTACATCGATTTGTATTCACCGAATTGCCGGCAGATCATTTGTTGCGTTGTCTGGCATGGCAACACATTGTGTTAACGATACAATAGCGTAATCTTTTCCACAAGAACACTTTGTAGTGGCAGAATCTGGTACACCCAGCACCATGAGTCGAATCATAATCGGCAGTCAACGTGTTGAAATCATTGTTTTGTTAAAATTGAAGTATACACTTGAACACTGCGTGGAGTATTGTGTTGCATGAACTATCTAGTTACTTTTGTCTTTTGAAGCGGTCTTGGAAAGAGGTCACAATTGGTTATCTATACATGGATGTACACCTTAACATGGATTTCGACCAAGGCAGAAAACCCCTTGGAGAGGGGGGCAAATTAAGTTGCTACAACATCAATCATATGACCCTTAGCACTCCTGTCGAGTTCGGTTGAGATTGGACAAATAACAGCTAAATGTATCGCAGTCAAAAAAACCAGACAGACGCCAAATTGCAAATTGCGTCCGTGTAGACTCATTCCATATGACTAAACCTATGGAGGGTCTTCGCCATCCCTGCATAGGAAGTCTTGTTACTTAATAGGAAGTGTTGATAAATTGTCAGACAGACATCACAACCTTTAATATCAACTCAAACATTGCACATTCCATTTTAGTGTTATTTCTTGAATCTTCACACGCTCACGAGTCGAATGTTCTATTCTTCGCAATGTATTATAGCCGTGCCTAATGTCCTTATTTTCTTCCCCTGGTTCAGTGTTTAACCAAGGAGAGGAGGGAACTTCATGGTACATCATTCTCAAAGGTTCTGTCAATGTTGTCATCTATGGAAAGGTGAGGCAATAACCCTTTGTGTTTTCTGCACATGGAAAGTACGCTAAATACAAGTGATGATAAAAATAATTTATTTTACTCAGAATAGAGGAGAATCTAACAGGTTAAATGAACACGTGATTGCAAGTTGGTCTTACAGGCTTGCACCTTTTGCAGGGTGTTGTGTGCACACTACATGAAGGTGACGACTTTGGGAAGCTGGCCCTTGTCAATGATGCCCCACGTGCAGCCTCCATTGTGCTGCGAGAGGACAACTGTCATTTCCTTCGTGTGGACAAGGAGGACTTTAATCGAATCTTGAGAGTGAGCATTGCATACTTTATCACTTTATTCTGGTGTCATAGGTTCATGAGTGAGCTTGTGATTAGAACACATTCAGGACAATGAAATTTTTGCTGTATTTTGACTCATTTTCATTTTACCATCAGCGACAGAGTGGTCTGAGTGTGTCAATGTGGTGCCATTCCCAGAAACGGTTACATTCGGACAAGGCAACATGAATGTGATCAGACCATCCAGTATAATGCGTTCATCTGTATAAATGAAAACTTGTTCCTTGTCTTGTAAGCCAGCGGTAAACCTCGATAAAGGGCTATATTTTAGGAGTTTAATCAACCGGCTTGACACAAAGCTACAACAGGTCTCATATGAAAGATGGTGATCTCAGTAACACATTTAACCCTGTTGTCCTCATATTTTGGTGTGCGGTCCATGAAATATTCACATTTGAAGGATACACCCGTCTGAATATTTGGACCATTTCAGAAAATCACATAATTTCCCATAAACTACAAGACAAAGAGCCCTCTTCCTACACGCTACCAAGTCATTGCTGGACGCCCAGTACCACAATGGACGAAATTCATGGCTCTATCATCAAACAAATCCACCTTGACACACTTCATCTGTAGTCACGTCACGCAACATGCACCAGCAGCAAAAGAACTTTCAAATCACCAAGAAAAGCGGACCTATTTGGCTGGTGGCTTCTCTGATGGTTCGCTTACTATACAGCATGCCTTTCATCTGCAGGAATGTATCATGACGGTCAACTCGCATCAATGCAGGAAGAAGCAGATTCTCGGATATTTCTTCATGTGAAGCATGCCGATGATGGGTTCAGACGTAACAATGTGCGTGGGTCCATTGCAATCAAATCAGCAGACACTGATGTGCTTGTCTTAGCAGTCCACTCACAGTTGCGGGACACTGCCGAAATATGGATAGAGAAAAGAACATCAGCAGGATGCAAGCTTATCCCGGTCCATCAGATATGTTACAGCTTGCTTCCAGAAATGTGTACCCAGCTTCCTGCTTTCACCTGACAGGATGTGACTCTGTATCAGCATTCTTCGGCTATGGTAAAAAGAAAGCATGGAAAGCGATGAAGACACTGCCTCTACAGAATAATGGTCCACACCTCGAAGTCCTCGCCACTGACAATCTC
>CM068956.1:141894168-141906567 GCA_035128595.1 Eptatretus atami
AGAGAGATCACGCTTGACTCCAACCTGCCTATTCCCAATTAATAGCCGATATTGGTCAAGTACGTGTGTGTGTGTGTGTGTGTGGTGTGTGTGTGTGTGGTGTGTGTGTGTGTGTGTGTGTGTGTGTGTGGTGTGGTGTGTGTGTGTGTGTGTGTGTGTGTGTGTGTGTGATAAAGCATAACATATCCTCCCACCAACTCCCCTTCCCCACCCTCTCTCTCTTCCATATATGTATACAGTACATCCCCCGCTATATCGCGTTCACCTATCGCGCCCCCGGTTCATCGCGGATTTTCCCTTGGACCTAACTAATTTTTTCTGCGGATTCCCCCGTACATCGCGGTAATAATATATAAAATATAAATTATTTAAGCAATAAATTATAACGCGTGGCGCTCGACAGTCACACAACGCACGAAGACAAAGTTTCGCTTGTGAACTTCGAACATTTCTAACGTTTTTTCTCCAAGCCCCACGATGCTGCCAAACTGCCCCTGCACCTTCGAAGGTTTCTGGGACAAGAACCGAAGCGCCAGAGGAGGTCCTGACGCTCCAGGAGAAGGTGAAGGTGCTCGATAGCTTCGGGAAGGAAAAAGGTTTGCCGCAGTTGGACGCCATTATGGTTCCGAATGAATCGACCACACGCTACATCAGAAAGACAAAGCCAACATCAGGAAGCCTATCAAACCCAATCGTGTTTATACATCGCCCAGCGTTTAATATTCACTCGACATAAATCAAACCCCGATCATGTTTATACACCGCCCAGCGTTAATATTCACTCGATATAAATCAAACCCGATCATGTTTATACAACGCCCAGCCGTTTAATATTCACTCGACATAAATCAAACCCGATCATGTTTATACACGACCAGCGGTTTAATATTCACTCGATATAATCAAACCCGATCATGTTTATAACACCGCCCAGCGTTTAATATTACTCAATATAAATCAAACCCAATCGTTGTTTATACATCGCCCAGACTTTAATATTCACTCAATATTAAATCAAACAATCGTGTTTATAACCGCCTAGCGTTTAATATTCACTCGATATAAATCAAACCATCGTGTTTATACACCGCCCAGCGTTTAATATTCACTCGATATAAATCAAACCCAATCGTGTTTATACACCGCCCAGCGTTTAATATTCACTCGATATAAATCAAACCCAATCGTGTTTATACACCGCCCAGCGTTTAATATTCACTCGATATAAATCAAACCCAATCGTGTTTATACACCGCCAGCGTTTAATATTCACTCGATATAAATCAAACCCAATCGTGTTAATACACCGCACAGCGTTTAACATTCGCAATATAGAAATCAAAACCCAACTCGTTTATAAAAAAAAAAAAAAAGGCATTTTAGGCATTTTTTGGGGAGCATCCCATTCATCGTGGATTTTCACTTACCGCGGGAGGGTTTGAACGCAACTCCCGCGATAACGGGGATGACTGTTATATATATATATATATATATATATATATATATATATATATATACATATATATAATATATTATATATATACATATATAAATATAATCTGTGACTAGGGTGGTCCTAAAATAAAAACTTCAACTTTTCAAATGTGCTTTTTATTTTTTGGTTCCACTTGGGAAGAAAAAAGTTGAGTGAAGTTTCATTTGATTTCAACAGATTTTACCACTGTCACACGACCCCTGTTGTTTTGTGCCATGACGTCAAACTGTGACTGAACTGTACAGAGTTGTGGGTTTATATCTCAGCTTGGTGATCTTTTTGAGGTTAATATAAACCTCTTCACTGCAGAAGAATATTGATTGGGTTTGATTTATATCGAGTGAATATTAAACGCTGGGCGGTGTATAAACACGATCGGGTTTGATTTATATCGAGTGAATATTAAACGCTAGGCGGTCTATAAACACGATTGGGTTTGATTTATATTGAGTGAATATTAACCGAGAGAGAAGGATCTCTTTGCAAAGTCCATGATGCACTTTTCCTCCCAAAAATGCAATGTTCTTTAAAGTCAATACTGTCGTCTTTGAACGGCGGCTCTTTTGCTTGTTGAAGCATTTTCCAAACAGACATTACTCATTCATTTAAGTGTCATTCTATGTGTGACATGATGTGTACGTTGAACACAGTCCTTCTATGGCATTTGAGCTCGATAGATTTGTCTGCCTGTAATCTCTGTACAAGGCTCTCATGTACAGTATCCCCTGTTTATAGTGGGGTTACTGTCCAAACCCCCTGCGATGAAGTGAAAATCTCGCGATGAATGGATCGCCTCCCCCAAAAAGTTGCTAATAATGTCTATGTCTTTTTTATAAATCGCGGTGTATAAATCACGAGTTGGGGTTTGATTTCTATCTGCGTGATAATTAACGCTGGGTGGTGTTAATTAACAGCGAGTTGGGTTTTATTTACATGAGTGATTATTAGACGCGGGTGGTGTGTAACATCGATTGGTGTGATTTCTATCGAAGTTGAGTTATTAAACTGCTGGGCTGTGTGTGTTAAGACACTGATTGGGTTTTATTTATATTCGAGTGCTTATTAAAGCTGGGTGGGTGTGTAAACACGATTGGGTTTAATTTATATCCGAGTGAGTTATTAAATCGCCGGGCCGGTGTGTAAAACACTGATTGGGTTTTATTTATATCGAGTGATTATTAACGCTGGGTTTGGTGTGTAAAGCACGATTGGCTGTTATTATATCGAGTCTGATACTAAACGCTGGTGGTGTGTAAACACGATTGGGTTTTATTTATATCGAGGTGATATTAAACGCTGGTGGTGGTGTAACACGATTAGGTTTATTTTAATATCAAGTGATTATTATGCTGTGTGGTGTGAAACACCGATTGGGTTTTATTTATATCGAGGTGATGTATTTAACGCTGGGTGGTGTGTGAACACTGATTGGGTTTTATTTATTATCGAGGTGATTTTAACGCTGGGGGTGTGTAACAAACGAATTTGGGTTTTAATTTATATCGAGTTGATTATTAAACGCTGGGTGGTGTGTAATACATACGATTGGGTTGATTTATATCGAGTGCATAATAAACGCTGGTGTGTATTTAAACGATTGGGTTTTATTTATAATCGAGGTGATTATTAAACGTCGGGTGGTGTGTTACACACGATTGGGTTTTAATTTATATCGAGTTGATTTTATTAAACGGTGGTGTGTAGTAAAACAACGATGGTTTATTGATGATCGAGGTGATTTATTAAAACGCTGGGTGGTTGTAGTATAACCGATGTGGGTTTGATTGTATATCTGAGTGATTATTAAACGCTGGCGATGTGGTAAACACGATGTGGGTTTTATTTATATGTCGGGTGATTATTAAACGCTGGTGGTGGTGTAACACGATTGGATTTTATTTATGATAAAGTGATTATTTAAACGCTGCGGTGGTGTGTAAAACCACAATTGGGTTTTAATAGTAGTATCGAGTGATTATTACACGGGGGTGTGTGTAACAGGATTGGGTTTATTATATCGGGTGATTATTAATGCTGGGTGTGGTGTAAATCAGCGATTGGGTTTTATTTATATCGAGTGATTATTAACGCTGGGTGGTGTGTAAACGACGATTGGGTTTTATTTATATCGAGTGATTATTAAACGCTGGGTGGCTGTGTAACACGATTGGTTTTATTTAGTATCGATGTGATTCTTAACGCTAGGGTGGTGTTAAAACACGATTGGGTTTGAATTTATATCGAGTGCATCAATAATACACTGGGGTTGGCTGTATTAACACGATTGGGTTTTATTTATACGAGTGTTCATTAAACGCTGGGTGGTGGTAATTTGAACACGTATTGGTTTTATTTTATATCGAGTTGATGTATTAACGGCTGGGTGGTGTGTAAAGCCGATTGGGGTTTTATTTATATCGAGTGATTTTAAACGCTGGGTGGTGTATAAACACGATTGGGTTTTAGTTTATACTTCGAGTGATTTGTTAAACACTTGGTGGTGTGTAAACATCAATTGGGTTTTATTATCAAGGCGAGTGGAAGTTATTAGATCGGCTGGTGGTGTGTAGAACACGATTTGGGTTTTTATTTTATATTTGAGTGATTATTAAACGCTTGGTGGTGTGTTAAACACGATTGGGGTTTTAATTTATAATCGAGTGATTATAACTGCACTGGGTGGTGTATAAAGCGATGGGTTTTGATTCTTAGTATCGAGTGCCATTAAGTAAACGCTTTTGGGTGTGTATTAACAGTTGGGTTTATTTATATGAGTGATTTTATTAAACGCTTTTGGTGGTGTTGTTAAGCACGATTTGGTTTTATTTATAAGAGTGATTATTAAACAGCTGGGTGTGTATTAAACAGGATTGGGTTGATTAATACGGTGATTATTTAAACGGCTGGGCGATTGTGTAAACACGATGGGTTTATTTATATCGAGTTGCATTATTAACCTGGGTGGTGTGTAAACACGATTGGGTTTTATTATATCGAGTGATTATTAAACGCTGGGGTGTGTGTAAATACACGATTGGGTTTTCATATATTCGATGAGTTATTAACGCTGTGGTGTGTACACGGATTTGGGTTTTTTATTTATAATCGACGTTGATTACTTAAACGCTGGGTGTGTGTGTAAACACGATTGGGTTTTTATTTAATTCGAGTGATTATAAAACGCTGGGTGGTGTGCTAAATCACGATTGGTTTTTATTATATATCGAGTGATTATTAAGACGCTGGGTGGTGTGTAAACACGTTTGTTTTATGTTATATCGAGTGATTATTAAACGCTGGTGCTGCTATGAAACACGAATTGGGTTTGATTTTCATATCGAGTGCATAATAAACGCTGGGTGGTGTATTACCACGATGGGTCTTAATTTTATATCGAGTGAATTTTATAAACGCTGGGTGGTGTTTAAACAGATTGGGTTTTAATTTATATCGAGTGATTATTAAAGCGCTGGGTGGTGTGGTGAAACACGATTGGGTTATTTATATCGACGTGTAATGATTAAATGCTGGGTGGTGTGTAAACACGAATTGGGTTTTATTTATACTCGATGATTATTAAACCGCTGGTGGTGTGGTAAACAACGATTGGGTTTTATTTAATAGTCGAGTGATTATTAAACGCTGGTGGTGTGTAAACACGATTGGTTTATATTTATATCGAGTGATTATTAAACGCTGGGATGGTGTGTAAAACACGATTGGGTTTTGATTTATATCGAGTGCTAATAAACCTGGGTGTGTTTTTAACACGATTGGGTTTTTATGTTATATCGAGTGATTATTAAATCGCTGGGTGGTGTGTTTAACACGAATTGGGTTTTTAATTTATACTCGAGTGATTTAAACGGTGGGTGTGTGTAAACGATTGGGTTTTTATTTAGTATCGAGTGTTGATTATACGCTGGGTGGTGTGTAAACAAGGATTGGGTTTTATTTATATCGAGTGATTATTAAACGCTGGGTGGTGTGTTAAACACGATTGGGTTTTATTTATATCGACGTGATTAATTAAAACGCTAGGTGGTGTTAAATCACGATTGGGTTTGATTTATATCGAGTGCATAATAAACGCTGGGTGTGCATTAATCACGATCGGGTTTGTCTTCTATTCGCTTGAATTATTAAACGCTGGCGGGTGTGTATTAACACGATTTGGGTTTTATTTCATAATGATGGATTATGCTAAACGCTCTGCGGTTGGTGTAAACACGATCGGGTTGATTTATATGGTATTTATAAACGCTGGCGTGGTGTAATAAACACGATCTGGGTTTTGATTCTATTATGCGATGATTTAACGCTGTGTCGGTGATAAACACGTTGGGTTTATTCATATGATGCGAATTATTAAACGCCTGGGTGGGTGTAAACACGATCGGGGTTTATTTATATTCAAGTTAAAACGCTGGGTGCGGTGTATAACACATGGGTTTTGATTTCTATATGCGAATGATTATTAAACGCTGGGGGTGTTAAACACGATTGGTGTTTTATGTTATACGATATATTAAACGTCTGTGCTGGTGTAGTAAACACGATTGGGTTTGTTTCATGTTTTGCGATGATTATAAACGCTGGTGGTGTGTAAACACGAACTGGGTTTTATTTATATCAGTCGGATATTAAACGCTGGGGTGTGATAAACGATTAGTTTGATTTCATATGATGCATATAAACGCTGGGTGCGGTGTATTAACACGATTGCGGGTTTGTATCTTGATTGCGATATTTATTAAACGCTGTGCGTGTAGTAAACACTTTCGGAGTTTTATTTATGCGAGGAATTATTAAACGCTTGTGTGGTGTATAAACACGATTGGGTTTGATTTATATGCGAGGATTATGTAAACGCTGTGGCGGTGTAAACAACGATTGGGTTTATTTCTATTTCAGTATTATAAACGCTGTGGGGTGTGTAAACACGATGGGTTTATTTTATGTATCAAATGATTAATAAACGCTGGGTGGTGTGTAAAACACAATGGGGATTTTAATATATTGCGAAGTATTATTAACACGCGCTGGGTGTTAGTAAACACGATCTGGGTTGATTTCTATGATTGATCTTATAACGCTGGCGGGTGTAAAACGGATGGGTTATTTTCTATCGTGCATATTAAACGCTGGCGTGTGTATAAACACGATCGGGTTTATTCTATATGCGAGTGATTATTAAACGCTGGTCGGTGTTAAAACTACGGCGATTGATTTCTTTTATATATCGGACGTGATATAAAACGCTGGTCGGTGTATAAACAGCGATGGGTTTGATTTCTATGTTCGCGATGCATAATACGCTGGGGTGTCATTAACACGATCGGGTTTGATATTCTATGTGCGAGTGATTTATAACGCTGGCTGGTGTATTAAACCGTGGGTTTTGATTTCTATGATCGAATGCTATACACGCTGTGCGTGTGGTATAACACGATTGGGTTTGTATTCTATTGGTGCGAATTATTACAACGGCTGTGTGGTGTATAAACACGATGGGTTTATTATCTTGCCGAGTATTATTAAACGCTGTGCGGTGTAAACACATCTGGGTTTTATTTATATCGATGGATATGCTAAACGCTGTGCGGTGTAGCTAAACACGATGTAGGTTTGATTTCATGTTGCGAAGTTGATTATAACGCTGGCTGTGTATAAAACCACGATCTGGGTTTGATTTCATCGAATATACGTGGGTAACGTGGGTTCATGAATATAAACGCTGTGGGTGTTATTAACCGTCTGGGTTTGATTTCATATCGCTGGAATATTTTAAACGCTGGTGGTGATGAAACACGATCTGGTTTTATTCTATGTAATGCGATGACTAAAAACGCTGTGTGTGTATTAAACACGATTGGGTTTGATTTTATTATCGAGATATTAAACGCTGTGCGCGTGTATAAACACGATGGGGTTTATTTATCCTATGTTGATATCTAAACGCTGTGCGTGTGTATAAACACGATTGGTTTGATTTCTATCAAGTGCATTTTAAACGCTGTGCTGGGTGTAATAAACAATGGTTTTATTTAATGCTGTTGTGATTATTAAACCTGTGCGGTGCTGTAGTAAACACTGATTGGGTTTGATTTTATAGTTGCAGAATGTATAAACGCCTGGTGCTGGTGTAGTAAACACGCATGGGTTTATTTGATATCTGCGTAATTATTAAACGCTGGGTGCGTGTTAACACTGATCGGGTATATTTCATAAGTATTATATAACACGCTGGGGTGGTGTAAACACCGATCGGGGTTTATTTTATCTTTGACGTATTATTAAACGCTGTGCGCCTGTTATAAAGCATCGATGGGTTTTATGTTGAACGAAGTTTAACGCTGGCGGTTGTAAACAACGATTGGGTGTTATTCTATGTATATCGAGTATTTAAACGCTGTGCGGATGTTTAAACTACGATCTGGGTTTATTTATGTTAAGCGAGATATTAAACGCTGTGTCGGTGTAGTAACACGATGGGTTTTATTTATAGTTGCGAGTGCTTAATCGCTGGCGTGTATAAACACGATGGGTTTGTATTTATTGTCGATTGATTTATTAATTCCCTCGTACAGCTGGCGGATCTAAGTAGTACGACGATTGCGGTTTTCTAATTTGATACGTAATGATTATGCTCAACGCTGGTTGGTGTTGTAAGCAACACGATGGTGTTTGAAATTTATACTCAAGTGAATCTCAAACCTGTGGTAACGACGAATTGGTTTATATATACGATGATCTCTTGACAGCGGGGGTGTAACACATGGGTTTTATTATATGCGTGATTCCATTCCTTGAAATGTGTGTGTAAAACAAACCGCGATTGGTTTTTATTACATGTTAGCTTAAATGCTCAAGTGTGGTGTGACGATGTTTAATTTATAGCATGATAAAGCTCTGGGTATGTGATCAACTCACACGTTATCCCGCACGGTTTATATTCGAGTTGATAATAACACGGGGATGGTTTTAACGGGGATTTATGTTTATCGAGTGATTTAAACGCTATAGTGGGGTGTTAAAGTATTCGGTTTATTTTATGATCAAATAAATACACGGAGTGTGTAAACACGATTGGTGTTTGATCTCATGTGATTATGCTACACGCTCTGGTTGTTAACAGCGATGGCGTCTCTCGTTTTATACCCGTGAGGTATAGAATTATTATGTGGGAATTGTTAGTTAGCTAGTAGCACGAATTGGAGTTTTCAAATAGAAGTGATTCAAAACTACCACCAGATCCGGTGGTTGATTTGGTTGTTCTACAATAATCAACGTATGTTGGGGTTGCGTGGTTTATTACTCGAGTGGTATTTATGTTTGTAAACGCTGGCGTGAGTGTAAACCACGTGGGGTTTATATCCTTACTGAGATATTATAACGCCTGGGGTGTGTAAACACGATCGTGGTTATTATTCTATTATGCGAATCATTTATAACGCTGTGGGTGTGTATAAACACTATCGGGTTTGATATATCCTCAGTTGAATGTAACCGCTGTGCGGTGTGTAAAAACCGGATCGTGGTTGATTTCATGTATCGAGTATTATAAGTGCTGGGTGTTAAACACGATGGGTTTGATTGTTTATCGAATATTAAACGCTGGGATTGTTAAACACGATTGGGTTTGTATTTATCTGCGAAGTATTATTAAACGCTGTGCTGGTTGTAAAGACACGATCGGGGTTATTTTATTTCGCGATATTATTAACGCTAGTGCCGTGTATAAACACGATCTGGGTGTTGATTTTATATCTATGCAATATAAAATCATGCGTGGTGTATAACACGATCGATAGGGGTTTGTTATTTATGATCGAGGATTATTAAACGCTGTGCGGTGTATACACGATCTGGGTTTGTATTTATATCGGTGATTATTAACGCTGGGGTGGTGTGTAAACACGCTATGGTTTTATTCTATGATGAGTTATTTAACGCTGGCGTGGTGTATAAACACGATCTGGGTGGTTTCTATGTTATGCGGTATATTAAACGCTGGTGGTGTAAACACATTGTTATATACGAGTATTGCGGGTGGTGTGAAACCGTTGGTTTTGTATTTGCGTGATATTAAACGCTGTGGTGGTGTATAAACACGATGGTGTTTGATATTCATATCGATGATTAAACGCTTGGCGGTTCGTAATAAACACGATATGGTTTGATTTATGTTGCGATGCATTTAATAAACGCTGGGTGTGTATAAACACGATGGGTTTGATTTTATGGCGTAATTTATTAACGCTGGTGGGTTGTATAAACACGATCGGTGTTTCTATGTTGATACGATATATTAAATCGCTGAGGTGGTGTATAACACGATCGGGTTTGATTTTATTATCGAATTTAAACGCTGGCGATGTGTAAACCACGATTGGGTTTTTTTAATATGGTGCGATTATTAAACGCTGGCGGTGTGGAAAACACGATTGGGTTTTTTATATGCGAATTTAAACGCTGGTGGGTATAAACACGATCTGGGTTTATTATCATATTGCGATATTATTACACGCTGGCGGTGTAGTAAACACGATTGGGTTTGATTTCTATGTCGAGATATTAAACGCTGGGCGTGTTGGATATAAACACGATTGGGTTTGTCTTTATGTCGAGTAATATAAACGCTGTGGTTGGTTAATACACGATCGGCGTTTATTTATAATCGAGATATTAAACGCTGGCGGTTGTAAGAACACGATTGGGTTTATATTTATATCGATATTAACCTGAACGCTGGTTGTATAAACACGTGGGTTGATTCTATGATTGGCGAAGTGCATAATAAAGCGCTGTGGGGTGTATTAACACGTCTGGTTTGATTTATGTCGAGTGATTTATAAACGCTGTGGTGTTGTAAAACACGATGGGTTGGTTTTTATTGATCTGAGTATTGTTAAACGCTGTGGGTGTGAAAACACGATCTGGGTTTTTATTTCATGATGCGAGATATTAACTGCTGTGTGGTGTATAAACACGATCTGGGTGATTCTTATTGCGAATTATTAACGCTGGGTGGTGTATAAACACGATCTGGGTTATTTTCTATTCGAGTGATTAAACGCTGTGTGGTGTTAAACCAGGTTGGGTTTGATTTTATGTCGAGTATTATTAAACGCTGGGTGTGTATAACACGATCTGGGTTTGATTATATATGACGTGACATAATTAAACGCTGGGTGTGTATAACACGATGGTTTATTTATGATCGAATGATTATAACGCGTTGGTGGTGTAGTTAAACACATCTGGGTTTGATTATTTGGATATTACGCGTGCGGTGTATAAACACGATCGGTTGTGTTATCACGATTGGAGTTTTTAAAGTGTCTTATATATCGGTTATTTTGTTGATTATTAAACGCTGTGCGTGTGTAAAACAGCATCGGTTGATTTCTATGTTATTCGAGGTGATTATTAAAGCGCGTGGGTGTATAAACAGATCTGGGTTTGTATTTATATCGGTGCGAATATTAAACGCTGTGCGGTGTATAAACCGATGGGTTGATTTTATCGTGCAATATTAAACGCTGTGCGTGGTAGATAACGACGATTGGGTTTATTCTTATATGCGAGATATTAAACGTTGGGGTGTATAACACGATCGGGTATTTATTCTATGTATGCGATATTAAACGCTGCGGTGTTGTTAAACACGATCGGGGTTTTATTCTATGTTGCGTATGATATTAAACGCTGGGTGTGTATAAAACACGATTTTGGGTTTGATTTGTATTTCGAGTGATTTATTAATACGCTTTGCGTGTGTAAAATCACGTGGGTTTGTATTTATATTCGAATTATTAAACGCTGTGGTTGTAACACGAATCGGGTTTTTATCTATTCAGTGCGATATTAAACGGCTGGGGTGTATAAACACGATTGGGTTGTATTTCTGTCGGTCGATATTTAAACGCTGTGCGTGGTTATAAACACGATTGGGTTTTGATTTTATATCGATGATTATTAAACGCTGTGCGTGTGTAAAACACGATTGGGTTTATTTCATATCGGTGAATTATAAACGCTGCGGGGTGTGTAAACACGATTCGGGGTTGTTATTTATATTCGAGTGATTATTAAACGCTGGTGGTGTATAAACACGATTGGGTTTGATTTATATCGAGTGCATATTAAACGCTGGGGGTGTATAAACACGATTGGGTTTGGATTTATATCGAGTGATATTAAACGCTGGGTGGTGTATAACACGATGGGTTTGTATTTATATCGAGTGATATTAAACGCTGTGCGGTATAAAAACGATTGGGTTGATTTATATTCGATGATATTAAACGTGGGCGATGTGTAAAAACGATTGGGTTTGATTTATATTTGATTATTAAACGCTGGGTGGTGTATAAACACGATCGGGTTTTTTTATCTAGTGAATATTAATACGCTGGGTGGTGTGTAAACACAATGGGTTTGTATATATTCGAGTGATATTAAACGCTGCGGTGGTGTGTAAACCGATCGGGTTTTATTTATATTGGAAGTGATTTAACGCTGGGGGTGTATAAACACAATTGGGTTTATTTATATGAGTGAATATTAAACGCTGGGGTGTATAAACACGATTGGGTTTATTTCATGTCGATATTATTAAACCGCTGTGCGGTGTGTAAACCACGATCGGGTTTGATATTCTATTTCGAGGATTATCTAAACGCTGTGCGTGTGTGTATAACACGATCTGGTTGATTTGTATCTGAGTGCGAATATAACGCTGGGTGCGTGTATAACACGATTGGGTTTTTATTTAATATCGAGTGTTTTATTAAACGCTGGGTGGTGTTTACACACGAATTGGGTTTTATTTAATCGAGTGATTATTAAAGCGCTGGGTGGTGTGGTAAACACGATTGGGTTTTATTTATACGAGTGAT
>CM068956.1:141906592-141918989 GCA_035128595.1 Eptatretus atami
AATATTAAACGCTGGGCGGTGTATAAACATGATCGGGTTTGATTTATATCGAGTGAATATTAAACGCTGGGCGGTGTATAAACATGATCGGGTTTGATTTATGTCGAGTGAATATTAAACGCTGGGCGATGTATAAACACGATTGGGTTTGATAGGTCTGATGTTGGCTTTGTCTTTCTTGATGTAGCGTGTGGTCGATTCATTCGAACATAATGGCGTCCAACTGCGGCAAACCTTTTTCTTCCGAAGCATATCGAGCACCTTCACCTTCTCCTGAGGCGTCAGGACTTCCTCTGGCGCTTCGGTTCTTTGCCAGAAACTTCGAAGGTGCAGGGCATTTGGGCAGCATCGTGGGGCTTGGAGAAAAACGTAGAAAATGTTCGAAGTTCACAAGCGAAACTTTGTCTCGTGCGTTGTGTGACTGGTCGAGCGCCACGCGTTATATTTATTGCTTAAATAATTTATTTTATATATTATTCGCGATGTACCGGGGGAATCCGCAGAAAAAATTAGTTAGGTTCCAAGGGAAAATCCGCGATGAACCGGGGGCGGATAGCTGAACCGCGATATGCGGGGATGACTGTATGTACATATATGGAGAGAGAGAGAGGGTTGGGGGAAGGGAGTTGGTGGAGAGGATATGTTATGCTTTATCACCACAACACAACACACACACACACAACACACACACCCACACAACACACACACACACACACACACACACACACACACACACACACGTACTTGACCAATATCGGCTATTAATTGGGAATAGGAGGTTGGAGTCAGCGTGATTACGACTGCAGTACGTCCTGTGTACAACCAAAACCTTGAGTATCTTTCACCGAAAAACAACGTTGCATTTATATAAATGTGTCAGGGATATATTCACAAAATTAGTCTTTATAAACAGCTGCGTGTGACGGGTGGGAAAAAAATTTTGCCTCAGCAATTTAGAAAACATTAATCCGGAAAAGGCGCGGAAACCAGGTGTTATTTCACAACTCCTTCAGATGTCGGAGCAAGAACCACTCGCTCAGGATGACGGAGCACGAACCACTCGCTCAGGATGACGGAGCATGAACCACTCACCCAGGATGACGGAGCATGAACCACTCGCTCTTACTGACGTGGCGTGGCAAAAGCATCTGCAGTGAGTGAACGATTCATTCAGAATGATGTAGCTTGATCCCGTTATCGACTGTAGGGCGCTCGGCAAGTGGCTTAAGCACTCGAGCAAGCACGACAGTTCAATGGTTGATAAGGAACAGCTGGCCAAGATGTGGCTGCATATCATTTTGGATCCCTTTATCTATAAATATTGTCTTCACTGTGTCTGCAGCAGTTAAATGAATTCAGTCAAACAATGACTTTGTCCACAAAAGAGTTGCTATTTAACATACAAAAACCCTGGAGACATCGCATAGTTAAATTGCCCGTGAAATAAACATTGCTGATAATTCGCCTCATTGCCTGCTCCACACGCGTCAATGGTACATCGTTCACGGTCTGCACAAACGTTATAATTTTTTTTTTAATATCCATTTTTCACCAGATTTGCTTTGATTCCCTGTTGAGGACCTCAGAAAACCTCCGAAAATATAGACACAGATTTGTCAGATGCTATGGATAGGCAATCCCTCTGGGAGACAGGGACCGATGTCAAGCATTGAATGCATTAAATCATATAGCTCAATGAAGCTAGTTAATTTTGGCACATTCCTAAATATTTTGTTCACTCAATATAATTCTCCAAACAGTAGAAAAAGATAAGTTTACTCTTTGAAAATTTCACATTTTCTTGTGTGTATATGGAGAAGAGGGACCATAGTCTTGCTTGTTTAAGTAAATATGTATGTAGGCTCAGTTATAAGACTGATTATTTCTTTAAATATCAGATTTCACTGCAGATTTCGACACTTATTTAGTGTGGACGGTATCCGATCCTCAAAACGGAAATAATATTTCAATGATGTACTTTAATTCATCCGTGAGAGTAGCTCGTGGAAAATTGTGTTATATAATGCATGAAATAGCTCCAAGCTCCTAATGTGAAAAGTATAGCACTTACAAAAGTGCTGTATACAGCAGTTCGTAGGGATGATGAACAGACATTCGATAATATGAGTGAGGAAAGTGAAAAAAAAAGAAGAAAACTTTATCGTTGAGAAAGGATTGAGGCCTGTTCCAAGTCAAGACATGGTTGTGCAGGCCAAAAAACATGGCGGCTTCAGACCCCAGCGATGTTACCCAGGAGACACCTTAAGACCCCAAAGAGCGAGGTGGCGGAGGACGCGCCTGATAAAGGATGCAATTAAATAAGGCCGTTAATTATCTTCAAAAGTGGTGTTTTAATTAACCCAAACACCCAATTTTCACTCATTCACTTCCTTGGAGTTCCCTTGGTATGCGTGTAAAGTTTCAGGCTGCGAGGTTTTTTTTATGGTTTTGGAGTTATGCAGGAGGGTGGGCTGAGCTTAAAAAAAAATGGCTCAGCCAATCTCCACCAGATTTTACACACTTACTGGGGGTACCCAGGGTAAGGTCAGAGGCATAACCTCCCCCCCCCCACTTCTACCCCTGCAAGGCAATTCTCTGTATATATGTGTGTTTTCACATCTGAAAATCAAGAAAGTGACCTTAAACAAGGAAATGAGACTATTTGTCCCATCATCGCCATGGTGCACTCTCAGGTTAATTTTTGCGACAGCGTTAAACATCAATCTTCTTGATGGTTTCCTAAAGTTTAAACAAGGAGAAAAAGACAAAATGTCGTAGTCCCCATCGTTTTAAGAATTTTGCTGTCGGGAGGTAAATGGTTACCCATATTTACAAGATGTATGTGTACATGCAACTAACTGACTTGAGTGGTCATATGACATGCAAGATTGCATACGATTGGGTTATTCCGTCCAGAATATTAATGATGTGGGTCACGTAGTTATACTGCGTAAGATCGTTGGTCATGTGACATGTATGATGTTTTTGATTGGGAATGCAAATTTTGCACACAAGGGATTCATTGTTCAAATATTTTGGGGGAGACATACTGAATTACACAAAAAGTATAACATGCAATAATATTTATTTATATATAAAACAAATTATATAACTGTCGACAATCGAAAATTATCATTCAGTTGAAAATGCTGTCTGATCTGTTTTTGCAAACTTACTTAGAGGTGGTTTGGGTGAAATTGAAAAGAGTAATCAGAATTTTTTTTAATTTTCATGAAAGATGATGCTTCACAGTATAGGTATGAAAAAATGGAACAAGGTTGGTAAATGTATGTCTGAGAAAAATGGTTGAGGACATGGTCAATACCAGGTTTTTTTGTGACAACTAAAATGGCCGCCAGTCTACCAATCGGCCATCTTTGATCAGATCGCAAAATAAAGTTAGGTGCAAGTGTATGCAATTGGTACTGTGCTTGTGCCAGCTTTGAATGGCATCGGACCATGCATGTCTGAGAAATGGTTGGGGACACGTTTAAGTAGTGAAATGGCCCCTGGTCGGCCACCTTGGATCTGATCTTGAAAACAAAATGATGTGCATATGTAAGCCATCATTCACTATCAGTGTGCCAAGTTTGAACGAGATCAGTAAATGCATGTCCGAGGAATGGTTGAGGACGTGTTCAACATCAGGTTTTACAACTAAAATGGCTGTCAGTTGTCCATCTTTGATTGAGTCGTGAATCAAAATGACGTGCACATGTATACCACCATGTGTTGTCCTTGTGCCAAGTTTGAACAAAATCAGTCCATACCTGTCCGAGATATGGCTGTGGATACACGAACGGACGAGACCTAATGCATACGCCCCCGTTTCTGAGTAAGTCCAACGGGGGCTAATAACTCGATCTTCATTGGGTGACCCAGCTTACTGGGAGAGGAGATGGGGGGGTTGCGGACTTGAAGAGCAAAGGGGTTGGGAACTTGAAGTCACATATTTTACATAAATTGGAATTTCCATTGGCCCCTGCTATCATGTTATCAAAGGACATTCCCAGCAAACTCTTCAAATATTCTACACTTATTGGGAACGTACCTACCGAATTCCAGTTATAAACCAATCAACTGTTTCTGCTGCCACTCCTTTTCAAGGAGACCATTTCATGCATTTAATAGTCTGAGTAAAAGATTCCTGACTCGCTACTGACCTAACTCTCCTCTTCTTTACTCTTTTCAGGCTGTGACCACTGGTCCTGTCATTGTTTCTGAAAGGATGTGGCATCAGTCATTGTTTCTCAATATGTGAACCTATTCCATTTTATATACTTATTTTTCTGCCACTGTGTCAGGTCAGGTCAGGTAATGGGAGCACGCACCGGAGCAGCGCGTCCGGATACTGTGCATCTACCCTCAACCCACTTTTTCCCTCAACCCCTCAATGTTTTTCTTCCCCATTTAGCTGAGAACAAAATATTTTTTGATCCTCTCTGATTTGTTCATTTTCACTTTTTAAATCCTTTTTCTTGTTTTTTGACGATTTTATACCACTTGCTGTTAACAGGACGTTGAAGCAAACACAGTGAGGCTCAAGGAGCATGGGCAGGACGTCCTCGTACTGGAAAAAATTCCATTGATGAGCAAGAGCTTGGGCCAAGGCAGTACACATGTTCATTATAAGTAAGCTTGTCTTTGCATGTTCAAAAATAAAATAACTGCAGAGTAAATGCATCATTGTCATTTGGAGAATTTCCCCACAATCATGAGACCATTTGAATAATTACAGACACGCTATATAAATTGTATCAATGATAAGTGCATTTTAAACAAATTTTAAAAGTGTTATAATCCATTTAAATTTACCTGATGGGCTCAGTATTTTGTATAATTGCTAAAACTGTGAGGGCCACAGAGCGGATCATGCAAAAGCATAACCAACTCGAGGTTGTTTGCCAAAAAACGAACCAAGTGTCAGAAAGTTAGTTTTCATCCACAACCTGTCCTTCATCAGGGACCAACACAGGCTTTGTGTACTTTGATATTCAATGAATCATACATGCTTTGAATCGGATTAGTTCATACTCCACTCTGGGGAAGCCATTTTTTAATTGAAAACGAAACCATCTGTGAACGAACGAAACGAAACGAAAACGAAACTATACTGTGTATATACTATATATAATATATAATATATATATATATATATATATATTATATATATATATATATATAATATATATATTGTTACGGCTGTGAAATTCGCAAACACCATTCAGGTCCCGTAGGTGAGGTATTTCTGAAGTACATGTATAGTTAGCCCAAACCCATTGTTTAGAGGGAATTAATGTGATTCATTCGGGCTGCGACACTTTGAGTTAGTCGTTTTTCTGTTCTTTCATTATTTTCGAACCAACCACACTTCAACCTCAACCACGCCACCACTCCAACAACGCCAGCAGCCGCATCTCACAACAACCAGCACCATCTTCGCCACTACCCACCACCAACGAACGCCATCCTCGCGGTCCACGTATGACGGTTTCGCGTTGGAAACCGTCGAACGCGAGAAGGAAAGAAGAAATCACCACAGCGAGGGCGCGCGGGTTTTCCCGCCTGTTTTCTCCCTGGCCCGGCGCAGGACGGATTTTCCTCGCCCCCGCATGGCGCGGGGAGGGGGAACGAGAGGGAACGCCCCCCTTCTCGAAGCGCTCGAAGGAGGGTGGAGCCAAGAACGGGCGGGGCGCCGGGGGTATAAGAGTCGGAGGCGCAGGAGGCAAAGGGTTCTCTCTTGGTTCGGTATTCTCGCTCGGTGCTCTCAGTCCGGTGTGTTCATGGTTCGGCTCTTACGCAGTCGGTGCTCGGTCCGTGGCGTCGAGGGGCCAGCACGGGCAGGCACGAGGCACGCCGGAGAGACCTCGCCGACCACGCTCGAGCACGGAGTCGCGGCCAGACGGGACCATGTCAGAGGACGGTCGCCAAGGACTCTAACTCAGGGAAGTCGCGACTTCCATTTTCTTTTGGGGTTTTGTGTGAACGTGTGTGTGTGCGCCGAGTCCCGTCAAGTAGAACTGTATAAGTGTTGCCGAGTGTACGCGTATTCGGTCGTAGCTCTGCATTGTTGTGTTTTTTAAATGCCTATAAATACATGCTTTATTGTGGTTTTTTGTGTTGTGTGTAAATAAAATGCGTGCTTGTTGAATTGTTGCCCCGTTTCGCTGCGTCCTTTCCTTTGTTGGGTCTTCATCTTGCTTCACGTAAAGGGTTCGAGTGGCGCGATACGCCCGATATTAATCTGAACCGTCAAGGTCACGATAACTCCGCTCGGTATCCCTGTAGCACGGAACGAGCCGCTTAAGCGGTTAGTGTCCGAAGTCGACCTGTGGCGTGGTACAACCCCTCGGTAGGTTACCCGTGCGGGTACTTAGGTATATCGACTTTCGGCGATTCACCCTATTCCGCGCGGGTAGAATGCGGACTGGGTGTGGTGAGGCCGAAAGGTCCACCCGTGACTAGATCCCGGCGTTAGTCCGAGAGGGTCCCGACTGAATTGTCCGTCCGGTGGGCGAGGCGGTCGCCATTCGAGTCACGTGGCCGATCGCACGCCGGCGGGCGCGAATTCGCAACAATATATATATATATATATATACTATATTAAACAGGAAGTGAGTGATGGCACTCAAGAAAGCAAAAGCTGGATACAGAATATTGAATGATCCTATAAAAGTGTTTGTGTTTGTGTGTGTGTGCGTGCGTGCGTGCGCATGCATGTACATGTACACATATAGGATCTTTGTATTTCAAAAAGTACCAGTATTTATTGTATGATGGCTATCACGTCATTGTTTGCTGCATATCTTCCAGAGAGGCACAACTTTTCCCTATGATATTTTTAATCTCTGATATGGTTAAAACAGCAGTCTCACTTATTTTCTCTTCCCTTAAAGGTACTCTGTGATGTCTGGAACTCCTGAAAAGATCCTGGAGCATTTGCTCGAGACGATGAGACTTGATACTAAATATGATGACACCACAGGTAAGTATGATAAGATAAAATAGAGGTGGTGCACTCACTCTAGAGCTTTTTAGTCTGGGTTCAGATTGGCATTTTTTTGACAGGGTGTTGCCTCTCAAAGCACTTAGATGGACATTAAGCTAGCTGTTACGTATAGTAGCATAATTTGGTTGACTTTAAAATATACCACAATGTTTTTCAAAAAGAGGAGTCGAGTCATCACCACTACCTTGAACAAACCACAAATTCCTTCCCTGATGTGGAGCACTTGACAAACTAACCAGTGTAATCTTTGCCATGAGACTGCTTTGGCAGCATCACACCTTCCTTTTCTTGGAGCAGCAGAGACAGACAGATTACGGATAGCTTGGCTTGTCTGTAATCTCTCTATCCAGTTTTGTGAGGACTGGACGATGGAAGCTTCAATGAGTTTCACTCTCATGCTTGTAGTGACTACATGTGTGAGGAATGTGTGGGATAACAACGAGTAAAGAAGGATATGGGGAAAGGTAAATATGACAGTGATGTTTTGTTGTGATACCAAGACCATGAAATGTTTTTTGTATACAAGGCCGAGGCTCATGGAAAAACTAGAACACAGAATGGACCAGAACACAACAGAACAAGAAGAACCTAGAGCAATATAGAGGGACACAACGGAGACAAAGTGGGAAGCAGAATTGGCTTGGGGAAGAATGAGACCAAGGGTTGAACAATCTGGATGACACAAGCTCAATCACAGCAAGAAGAGAAAGAGAAAAACTGCAGATGAAACAGAAATGGAACCAACAAATGGAAATAAGGGGGAGGGGGGAACACAATAACCTGGAAAGGAAGAGGGATCGGGGGAGGGTTAATGAGGGTTGTAAATATCATAAGTATGGATAAGGGATGACTTGAAGTGGTGGTGAACAGCCATCTTGAAGTTCTGGAGAGAAGAATGAGATTTGACAGACAGAGGAACTTGGTTCCACAGGCGATAGAAAAGAAGAACTAAATGAGTGGAGGTGATCAGTGAGCCTCGATTTTGGGAGTTTCACCGGGATTCACTTTTTATTGAAGTTTTTTTTTTGGATATGACAGTGACCAAGTGATTTGGCTGTAAAGAGTAATTTTGATGTATTGATGAATCAATTCATAATTATTAATTTTCGATTAATTACTTAATTTTCAAAAAGTTACAGATTTGGATGAAACGGTGGACGTTTCGGTATGCTATTAGCCAATTGATGAATAAATTAATTATTTTACGGTTATTATTTATTTATTTTAACAATGTAATTAATAAATTAATCAATCAATTATTGTGCACCACTCCCTCTCAATTCTCTTTCCATGTGCTGCACAGCGGCATCGCTGGGTGCCAAAGGATCCTCAGCAATGTTGTGTGCTGGAGGATACCTTATTGATTTATTTGGCATGGGGGTGATGTACTTTGAATGTAGCTCTACTTGTTTTTGTTCTGATTATTATTATTATTATGAGAGTACCAAGCATACAAATGCTTGGTCTCCTATTGTTTTCTGTATATTCATTATTATGATTCTTTCCACCATTTTTTTGTGGAAGCTGTGGCATTGGCACCACTGCTCCGATTAATTTGAAACGCCCCATGTTGGGGCAAATGGGAGCTGGCGCATTCTTTATTTTTTTTACGGATTTTGATTTTGCAATCACAATGACAACCAGCTTGGATTTAAGTGAAAACTTAAAATAATCTTCTTCTCCAAAACCGCAAATGCTATGGATTTGATTCTTGTCAGGTTATGATCAACTACCTATGGTGCAAAAAAATGTATAAGATGATGTCATTGGTGAAGCGGTTTGCCAGCCACGTTGAGGTTAAAAAAAAAAATTTCCGATTCACACAAAACATTTTTTTTAATGTCATCGACAACACTATACAAACTTGAATGTGAAATTTTGCTTTGATCGGTCACACGGTCTGGCAATGAAAAATATAACAAAATTGATGATGTCATAGGTGACGCCATCTTGGAGAACTTTTCCATGTTGGTGTCACGTACAAAAAAACTATTTCTCCCGAACTGCTGTTCCGATTAAGTTGAAGCTTCCCATATAATGTTGGGGCAAATGGGAACTTATGCCTTCTTTTTTCCAACTTTTGATTTTGCAATCACCATGGCAACCAGCTTGGATTTAAACAAAAACATAAAAACTCGATCTTCTTCTCCGAAACTGCAAATGCTATCGATTTGATACTTGGTAGGTTATGATCGACAACCCATGATGTAAAAACATTTCTTCAGGTAGTCAACAGTTATGTTGTTTGGCCGCCATGTTGGATTAAAGGCGAACCTCTTTTGAAAATCTTCTTCTTCAAAAGCGTTCCACTGATTGATGTGAACCTTGGCACATTTGATCGAGTACCCCTGGGGAATATATATGCTTTTAATGATGACGTCATAGGTCATGTGGTTTGAAATTTCCTCATATTGGACTTCAAGGGATGCCTGGGCCCCTGCATCACTGCTCAGAGTTTTATTTATTATTGTTGTTTGACCATTTTTTAGCCTTTTAAAAAAAACTTTTGTTGTTTTTTCAACTCTGTTATTTTTTAACATTGTTCTTCTGAGTAACCACTTGTCTGATTGACAAAAAAACTTTCAGGGTAGGAGCAACCCCCCATGGATAATATTTTATGATAATTGTGACATCATAGGTCACGTGGCATTGCAGCCACCCTGAATTAAAAGCAAAAAAATTAAAGCATTATCATTCTGAAATTGCTGGTCAGAAAAAATTGAAACTTGGCACATCTCTTTCTACTCCCAATGGGGAATAATGGATTGTGAAAATGCCGTCATCAGTCAAGTGGTAGACCAGCCAGAAATGTTTTAATCGAAATCCTTGTTTACCATTGATATTCAGTATTGTTGCGGACCCGGGATGGCGGGGGTACTCGGTTGGGGTATTGTTGGTTCTCCCCGGACTCACCGGGAATTGAGGCCATCTCACACGAATAACTCCGTGTTGCGGCGTGTTGATAATCGACCGCGAACGCCAACAATTTAACCACGTGACGCAGTGTCCTCCGTCTGACTACCATTTAACTGGGGGACACGCAATCTCCTTATCGGGGAAACGCACTCTCGGCAGTTGTGCTGATTTTATCTTTATTGCATCTTGATTGAGGCAGCCAAGCTTACCACTACCACAACGCAGGACTCAGGTGAGAGCCAATTATTTGGGGAATTATAATGTCTCGGCTAATCTATGTGCGGACATTGCTGGACCAATCAGTGGAAAGGACGGACACAGGCAGATTGAAAGGAAAATGTGAACAAAGCAATTTATTTACAACAAGCAATGTGGGGTGTGGGAATGGAGGGAAGGGAATTCAAGGGCTTTAATGGAGTAAAAGGGCAACCAGGGCAGTAATAGGGGAAATGCAATAAAAAGCAATCAAGGTGTGTATTGACAATAAGCAAAAAAAATGCACAAATCGCAGACTTAACTTAACCTTTTCCTTACCTTCTGGATAGCATGACTGGGTCCCCATCAAACCACACACACGGGGAGACAATTGGGTGGGGCAGGGTGGCCTCAGCCTACCGTACGTGGAACTATCGACCTCCCCAACTTTATACTGCTCTCCCTGCTGCTCTCCGGAATGACCCCGACACTTCACTCCATAACCAAGGGTCCGCGAGCTGTCAGAACTGCGCACCAAAGCATTTGGGACAATGGGAGAGAGAGAGAGAGAGAGAGAGAGAGAGAGAGAGAGAGAGAGAGAGAGAGAGAGAGAGAGAGAGAGAGAGAGAGAGAGAGAGAAAGAGAAAACGAACACCAGAGTGTTGGGCATAGTTTTATAGTCCCTGGGGCAGGTGGGGCCAAAGAGCCACACGTTAGATCTTCCGAGATGGCCTGAGACCAGCAATTGGGCCACGTCAGATCTTACGAGCTGTCCCCATGCCAGCCATTGGGATATTCCCCCGCAGCCCCGCCCATTCTGATGCCCGCCCAGATATGCACTCGGTTGGCCCTTCCAGCTGTCGCCAAGAGCGGAACTTCACATTTAACATGAGGAAATCACTTTTGCCCTCATGCGCCTGGGACGCCACATGTCCAGACGCCACATGTCCAAAAATGTCCATGGCACAAAGGCAGAGAATGGGGAAATCGTTTCAGGGGGACTATGTCGTGTCCTGATCCGTATACTAGTCGTGTTCAGGTGAAGGGAACGTGGAAACAAAATACAGTACACGGGTAGACGGCAATAAATTACCATACCGGGTAGATGCCCATACAGACGAACAGACAAACAAGGACTTGGTGGGGCTTCAAACAATAAATGGGAATTTGATGTGCGCTTATAAGGCCATGGCTTTGGCAAAGGCTCCAGAACGCTGGTGTTATTCGCACATGCTGAGAAGCCATGGCAGTAAAATGACGCACACCCGACGTGATGATGGCAGTCACGGCACACGTCATCGCGCGCTGATGTGCTATTATCCCAACGGGTTGAGAGTGGGCATTAGCTACCCAACCCAATGAAATGGAAGACCAAGAAGGAACCCGAAGAAGTAAAGAGGAAAGATGGAGTCATCAGAAGGAACCTGGATTGGATTCGGGTTTCAGCCGCTACTCCACTACCCTCAAACCCATCCAGGCACAGCCAAGTGAGCATTACAGAAAAATTTGTGCAAGAATTCACTTCTCCTTCGAGAAATAGATAAAGAAACAACGAATTTAATTTCATAATAAACCCAATAGGAGAGGCGCTATTCTTAACGTGCATTACGGAAATAACTATTCCAAGAGGCTACGTGCTTTGTACGTTTCAATTATGGCATGCAGTTTATAAAACCGCAACAGTATGTTCAGGCTATAGCATTTTTACCAATTGAGCTTTTGTCATCAAGTCTTCAACAAACCTTGATTATGAGATTGTGGAGAACATAAATTAATAAAACGTACAATTTTTTTAACTGTCGTTCTCGTCATTTTTCGTTTGAGTACAAAGTGGATGTGGCTTGGCTTTGCATTTTCAGATGCTTTCTGTGTTTTTTTTGAATGAGGCTCATTTGTCTGTGCCTGTATGGGTTTGAGGGTAGAAGAGTAGCAGCTGAAACCCAAATCCTATCCAGGTTCCTTCATCTTTGGTTTTTGCTTTTTCGAGTTTCTTCTGATGACTCCAATGTAGTATTTAATCTTCCATTTGATTTGAATTGAATTTTTTTTATCCCATTCTGAATTCAGTTTTATAAAGTCGAGGTCATGGGTCACGTGTTTGATCAAAGCGAGATGTCTTGGTAGGTGGTCATCACTGCCAGCAGTTTTTATTTTTACTCGTTTTATTATTTTTAATGTGCAGTAATATCTCAGTTTATGAACAACATGCATTCCTGAAAAAGCTCTTAAATCGGGAGTGATTCTCCTCGATATATATATATATATATATATATATAT
>CM068956.1:141921705-141938381 GCA_035128595.1 Eptatretus atami
ATAGCTGGTAGGGATCTGATGAGGAGAGAAAAGGCTCTGTTGCTGGGGGAACTCTGAAAAAAGCATTATGATTTGGACTGAGTAAGAGATGAGTGATGAGCGCAGTGAAGGAGGCGCTGATGAAAGAAGGGGTGCAACTTTAAAAAAATGATGAGTGAGGGGGGAATGGAGTAAAAGGCTGATGGGCAGTTTTATTCGAATTGGCCTATCCAGCTCAGTTCTAGTTGTAATTGGAATTTAATTATCTTCCAGAATCCACTCGTTATTAGCTGTGTATTCCATCAGAACTTTATCATTACAAATGAAGAGTCGATGACATGACGTACACTGTTTAACATCTGTCATGATCTCCATCAATTGGAGTTTCATTTCACATCAGTTTCATTTTTTGTGCTCTGCTAGCAAAGAGGGCTTTGATAGTTGTAAGCTCTGAGGGCAACATTCCAATACAGAGAGATTGCAATTCAAGACAGTTTCTTTTCCATTTGACATTAATGTATTTTTTTTTTTTACATGTATTTCATAAAGTTGTATATGTTCGATACACAAAAACTGGAAACAAATATAGTTCAGTGCGCTCAAGACAAAAACCATAAATATAATATAAATTATCCCTTTGACACCTTGACTGAAGTTGTTCAATCCCACCTCTGCAGGCTTAAGTTGTGGTCTCCGCCACACTTTATCCTCCCTTCAGTCCAGTCATCTTTCGCGCTCGTTAACCCAACTAACCTCTCAACTTCTGGATTCCACCCCTATGTCTCTCCTGTATCTCTCTGTCCTCTCCTGTATCTTCTGTCCTCTCTCTTCCATCCATTCACTTCCCCACTGTGCAACGGTCAGTCTACTACTTCTTTTGCCCCCATTTTATTCCCACCTCTGTTGGGTTGCGAGGACTATTTTTGCTAAGTCTTTTCATCAACGCAGCTGCCAGGCCTGCTTTGAATCGGTCGTAGGCAATTTCTTATAGCCCTGCCAAAATAAATGAATACCCCTGTTTAAAACAAACTTTTAACAGTCAGATACTAACCAATCAATGGTATTACTATTACCATCTCGCAGCTGTCCTTTGCATCAAGTCTGTACAGGCTACAAACGTGAAATAAACAAATTGAATGAATCATCTGTTATGACCGGCCAGATCCAGTTTCCCAATTTGATTTATTTGTTATTTTGGTATTGCTAGCAGATGTCAGCTTTTCCACACTCACGATCAGTTCCCAATGCGTTGATTTGATTGCGTTCGTGTCGGACTCACTTGCCCAAGTCGAATCTGCAGCAAATCGTCGTTTTTGAGGATAGAGTTAGTATCCTGATGTAGATACAGTGTTCTGGATCTTCCTGCAGCAAGTTATCCATACTTTCAAAATTCCTGGCTTATACAAGAAATCATTTTGCACCTATTAGCACTTTTTATAACAAAAACCTCTTGCCAACAAGAGCTATGGTCTGATATATATATAATTATTGTGGTACATCATGCGCTTGGTAATTGAACATTTCTCCATCAAATACGTTTTAAATGGAGTCGATCTTCACAACTCTGATCGTGATCGCGCGTACACTTCTAAGTTTGTGCTGCCGAAAAGCAGCTTTCTTCGCAAGTTGTACTGGTAGCTTTGCCATGCCTTCCCAGCGATTTGACAACTTTCGGTTCGAAAACGATTCTTGCATTACAAAAGCTGAAGCCTGATAACTCTCCTTGATGGCAACACACAGACTGAAACTACTTCCCTAACACTTCCTGTATTGAATGAACAAAAACAAACTATGTGCTCAGTCGGCATGCAGTCAAACATAATTGTGACGCTGATGGAAATTCGCCTAACACCATCCAGTCCATAGTGAGCGATTCTGAATACATGTGTAGTTAGCTCCACACCCGGTATAGAGAATCTAGTATCATCGGGCTCGTCTTTGAGTTAGGCCGTTTTTTTGTTCTACTTTGTTTTGAGGCCAACACGCCAACACAGACAACAACTCAGCAGCCACAACCTACTTCACCAACTCGCTACCCAACCTCACATCACCCCATTCAAACAGCACCATGGCCATCGGACACGCCAAACCCTCCACCACCTTCTCCTCACTGCCACTCCCGCCATCCACACTGGACAATCGAGCCGTCGGCCATCTTCAGCGACACCACGCGCCCGAATGCAGATGGCGTGTTACCAGAAACGCATCAGTAAATGCTACACCCCACATACTGATCCATCCAACTTAGGAAGCGCGGGGCGCTTAGTCCCCGCCTCCAGACGCTCCTAGGGAATCTGATATGCAAATTTAGAGGATCAGGAAAATCACGCCCCTTTTTCTCCATCCACGCGACGTCAGCTCGCCCCTGATGTCTTTTGATCCGAGAATTTGCATATCGTGGTTCCTTGACCGATAAAAACGAAACACGGAAACGGCGCAGGGGCGGACTTCTCTTTTCCTCTTCAGTTGGTTCGCAAGAAATCGTCGACTTCCACTGACTGCTGTACTGTCCGGAGCAAGAGTCCTGCGTCGCGAGCTTGAGCGAGCGACCTGCAAACGGAAGGACCGGACGAGACGCGGCGGCCGTCGGTCTTCGTGGGACCCTGCGCTCCGGACGAACAGTGACCGAAGGTTCGCCGGCCGAATAGAGAGTCGGCCAGGCACGCGGCCACGCTGACTGCTCGCGGAGAGGACTCACCACCAGACAAGGAAGTCCCACTTCTTTTCTTCATTCTTTGAGTTCGTGTGAACGGCGTGTCGGCGCCATAGTCTATGTAAATGTAGGTATTTTTTAATGGTCGTGTGTCGCGTATCGTTGATGCTTGCCTCCTCGTTGCCTTGTCTTTTCCTTCCTTTATTTGAATAATGTGCATTTCTTAATTCATTATTGCTTGCTATAAATATTTCCTATACTGTGCTCTAGTTCGTGTTGTAAATAAAAGTGCGTGTTGTTAATGTTCCCCTTCGCTGGCGCCTTCCTTCGTTGGGTCTCCATCTTGTTCAACGTTCAAGCTTCGGTGCGTGGCCGAAAGCCGCCCTGATAATCTAATCTGAACGTCAAGGTCCGCGATCAACACCGCTCGTTATCCCTTAGCACGGAACGAGCCGCTTAGCGTTATCGTGTCCGAAGTCGACCTGTGGCGGCAGTACAACCCCTCGCGTAGGTTACCCCTGGCGGGTACTTCAGGCTATACTCGACTTTCGGAGCGATCACCTATTCCACGCGGTAGAATGCGGACCTGGGTGTGGTGAGCCGACAAGTCCACCCGTGGACTGCCATCCCGCTTATCCGGGGAGGTCACGACTGAATTGCTCCGTCCGGGCGGCGAAGGCGGTCGCATTCGAGTCACGTGGCCGATTTCACGCCGCGGCGCAATTCGCAACACTGCTGTCAGGAGGGGATTCGAAATCCCTTCCCGTCTTCAAGCAAATTCATAGCGGAATCGATCAGGGTCTGAAGAAGGAGCGGACCCCATTCCTCAAATTGCACGGACGCGATACAATATAAACCCCTACGTGAAGTAATGGCGTCTTCAAGGCGAGCGCAGTCCGGATTAGCAATGTATCGTAGTAATGTAGGATCTGCCTGGGATGTACTACTTGTCTGTAAGATTGAATTACGACGGGAGCTCACCCTCCGTACATCTGAGCACGACTTGCCGCAAACTGGTCGGCATTAATGCGGCCGCGCATCCCCCTCAGCCAAGACGACAAGTCAACGCTATTTAGGCTCGCAGTGGAATGCGCAACAATGCCGACACGGGAGTGGACTCTCAACCACCAACTTGAACCTAGTGCGAGAATCAGAAATTGGCCAAAAGTATAGCAAAACGAGGAAGGAAAATGGAAAAGAGGTTGTAGAGAGAAAGGAATTAGAAAGAAACTTCTGTTACAGAAAACACCCAAAACAAAGAACCGGAATTACAAAAACGATTGAGTATTAGGAGGAAAGAAGAGAACGAGAATGAAACGTAAACCAACCGCTGTTACCAGATTCGAAACTGAACGAAAGGCCAGATTGCAGAATCGAGAACAAGAAAGCAGTACTGAAAGAACAAGGAATGAACAGGAAAAGAAATCATCAGTTGAAAAAATGACGAGATTTACAGTATGAAAAACAGAGAGACATAATAACAAAACTAAAGGTATGAATTTAAGATCTAGAACTGACAAATTAAAAAATTAGGATGAGTACAGAGAAGTTTGAAGACAACAATGCAAGCAGCTTGGATAAATGAGGAGCTTGAAGACACAACGACGATTGCAGAGGAAAAGCCGAAGAACAACTGGAAGAAAACAAAAAGGCAACATACAGCCCGAGGTGACCAATTGAAAAAAGCAGCTTTGGAAGCTCGAAGAGATAGACACAAGAACACAAGAACACAAAGGGAAATTAACACATGAAGAAACATGAATGCAGAAGGTAAGAACAGGAGAAGAAACAAGAAGAATGAATGACAGCCAGCAAACTGACACACAAGAAGAGATTAAACAAATGAAAGCAAACAACAAACTGAGAGAGAAGACAGAAGAAGCAAGAAGGAATGAGAGAACAGCGATGAAACAAGAAGGAAATGAGCCAATGAAAAACAATGAGATGAAATGAGATAGCATAGAAACTGTGAGTAGAAACAACAATCTATACGAGTTGAAATTAATGGAACTAAGGAGAGAATGAAATGAAGTTCCAGGAGATGGAAAACTCCATAAGAAATCAGAAACTAACAGAATGTATAGAGACGAAGAAAGAGAAATATCGACACCTCATGATAATACGAAAGCAACAAACACACACACAGAGTAGTGGAGATACATGGGGGTGAACTCGCGGCTGTTAATAACCCTTGTGAGCAGCTGATGGTGTCCTCCAGAACGATCGGGAGAGTATGCCCTTGAAGCGAATCAACGCCAGTGGGTCTCCGGTCGTGCTTCGCGGTTAAGGCGAGTGACTGATGGGTCACGTTGGACAGGAATAGAGCCCAGGAACCCTTGTGGACACGAGGTCCCAGTCTGTTGTGCAGGGGTGTAAGTTTGCGAGTTGGCGACATCTGCTCGGCACGCAGGGTGAGTGTTCCCCGTTGTGGAAGCGACCCGTGTGAGTGGTGAGTGGCAAGTGCCAGAGTGCGTGCTCCCAGCAACGCCGCACTGTGGATGAACCCAGGTGATGCCCCCACGTGCAATGGAACCGTGTCGTGAGTGGAGCCACGCTGTCGAGAGTGCATCTAGTAAGACGGCGAGTGAGAAGACCGCGGGTAAGTAGTGTCGGTCGCATGCCGAGCATCAGCCGCGTTCCAGGCTTGTTAAGCGTTGGATGGAGTCCTGATGCATCTAAACAACGCAGGTGCTGTTAGATAGAACGGAGAAGACTCACCAAACGACAAAGCCGGGTAGCGACGTAGCTGTTGTGAGGGACCGTCCTGGTCACCCACAGCATCGCAGCGGTCCTTGCTGGCAGCCGCACGCACCCCCACGTGCTCAGCTTGCAGGATGAAGCCCCGGTCCGGAAACGCCACGGGATTTGCCCTCCTGCCGGACGACAAAGTTTAGGCAGGTAGACCGGATTTGGCACCGGATGATTCTCACACGCGAGCGTGTTAGCATCCAACGGCGAGCACATGGTTCAGCCGTGGAGCCCCTCGAGTAATGTTCTGCTTTTGGGTGCGCGGGTGGATGCGCTGCAGTGGGGTTGGAATCCGCACGAGATGATGAATCCCTGCGAGATAGTACCTCCCAGAGGACACGTACACGTGCAGCTGCATAGCGTCCGGCAGGTGCAAAAGTGCACGCGAGCTGTGAGTTGCCGCCGCTGTGTGTGCATAAATTGGAAATACAAATTAACGAAGCAAGCCTCTCTTTCGCGGTGAACAGAACGAATTCCAGGCGTAAGGTGAAAAGCACCCCTGCCTGCGGCACAGGATGAACTATCTAGAGCGAAGGAGCATTAGCTAACCGCTTCATGGCAGGGCGGGTAACCTCATGGGCCGTGAATGATACCGAATTTTAGTTAGATTAGGTGGGATAATCTGTATGGACATTTGGAGACGGTGACAGACTAGTGCAGTGTTGTAAGGACGTAGCTGCTACGTATGTTAAAAGGCAACTGCTATGTGTAAGGATCACATGAGAGACACGATAGTAGGAAGATATTAGAGCATGGCACAGATTTCAGCGAATGAGAGTGTTGAATTTGAAAGTGTGTGCAGACTTTGAGTGAGTGAGTCCAGCGGGTCTGTTGAGTGACGCAATGTGGAATCGCAATGTTCGATGAGTTGATGGGGAGGATGGACTCCCGCCCAAGGACCCCAGCGGACAGTACAAGCTGAGTTAGCTGGTTAGTTAAATTAACCCAAACTGCGAGTTTGTGCTTGTCCGGAATGTAGGCGGGAAACCGTGTTGGAGGGGCACGAGAGCCCTGGCTTGCTGCTGGACGAGCGTGTCTGCACTAAGTGAGATACTGAGTGAGTTACCCCGGGCACCGCGAGTCTGCCGTGGTATGCCAAGCGGCTCCATGAGGGGCCGTACGTAGTGCACGGGTCGGCCCGCTGGTACGGTGCCCGGAGCCCCGTTAGCCGCTGGCAAGTGTCGGCCGTTGACCCTCGAAAGGGCCGGCAGCGCCAGCTGCCCACTCTGTGCATTTCAAGTGATTTGCCATGGAGGAGCACTCCCGGTGTTTAGAGAGCTGGTAGTTCTCGACGGCAGTGTACGTGCCCGGGTGCCAATCGTGGATTCGGCAGAGGTCGGCACCTGCCAAAGAGCACGCGTCCCAGCCATCGACCCGGCAAGCAACTAGGGCAAATCTCGAGGCGATGCCCAACCATTTGTAGAGAGCACATCCAACCACGCAAATTCGGGTTAATAGAACAATAGTTTAATCAGATTCGCTTTGAAACCCCAGGTAGTAAACATTAAAATTTAGGTAATAGAAGTACCCTCCGCACCCACATCCCTTCCTCTCCGTGGCCGCTGGACCACTTATGGGTTAGAATCGCTGAGATCTGGGAGCCATCTGAGCTTCATTGCGCTCAGCACAGGAACGCTCAGCTCTCCCTTATTCCCTCCGGAAGCGAACTATGGGTTGGAGATATCTAATACGTAGTAGCCGACAGAACAGCGTAAGGGGTTAGGACGAATATAGTGAAGTAGGAAAGAAATAACCAAAAAAAATTATTGGGCTAAATATGAGTTTACAATTAAGGAGAGTTGTAGGCACCAAGTACAGGCAAAGACAAGCTGCTGAGGAACACGTTTTAGGATCCGAGCCCGCCTCTGCGAGTGGCCAGCACCACACTACTCCCTCCGCACTGCACTGCACGCAAGAGCCCGCCAAGTTCCTCGGCACTGTGTTTTGCTGCAAGCCTGTGCCGGCCTATGCGTCCGACGACTGTTTTTACTGCAGGCCCTGTGACCGCCGGCATCGTCGCGCTGTTTTGTTCTTCAAGCCTGTGCCGCCCAGTTCAGTTCTGCCGGCTGCTCTTGCTGCAACGCCTTTTCAGGAACGTGTTGCCGCCTGTTTTGGCCATGCCCATACCCACTGCCACATGCAGTTTGCCCCGTTTTCAATTTTCTTAGCCCCCCCCCCCTGTTCCAGTTCCATGTGCCTCAGGATCAACAAGCACAGTTTGCAACTGCAGGACTGTCGTTGGCAGCTGCAAACACGGGCCTGCAGTCGGCCCGGTGCACCGGTTCTCTGTTGACTCTTTTCTTCCTCGAGCTCCATTGATCCGCCATGGTAGTGTAAACTTTATAAATAAGGTGTAAGTTATTACAAAATAGTGTCCCCGCATGTATGTTACCCGCAAGCAATTTTAATTTAAGTCGTCCGTTGAGTAGTATGTTTAGCTAAGTTACTCATCCCTCAGGTTATTTATTTTGAGGAACGAACCTCATGAATGTCGCACTCAGGATCGTATGTAAAAACTTACTAGGGGAGACACACACTGATGCACACGATAATTTGACGACTCGGACGAGTCATGTTAAAAGGGGATTGTAGTTACGCGTGGAAATTCACACCCATCAGGTCCATCTCTCTCCTTTTCCCAAGCTATTCTGCAATCCCCCACACTCTTTCAATAACTCTCCTTACCTCCCCCTCCCCTCCCATCCCCTGAAACCAAAGCCTCCTCCCTCCCTCTTCATTAACAGTGTGGACCTCAAATATCCGGGGCCTTCGCTCAAACTTTACTGATCCTTCCATACAGGTTGCCACTGACAAACCAGACATATTTTGCCTAACAGAAACTTTCCTCCTTCAAGATGTCTCTGACTCCCAAGTATCTCTGTCTGGTTACTCCCTCCTCCGGAATGACAGACCTGAGCCTCATCCTGGTGGCGGAGTTGCTCTCTTCATCAAAGACTCCATTCCTCACTCTCCATGCACTGCCCTCCCTCCCCCACACCACCAGGAATGCCTTTGGCTACGGCTTCCCCTCCACTCCCACCTCATGTTTGTATGTGTGCTGTCCCGTCCACCAAACAGTGATGACACCATTTACACCTCATTGTCCGAAAACATGGACCAACTTCTATCTTCTCATCCGAAGTCTCTCTTCCTCATATGTGGTGACTTCAGTTGTCATCATGCCAGTTGGCTGGGTGTGGGTACCTCTCTCACTGTCCAGCTTCAAGCAAAAAGACTTCTGTGACCATTGGGACTGACTCAATCGGTCAACTTCCCCGACCCGGATCTCACCAATGGTACTCTATCTCTTCTGGATCTGATTTTGACAAATTTCCTGAAAATATCTGCTGTTCTTCCTCTGCTCCAATCGGTCTTCTGACCACGTCCTTGTCAAAGTGGACATCTCTCTGGCTGTTATCAGAGATCCACTCAGCGCCGTCGAGTCTGGAATTTCACTCTGGCCGACTGGCAGGTCTCCAAGCAGCCATCAAACTTTCCCATTGCTACTTTCTCCAACATCAACTCATTCTGGGAATTCCTTCAAAGAAACTTGCTCTCTCTCATGCACAGATCTATCCCCTCTCATCTTCCGTTGTCCTACCTTCCTCCCGCCCATGGTTCACTGAAGCTTGTGGCGAGGCAGTTGTCCTGACACAACTTGCCTTTGCCTCATGGAAAAACAAACCCAACTGAGGGTAATCTCATTCCTTCCATAAATCTCGAACAAGTGTGTATCTACCCTCAGGAGAGCAGGAAACAACATCTTTCCAATCTAAAGTCTGATCTCTCAAACCTCTTTCCCTCTCCAAATCCTGTGGCGTCTAATCAAATCTGTTTCTGGTGATGTTCCCCTCCATCCCCTCGCTTACCTCAAATGCCACGCTGCTGATACCGCACGTGAAAAGGTTGAATGCATAAACTCGGTGTTTGCATCAAAATCTTGTGTCTGAAACCATCGCTTTCTGTTCCACTTACCCAGTCGCACCCACTGCCCTGGACTCTGTCCTTTCTTCTGACAAAGTGGAGAGCTTGCTGTCAAACCTTGACTCGGATTTTGCAACGGTCCAGACGGCATCAGCCCACATGTCCGAAAAACATGCTCCTCTGGTCTTGCTCACCTCTCTCTGTCTATTCACCCTCCCATTTGCTCAAGGTATCTGCCATCTGCTTGTAAATCAGCACCATTACTGCCCTGCACAAAAAGGTGCAAAAACAGATCCCTGCAACTGCAGACCAATCAGCCTTCTCCAATCATCAGCAAGGTTATGGAATCCATCATCGCTTCAGACATTAAATCCTTCCTCTTCTCCAATGCCTTGACATTTCTGATCATCAATTTGGTTTCAGACCAGGTCACTCTATGCTGGATATGCTGCTTCTGCTCTCCAACAATGGATGGAGGTCCTCAATGCCGGACATGAAATCAGAGCCATATCCCTCGACATATCGTGTGCTTTTGACATGTCTGGCACCCTGCCCTGCTCTCCAAACTCTCTTCCTATGGTATCCAAGCCATCTCAATTCATGGCTCGCAAATGTCTCTCCTGTCGCAGCCAATGTGTGGCCTTGTGTGGAGTTCTTTCAATCCCTCTTCCTGTCTGGGCTGGAGTTCCTCAAGGTAGCGTTCTGGGCCCTGTTCTTCTTCTGGTTTCATCAATGATCTCTCCAACTCTCTGGAAAATCCTCTTTATCTCTTTGTTGATGACTCCACCATCTCCATACCATCTGTCATCCCTCAGACCAGCAAGCATCAGCTTCTTCGCTCTTTGCAAATTTGGTGTAAAATCACAAACTGGTCAACACGTGGAACATGTCTTATAATCTAGATTCTAGACCATTGGTCCTCAACCTGCGGACCGCGGAGCCCTATACTGCGGCCCGCGAGGACTTTCCAATCAAAACACATTTCCATGTAGCAATTTTAAAGGGTTTACACAATGCCACTGCCGGCCCCTGCCGGCCAGCGCCGTGACTGAAAAGCTTACACAATGCTGCTGCCGACACTGCCGCTTACCGCCGGGAGGAATCAAATCAATTTGATTTTATCTTCCGGCATCTTGCGGCAGTATTTAAATTAATTACACCCCAAACGGAAATTTGTTCAGAATTACAGTGCGTGAACAATCGATCGATCGAATACATATAAAATTTATTAATTAAAAAACAATACTCCAATAAACCCCAAACGTTGTATCGATTCCTCAATTTTCTTCGATTTCTTTCTAGTCCCAACATCCTTGGGAGTAGTGAATGCGGCCGTGGATCAAAAGGTGGGGACCACTGATCTAGAAAAATCTCACACTCTCACTATGTCTCTCCGAAAGGACCATTTGAACCCCCCCCCCCCCCAATCCACTTAATCAACAATCCTCTGGAAGAAGTCCTTTCTTTCAAGCTTTTGGGTCTCACTATCTGCCATGATCTTTCCTGGGAAAGCCACATTTCCAACCTGCCTCCAAAGCCAGTCGCCGACTGGAATCCTCCGTCGTGCAAAGTTCTTCCTTGGCCCACCTCAACCCCTGACTAATAGAACGCTTTCGTCCGCAGTCTGATGGAGTACTGCTCTCCCTCGGGCTGGTGCTCCTGCCTCTCATTTCTCGGCTTCACGCAGTGGAAACCTAAGCATTTCGGATCATTGGTATCTCCCACAATGAGGCTGAGCCTTGGGCTCTCACTCTCTCACTGCAGGCAGGTCGGTGTCTTTCTGTCTTCTACCATCTCCTCTCCAGTCCGCCCCCCTGCTCTGTCTGCGATTTGTCCCCACCATATCTCCGCAGGGCACTCAAGCTCCGCGAACAATCCCCTTCTGGTAAAACTAGCAAAATCACTGCTCACCTTCACTCTTCATTCCTATTTTTCCCCGCTTTGGATAAACTCCTCCTCTGTACAATCCCATTCTTCCCTCCAGGCTTCAAAACAGCTGTACACCACCATCTCTTATGTGCGCCCATCCAAATCCTCGATCTTTTCTACATCTGCTAATCCACCCAAACCCACCTCCTTCAATTCCCTGCTTTCCTTCCTGAAAGTCCTGTGTGTCCATCTTGTATTCCCCATGTCCCCGCCCTATCCTCTCCCTCACAGATCTCTTAATTTCTCTGTTCCCACTGTTTTGTCCTTCCCACACCACTCTTGTCTCATACCCCCTCCCCCCCTTGCTGGCCGTTGTTGTGTCACTCTCATTCGAGCCTTGACAAGGTATACAGAAAACAACAAAAAAATAGAAGATCAGTAGACCTTGGAGACATACATGGAAACAAGGTCTTCCCGTGCCAGGTTGTTTCCGATCGTGAACCTGTCAGATCCCATAGTCACTCTCTCACTTTACTACAGGGTGCCCCACAGAAAACCAGGAAATTTGGTAAGTTTATTTAAACAAAAAACAAAAGCAAATTAGATGTAGTGTAAAACAAAGATACACTTTATTATATGTTAGTTATTGATAGGGTAAAATACGGCAAATAAATCCTCAAAACCTCAAATTTCCTGTTTTTCTGTGGGGCACCCTGTACATTGAAATATATTCCACGTAGTTGACCAGTAAATTATTTCTTGACCAGTAGTTGACCAGTACATGTGCATCTTTTTAGAAATATGCATCTCCTGATGACTCCATCTGCATCTCTCTCTCAGATGACATGGACCAACTTTAACCACTCATCCCAACTCTCTCTTCCTCATACTGTGATTTCAATTGCCACCATGCCAATTCGTGGTGTTGTACCTCTCCACCACCATAGCCCTTCTGCAAAATAATTATGTGACTCCATGGGAATGACTCAATCTGTAAACTTTCCCACCTGGATTTTCCAATGGCAAATCTTCCTTTCTGGATTTGGTGATGACCAACTTTCATGCCAATGTTATCTTGCTCTTCCTCTGCCCCAAATGCCTCATCTGATCATGTGCTTGTGAAGGTCAACATCTCTCTAGCCATTCTCAGAGAACTACTTCAGCACCAATGAGTCTGGCAGTTCATTCAGACACGTCACTTCTGACTGGTATCCTACATCTACCACCCCTGATATTAATTCAACCTGGAATACTTCCACAGAAACCTGCTCGACTTTACGTACAGATTCATCCCATCTCACCTTCAGATATCCTCATCCTCCCACCATTAGTACGCTGAATCCTGTGATGAGCATTTGCCTTAAAACAACTTGCATTCTGCTCCTGAAGGCATATCCCACTGAAGGCAACCTCAGTGTATTCCAAAAACCCACAACAAGTGTGTGTCCACTCTCAGAGAGCAGGGAATATCATCTGTCCTACCTCACAGAATGAACTTTCAAGTTTGTCTCCTTCCTCTAAAAACCTGGGGGTCTTGTCAAATATGTCTCTGGTGTATTCTCCCCTTCCATTCCTTCTCTCATTTTCAAAATGGCACCACAGCCGACTCCACTTGTGAAGGCCCAATGCCTCAATTCTGTGTTTACTTCCAAATCTCTTTCCCCTTCTCTCTCCTCTTCTCCTCCCCCTTCTCCTCTCCTCTCTCTCCCCCCCCCCTCTCTCTCCTTCCCCCTCTCTCTCCCCTTCCCCCTCCTCTCTCTCTCTCTCTCGTCCCTCCTCTCGCTCTCTCTCCTCCCCATCCTCTCTCCTACCTCCTCTCTCGTCTCTCTCTTCTCCCATCCTCTCTTTCTTCCTGTCTCTCTCTTCCCCTCTCTTCTCTCTCTTCCCTTTCCTCTCTTCGCTTCCCCCCTCTCCTCTCCTCTCTCCCCTCTCTCTTCCCCTCTCTCTCTTCTCTCCCTCTCTCTTCTCCCTCTCTCTCTTCCCCCTCTCTCTCTTCCTCTCTCTCTCTTCTCTCCTCCTCCTCTCTCTTTCCTCCCTCTCTCTCTTCCTCCCTCTCTCTCTCCTCCCTCTCTCCCTCTTCCTCCCTCTCTCTCCTTCCTCCTCCTCTCTTCCTCCTCTCTCTCTTCTCCTTCTCTTCCTCCTCCTCTCTTCTCTCCCTCTCTCTCTTCCTCTCTTTATCTTCTCTCTCTTCTCTGTCTTTCTCTCTCCTCCAAACTCATTCTTCCCTCCAGGTCTTCAAGACATCTGTTTACCACCACCACTCAATCATCCCCCATCCAAACCATGATTTTCTAGACTCGTTAAACCACCCCGCCCCTCCAAAAATTTGGGTTTCTGCATTTATGTTGTGCACCCCCTTACATTCTCCCCTACTCATCATTTCCTACATCCCTTGTTTGTCCATCTCCATCTATTTTCCCCCCTTCTGCTGTTCCTTTTGTCATGTTATGCCTGATCATTCTGTGTTGTTGCTCGTCCAGGACCTCAACTACGTATGCAAAAAAAACTTGTCTTCAATGGACTATGATCCAGGACAGAAATCGGAGAGCTGCAAGAAAATGACAGTTGATTCTGCAGCAATGATAGATTATATTTATTGCTATGTTGGAGGGAAGGCTTTTTTTAATGTCATTCAGGAGATCAGTCTTGGCACCCTTCTTGGGTAGGGTGATGAGTGCAACTTTCAAAGATGAAGGCAAGCAACATCTGAGGACTTTCAGAAGATCACATGAAAATTAGAACATCAAGCAGAAACACTGATTTTGGTGATTAGAAGTCAAATATCAATATGGGAGCTGAAAAGATGTTCAGATTTATTGGAACTTCTCAAGTGAGTGAAAGAGAATTCTCATATGCAGTCAGTAGCATCTTATAATGAAAAAGGGTGATGATTCGGGAAGAGGGGGGGGAGGGGAGGGGCTGGGTGTTGAGTGACGTGTGGACAGAAAAACGTTGGGATTGGAAATCTTGGCCGTTTCTGCAAACACAGTATGAAACAATCAGGTTTTTATGAGCAATTTTCTAGCCTGATTCATGCTACAGGAATGAAGGGACAGAAGAGGTAGAAGTACCATGGGTGGTGGACGACCAAATTGCGACCAGCATTTGAGAATAGTGAGAGGCTTGAGAAGATTGTCCTCAGATAAGCTTGATGATGTTGCTCTCGCTCTTCTTAGGACATGCACACATTGGTTTAAGGAAAGGCAGGGGAGACATCAATAGGTTCTCACCTAAGAGTATGCGTTCTCAATGGAAAATACAAACTGCATTTTTTTGTGGACAAAGTCAAAGCTCGTGGAGGAGCTAGACATATCGGAAATGTAATATAGAATGGATGAGGACTAAAGAACAAAATAAAACAGCAGAAACAGAGGGAGAAACACACTAACAGCAGGGTTGAGGAACACAATGGAGGAGATTTAGACAATTATGGGTGTGGAAGGAAGAGGGAAGGGGAGGATGCACGCGGGTGGACAAGATAGATACAGAAGCAAACTATCGGGCAGGAAAAGATAGAAGTTGAAAAAGAGGTGAGAGTGTGAGGAGGGTGTTTGATGGGTGGGTGGTGGGGAGGGGGTGATTACCTTCCTATATACATCATTCCAGCGATTACCTCTCTCCATAACACATCAGAGTCAAAATATTTAACAGGGCAACTGGAAACCTACAGGAAATAATATGAAAGAGAATTTATTGTGTTCTGGAGAATGGAATGGTTGTTTTTGGAGCCATTGAGATTATGACCAGTCTATAAGGCAGGTGGCAGATTGCAGATAAGACCAATGGTGACACTTGATTGTATGTTTGAAAACAATCAGGCCAGAGATGGACTTGAAGAGGACAATAATCTGAAGCGGCAAGAGAGCGCAAGAGGAGGGCATCATTACAATTAATGGGATGTTCACAAAATCAAACAAATGTTTGAATGACAAAGAAAAAGATGATGAGAATTTGAGAAAGAAGAACAAGAGAACGAAGGAAAGGAAAAGAGAAAGAGGGCAGGGAAGAATATAGTAACTTTAAAAATAGAGGGTTGTGTGGGTAGAAAATATAATTGGTAAGGTATGGGATGATGTGACTTGGTGCTGCCTGGCCTAATTTGCTGTCCTGGAGTGATGATTGTGATTAAGGCAGTTGCACAAATGAAGCAAAATAAACTAGAAGGGCACTTGGTGGAGCACATACCTCCGCACATAATGCCTGATCCACGAGAACATATCGGGTCAATACATGTTTGAAATATCATGCAATACAGAAACTATATCGTTTTTGGCCCTCTCTCTCAATGGCGAAGAATCACTTAAAAATTCTAGTATCGAATCCGGATCCAGATCTTCACCAAAATCTAATCAGCTCGCTTTGCCACACGCCAACCTGTTCGCCCAACTTTTTGAGATATCCTGTGCACAAACAGACAGACAAACAGACAGAAAGGAGTGAAAACAAACATAACCTCCTTCACCTTCGGTGGTGGAGGTAACAAAAGAGTGGAGGCTACAGTAAACCTGGATTGTGTGAGTTTTCTACCAGGAGCGGATTGCTGGAAGAACGTACTTGTGTATGCATTCCAGAGGAGTTACAGTTTTGTGTAAAATGCAGAATTAAATGGAGTTAGACTTGCACATGTTACATATAATTAATTAGATACGATATCCTTTAGATCATGAGAATACAAGGTGGAAATGGTTGTGATAGATAGGCAGTTAGGTGTGCTTGGGCTTGTCCTTCGCTGTAAGGGTTTCCCATTCATTGGGAGAATCGGAGTGACCAGTAACTCCATGGAGTTGACCAGTAACTTGCTTGTATCACTTTATTTTTTTCCCCTCCATTTTTTTCTTGTATTTGCTGTCTTTGTGAAGGTTCAACTGTGCTTGGGCATCTCTTTATTTTTCATGAAATCTGTGCACGTGTGGTCAAAGTGTTCCATAACAGTTGTTGTTAAATGCTCTTTGTTTCCATGTTGATCCAATGCAGACTTAATGGGCCAGATTACCTTTTCATGCCTGGGCTTTTATTGATCTGTTGTTTTTTCCCCATTTGTCATTTCAAAACTCTCCCATATACCTTATTTATCCGAGATTTGCTCATTGATTATATCAACAGATAAATTCACCCAACTATAAAATACGATGTCTGACATGTGCACTTTTCCTTTTAGGACCTGTATGTATCGTCACAGATTGATATGCGAAATTTCCTGGTCTCAAAGAAACAAGACTCAGTTGGAAGAGCTAAAAGACAAATGTAAGAGCAATTTAGTCTTTTAAACAATAATACTTGACCATCAAATTATAATATCTGCATTTGTTTTGAAACTCCTTTTTAAAAATGTCTCATGCATCTCAAGCTTTCACGATGAACATGTCATTTCTGATTATTTTGTTTGACACAAGCATGGTTGGTGTTTATTTCAAATGTATAAAAACAAGCCTTCACCAATATTTATAAAACAAAGTTCGAATATCAATGACTTGGACAAAGTAGTCAACGCACTCCCGAAGCA
>CM068956.1:141954213-141966122 GCA_035128595.1 Eptatretus atami
AAAACAAAGATACACTTTATTATATGTTAGTTTATTGATATGGTAAAATACGGCAAAATAAATCCTCAAAACCTCAAATTTCCTGTTTTTCTGTGGGGCACCCTGTACATTGAAATATATTCCACGTAGTTGACCAGTAAATTATTTCTTGACCAGTAGTTGACCAGTACATGTGCATCTTTTTAGAAATATGCATCTTCTGATGACTCCATCTGCATCTCTCTCTCAGATGACATGGACCAACTTTTAACCACTCATCCCAACTCTCTCTTCCTCATATGTGATGATTTCAATTGCCACCATGCCAATTCGCTGGGTGTTGGTACCTCTCCCACCAGCCATAGCCCTTCTGCAAAATAATTATGTGACTCCATGGGAATGACTCAATCTGTAAACTTTCCCACCTGGATTTTTCCCAATGGCAAATCTTCCTTTCTGGATTTGGTGATGACCAACTTTCATGCCAATGTATCTTGCTCTTCCTCTGCCCCAAATGCCTCATCTGATCATGTGCTTGTGAAGGTCAACATCTCTCTAGCCATTCTCAGAGAACTACTTCAGCACCAATGAGTCTGGCAGTTCATTCAGACACTCACTTCATGACTGGTATCCTACATCTACCACCCCTGATATTAATTCAACCTGGGAATACTTCCACAGAAACCTGCTCGACTTTACGTACAGATTCATCCCATCTCACCTTCAGATATCCTCCCATCCTCCCACCATTAGTACGCTGAATCCTGTGATGAGGCATTTGCCTTAAAACAACTTGCATTCTGCTCCTGGAAGGCATATCCCACTGAAGGCAACCTCAGTGTATTCCAAAAAGCCCACAACAAGTGTGTGTCCACTCTCAGGAGAGCCAGGGAATATCATCTGTCCTACCTCAAGAATGAACTTTCAAGTTTGTCTCCTTCCTCTAAAAACCTGGGGGTCTTGTCAAATATGTCTCTGGTGTATTCTCCCCTTCCATTCCTTCTCTCATTTCAAATGGCACCACAGCCGACTCCACTTGTGAGAAGGCCCAATGCCTCAATTCTGTGTTTACTTCCAAATCTTCTTTCCCCTTCTCTCTCCTCTTCTCCCTTCCCCCTCTCCTCTCCTCTCTCTCCCCCCCCCTCTCTCTCTCTTCCCCCTCTCTCTCCCCTTCCCCCTCCTCTCTCTCTCTCTCTCGTCCCCTCCTCTCGCTCTCTCTCCTCCCCATCCTCTCTCCTCACCCTCCTCTCTGTCTCTCTCTTCTCCCATCCTCTCTTTCTTCCTGTCTCTCTCTTCCCTCTCTTCTCTCTCTTCCCTCTTCCTCTCTCGCTTCCCCCCTCTCTCTCTCCTCTCTCCCCTCTCTCTTCCCCCCTCTCTCTCTTCCTCCCTCTCTCTTCTCCCTCTCTCTCTTCCCCCTCTCTCTCTTCCTCCTCTCTCTCTTCCTCCCTCTCTCTCTTCCTCCCTCTCTCTCTTCCTCCCTCTCTCTCTCCTCCCTCTCTCCCTCTCCTCCCTCTCTCTCTCCTTCCTCCTCCTCTCTTCCTCCTCTCTCTCTTCTCTTCTCTCTCTTCTCTTCTCTTCCTCCCTCTCTCTTCCTCCCTCTCTCTCTTCCTCTCTTTATCTTCTCTCTCTTCTCTGTCTTTCTCTCTCTCTCCAAACTCATTCTTCCCTCCAGGTCTTCAAGACATCTGTTTACCACCACCACCTCAGATCATCCCCCATCCAAAACCATGATTTTCTAGACTCGTTAAACCACCCCCGCCCCTCCAAAAATTTGGGTTCTGCATTTATGTTGTGCACCCCCTTACATTCTCCCCTACTCATCATTTCCTACATCCCTTGTTTGTCCATCTCCATCTATTTTCCCCCCTTCTGCTGTTCCTTTTGTCATGTTATGTCCTGATCCATTCTGTGTTGTTGCTCGTCCAGGAACCTCAACTACGTATGCAAAAAAAAACTTGTCTTCAATGGACTATGATCCAGGACAGAAATCGGAGAGCTGCAGAAGAAATGACAGTTGAGTTCTGCAGCAATGATAGATTATATTTATTGCTTATGTTGGAGGGAAGGCTTTTTTTTAATGTCATTCAGGAGATCAGTCTTGGCACCCTTCTTGTGGATAGGGTGATGAAGTGCAACTTTCAAAGATGAAGGCAAGCAACCATCTGAGGACTTTCAGAAGATCACATGAAAATTAGAACATCAAGCAGAAACACTGATTTTGGTGATTAGAAGTCAAATATCAAATATGGGAGCTGAAAAGATGTTCAGATTTATTGGGAACTTCTCAAGCTGAGTGAAAGAGAAGTTCTCATATGCAGTCAGTAGCATCTTATAATTGAAAAAGGGTGATGATTCGGGAGAGAGGGTGGGGGGAGGGGAGGGGCTGGGTGTTGAGTGACGTGTGGACAGGAAAAACGTGGGATTGGAAATCTTGGCCGTTTCTGCAAACACAGTATGAAACAATCAGGTTTTTATGAGCAATTTTCTAGCCTGATTTCATGCTACAGGAATGAAGGGACAGAAGAGGTAGAAGTACCATGGGTGGTGGACGACCAATTGCGACCAGGCATTTGAGAATAGTGAGAGGCTTGAGAAGATTGTCCTCAGATAAGCTTGATGATGTGCTCTCGCTCTTCTTAGGACATGCACACATTGGTTAAGGGAAAGGCAGGGGAGACCATCAATAGGTTCTCACCTGAAGAGTATGCGTTCTCAATGGAAAATACAAACTGCATTTTTTTTTGTGGACAAAGTCAAAGCTCGTGGAGGAGCTAGAACATATCGGGATGTAATATAGAATGGATGAGGACATAACAGAACAAAATAAACAGCAGAAACAGAGGGAGAAACACACTAACAGCAGGGTTGAGGAACACAATGGAGGGAGATTTAGACAGATTATGGGTGTGGGAAGGAATGAGGGGAAGGGGAGGATGCACGGGGTGGACAAGATAGATACAGAAGCAAACTATCGGGCAGGAAAAGATAGAAGTTTGAAAAGAGGTGAGAGTGTGGAGGAGGGGTGTTGATGGGGTGGGTGGTGGGGAGGGGGGTGATTACCTTTCTATAACATCATTCCAGCGATTACCTCTCCATAACACATCAGAGTCAAAATATTTAACAGGGCAACTGGAAACCTACAGGAAATAATTAGTGAAAGAGAATTTATTGTGTTTCTGGAGAATGGAATTGTTGTTTTCTGGAGCCATTGAGATTATGGACCAGTCTATAAGGCAGGTGGCAGATTGCAGATAAGACCAATGGTGACACTTGATTGTATGTTTGAAAACAATCAGGCCAGAGATGGACTTGAAGAGGACAATAATCTGAAGCGGCAAGAGGAGCGCAAGAGGAGGGCATCATTACAAGTTACATGGGATGTTTCACAAAATCAAACAAATGTTTGGAATGACAAAGAAACAAAGAATGTGAGAAATTTTGAGAAAGAAGGAACAAGAGAACGAAGGAACAGGAAAAGAGAAGAGAGGGCAGGGGAAGAAATATAGTAACTTTAAAATAAGAGGGTTGTTGTGGGTAGAAAATATAATTGGTAGAGGTATGGGATGATGTGACTTGGTGCTGCCTGGCCTAATTTGCTGTCCTGGAGTGATGATTGTGATTGAAGGCAGTTGCACAAATGAAAGCAAAATAAACTAGAAGGGCACTTGGTGGAGCACATACCTCCGCCACATAATGCCTGATCCACGAGAACATATCGGGTCCAATACATGTTTGAAATATCATGCAATACAGAACTATATCGTTTTTGGCCCTCTCTCTCAATGGCGAAGAATCACTTAAAAATTCTAGTAGTCGAATCCGGATCCAGATCTTCACCAAAATCTAATCAGCTCGTCCTTGCCACACGCCCAACCTGTCGCCCAACTTTTTGAGATATCCTGTGCACAAACAGACAGACAAACAGACAGAAAGGAGTGAAAACAAACATAACCTCCTTCACCTTCGGTGGTGGAGGTAACAAAAGAGTGGAGGCTACAGTAAACCTGGATTGTGTGAGTTTTACCAGGAGCGGATTGCTGGAAGAACGTACTTGTGTATGCATTCCAGAGGAGTTACAGTTTTTGTGTAAAATGCAGAATTAAATGGGAGTTAGACTTGCACATGTTACATATAATTAATTAGATACGAGATACCTTTAGATCATGAGAATACAGGTGGAAATGGTTGTGATAGATAGGCAGGTTAGGGTGTGCTTGGGCTTGTCCTTCGCTGTAAGGGTTTCCCTATCATTGGGAGAATCGGAGTTGACCAGTAACTCCATGGAGTTGACCAGTAACTTGCTTGTATCACTTTTCATTTTTTTCCCTCCATTTTTTTCTTGTATTTGCTGTCTTTGTGAAGGTTCAACTGTGCTTGGGCATCTCTTTATTTTTCATGAAATCTGTGCACTGTGTGGTCAAAGTGTTCCATAACAGTTGGTTGTTAAATGCTCTTGTTTCCATGTTGATCCAATGCAGACTTAATGGGCAGATTACCTTTTCATGCCTGGGCTTTTATTGATCTGTTGTTTTTTTCCCCATTTGTCATTTCAAAACTCTCCCATATACCTTATTTAATCCCGAGATTTGCTCATTGATTATATCACAGATCAAAATTCACCCAACTATAAAATACGATGTCTGACATGTGCACTTTTCCTTTTAGGACCTGTATGTATCGGTCACAGATGATATGCGAAACTTTCCTGGTCTCAAAGAAGACAAGACTCAGTTGGAGAAGCTAAAAGACAAAGTGTAAGAGCAAATTAGGTCTTTTAAACAATAATACTTGAACCATCAAATTATAATATTCTGCATTTGTTTTGAAACTCCTTTTTAAAATGTCTCATGCATCTCAAGCCATTTCACGATGAACATGTCATTTCTGATTATTTTGTTGACACAAGGCATGGTTGGTGTTTATTTCAAATGTATAAAAACAAGCCTTTCACCAATATTTTATAAACAAAAGTTCGAATATCATGACTTGGACAAAGTAGCTCAACGACCTCCCGAGCAAAATAATTATTTTTCAATATTTTTAACACAGTTAAGAAAATTTGGATTATGAATGTGTGTATGAGTGTTTTCGTGATGTAGCAGTTTCAAGCTTCCCGGTTAATCTTTGGATGATTTGGTAAATCAAGTAATCAGTGATGCCATGAGAGCACACAGTTTCACTTTCACTCGCAGTGCCCCTGAATTCTGAGATATGTGCAATTACAGTAAAATTGGAAATTTTGGCACGCTTCAATAATTCTACAACAGAGAGGTGCAAATTTAACAATGTGTGAGTGTACTTGCCCTTTTAGAGAGAGATTTCAGCACCAAATCTTACAAAAGATGCTCATGCCATTCGCATACAGTTCCCAGTCACGCAGTCTTGAGTAGCAAGCAATACGCTTGGCCAACACATGTAGTGTAGGTCTACGTGGTTCGCAACTACAGTACTGCACTTCATCATCCACAAGTCAACATAAAATATGTTTTTTTTTTGGAAGCTTGACTTTTTAGTGACGAGTTTTTGGAAGTTATTTGAAGCCGATTTCAAAAGTTCAAGGTGTACCCGCGGACAAACTTAAATGTTTCTCAAAACCTGCAAGCTTGCATGGTTAAAGCAGAACTTGATGTACACTGTGTTTTCCCCGAATGATGAAGTATTAAAATCTGGAACGGCCAAAAGTCCCGTACTAGATTATGGAGACAGCGAAGCTGAGAACGGAGATTGAAATGAATAAAAAATATCAAATCTTCCAGGAGACGATGACTTTACTAATCTCTGCATTAAATTAACCATTGATTTAATGTGCTTTGCTGTACTTTCCCCTCGTATTTTGCAATCCATATTTCATTCGTTCTGTACTTCATCGTGCTGTTGTTAATATGGTTCCTTAATATTGACACCGGGTTCGTAAACCTTAGTATGTGTTGATGCCTGGTTCTCTTAAGTTGTGCTTACAATGCTAGTTATTTTCTCCCGATGTAAACGTTCTGTGGGGTTTCACATGGTTGACATCGTTTTTATTGCCGTGTGTGTGTGTGTGTGTGTGTGTGTGTGTGTGTGTGTGTGTGTGTGTGTGTGTGTGTGTGTGTGTGTGTGTGTGTGTGTGTGTGTGTGTGTGTGTGTGTCCCCTCCATAACGCCAAAACTATAAAACGTAGCAGCCTGAAACTTTGCAAGCAAACTACTCAACTTTGCAAGACAGTGCCACGTTGAAAGTCACTGAACTCTTCAGTACGGCCCATTCTACTGCCAATGTCTGTCTATGGAGATTTCATGGCTGTGTGCTTGGTTTTATACACCTGTCAGCAATGGATGTGGCTGGAATAGTCGACTTTACTAATTAGAAGGGGTGTCTGCATACTTTTGGCCATGTAGTGTATTTATACATCCTTAAAGAAGAAGAAGGCGCTTCCAACCAAAAGTAAAAAAAAAACTATATCGACTCCACTAATTTGAGCAAAAAAGCGAGAGCAGACCCGGTCTCATGCGACATTTCACCAGCTCCTCAGCTGGCTTCCTCAGGCACAACACGAGCCTCGGCACGTTTCAAGTCACATGCTGGTATTCGTGGTCAAATGGAGGAGTGATTTTTTGGGGCATTGCTCTTTTTTTGATCTGGTTGGGGCATTGGAATCACAGGAATTCGCCCAAATGCTGGCTTACGTAGCTGACATTTTCACTCTTATGAATGACCTGAGTATTTCTCTTCAAGGAAAAGGGATTTAACATATTGAAGGCTTGTGAAAAGTTGAATTCCTTCAAAGAAAAGTTACATCTTTGGTGTCGAAAGGATGGAAAGAGGCAGTCTCTCAAATTTTCCTTCACTAGAAGAGATGGTTGATGATGCTGGATCCATAACTCCTACTGTGCGTGAAGAAATTGTGGCTCATTTGGAAATGCTGTCCGAATCGTTTGATGGATATTTTGCTGCTGGAGACCTGAAGATTTCAGAAGAATGGATCATGAATCCATATTCCTATAATTTGGAGAAAATGTCAGATGATGAAGAGCTGAAGGAAGATCTTATTGATTTGCGAACAATCGAACTCTTGAAATGCAACTTGAAAGCAAGACTTTGGAGGAGTTTTGGTGTGCAGCACTGGATATGTTCCCAAGACTTGGTGGAAAAGCACTCCGTGCCCTCATTCCATTCGCAACAACATACTTGTGTGAATGTGGATTCAGTTCTCTTTTGTCAATCAAAACAAAATCTAGGAATCGCCTGAACCCACAGGCAGACCTACGGATCGCAGTCAGCAAGAAAGTTCCACGTTTTGACAAAATCGTGAATGAGAAGCAGGAGCAAAGAAGTCATTGAATTTTATGTTCACAATTGGGATTGATTTTACTGTTTACAATTTTATCTGAATAAATTAGAATCTAATTGCTCAATTTATACTTGCATTTTATGCACTGAGTTAAAAGCTTATTTTTTAAGTTCAATTTGTTCACCCGCAGCATTGTATGTGGTTCAATTTGTGGTTCAAAAATTATAAATTAGACTTCTTCATCTTCAAATGTGATATTACTTTTGTAGAGGGTGCGAACATTAATCGAACATTTCTTAGGGGTGTGGGGCATAGAAAAGGTTGGGAACCACTGGACTAGATCATCGAAAGAAAGGACCCGCCACGACTAGCAGTGCCAATAGCAGACCGCGTCGTTAATCTTGTGATACGTGAAGAAAATGTATGATATTTTGCATGATCTGCAAAACTTTTAATAATGACACTAAATTATTTAATTATGGTCTAAAAAATATGGATGACTGATATGTTTTGTGACTTTGCATGAGCAGCATGATCTCTATTGAATAATAATTTTTTTTAATCAGAAAATATTTATCAACTCTATTGTGACTGATAATTATAATCCATGTGATTTGTCTTTATTGATTAGAGTTAGAAAAAAAAATTAAAGACAAAATATTTATCAACTCCATGCACGAGGAGTTAATTTTGTTATGCCTTGCTAGTTTTGCATGTAATTAAGCTTATCATTGTTTTTCAGACCAAAAAGACTTGATGATGTGAAGCATGGGAATGATAGCATGAAGGTTATGCAGCTATTATTTAAGTTAATTTAACTAAATGTAACCACTGGTAACACCTCAGATTTATTTTTTAAACAGCTATTATTGGTCAGTAAGCGCTTCATTGTTTCTGATTTTATTTCAGGCAATGCTGCTTGGTGTTTTGGCGGATAATTCAATACCTTTTTCAATGGCACCTAGGCTTAAAAAAGGTTCTTTGCATCCTTGTCAGTTTCTATTCACCTGTTCAACAACCATCTGTGATACACCACCTGGCCTCTGTCAGCTTGATAAAAGCTGATGTCTGAGACATATCTCAGACAGAGCCGGGGGGTGCAGGCTGGAGAGGAGATGGGAGAAGACCTAAAGACCAACGATCTGCCTGCGATGCGAGAGTGAGAGATTCAAAGACTCAGCTTCATTGCAGGAGATACCAATGATCCTAAATATCTTGGTTTCCACAACGTGAAGCAGAGAAAGGTGAGAGGTGGGAGCACCAGCCCAGAGAGGAGAGCAGTACTCCATCAGGCTGCAGATGAAAACTTTGTTTGTGGTCAGGAGCTCAGGTGTGCAAAGGAACGACTTTGCATGACGGAGGATGCTCAGTCGGCGACTGGCTTTGGAGGCCAGGTTGGAAATGTGGCTTTCCCAGGAAAGATTATGGCAGATAGTGAGACCAGAAGCTTGAAGGAAAGGACTTCTTCAAGAGGATTGATTAGCAATAGATAGGGTGAGGGGGGGTTCCAGATGGTCCTTTCAGAGAGACATCGTGAGAGAGTGAGATTTGTCAGGATTGAAAGACATGTTTGCACGTGTTGGACCACCTTGTGATTTTATCCAGATTTGCAGAGAGTGAAAAACCTGCTGCTTGCTCATCTGATGGATGACAGATGGTATGGCAGAGGGTGGAGTCATCAGCAAATAGATAAAGAGGATTTTCCAAGTAAGTCAGAAAGAACATTGATGAAAACCACAAAAAGAAATAGGAATTCCTTGATGAACTCCAGCCTGGACAGGAAGAGGAGATGAGAGAACTACATGAAAGGCCACAGGATGGCTGCGACTGGAGAGGAAGTCTGTGAGCCATTAGTGGAGATTGCCTTGTATACCATAGGAAGAAAGCTTGGTCAGCAGGGCGGGATGCCAGACTGTGTCAAAAGCACGTGATATGTCCAGGGATATGGCTCTGATCTCATGTCTGGCATTGAGGTCCTCCATGCATTGCTGGGAAAACATTGTGATCAAGTTTCATTGAAATTGTGTGTGTGGTTTTGGAGGCGAGAGCAAATACCTATTTGTGAGGTGGGTCAACACCCACCCTCGCCACCCCCATAGACCCCGTTAATGAGTGCAGATTTTGATGCGGTCGATAAATTTTTGTACGTTATGGGTGATGAAGGTTGTGGTCAAGGTTCATTAAAATTTTGTGTGTAGTTTCAGAGAATAATGCAAATACATATTTTAGGGGGCAACCCCCCCCCCCTTACACCCCTACTTTTTTAATGGCATGAACGGGTGATGAAGGTTGTGCTCAAGTTTCAACAAAATTGTATGTGTAGTTTCAGAGGAGAAGGCAAATACCTCTTTGGGGGGCAACCCCTGTAGACCCCCATAGGGCCGAGTTAATTCCCTAATCAAACTTTTGTACATACACGGTGATGAACGTTGTGGTAAAGTTTAATCGAAATCATCGATGTAGTTTCAGAAAAGAAGTTGCATGTATTCGTGGACGGACAGACGGGCGACGTGCCATCCCATAAGCTCCCTGGAGATATGTTCCAGGTGAGCTAAAAATGAAGTCAGGTGGTGAATTAGAGTTAAGACAAGTAAAAAAGACATAAAATGTCACAGCCCCCATTGTTTTTGTAATTTTGCTGTACGGAGTTAAAGGGCAAGCCCATACTTGGGTACAACTAATTTGGGTGCCAGTCTACCAGTCGGCCATCTTTGATCAGATCTCAAAATACAGTGAGATGCAAGTGTATGCCATTATGTACTGTGCTTGTGCCAAGTTTGTACAAAATCGGATCATACATGTCTGAGAAATGGTTGGGGACACATTTAAGTAAGAAAATGGCAGCCAGTCGGCCATCTTGGATCTGATGTCGAAAGAAAATGACATGGTCATATCAGCCATCATTCTTTATCTGTATGCCAAGTTTGAACAACATCGGTAAAGGCATGTCCGAGAAATTGTTGGGCGTGTTCAACATCGGATGTTTTTTCAACTAAAATTGCCGCCAGTTGGCCACATTGGATCTGATGTCGAAAAAGAATGACATACATATGTAAGCCATCATTCATTATCTGTGTGCCAAGTTTAAACAACATCGGTAAATGCATGTCCGAGAAATTGTTGGGCGTGTTCAACATCGGATGTTTTTTCAACTAAAATTGCCGCCAGTTGGCCACATTGGATCTGATGTCGAAAAAGAATGACATACATATGTAAGCCATCATTCATTATCTGTGTGCCAAGTTTAAACAACATCAGTAAATGCATGTCCGAGAAATGGTTGAGGACGTGTTCAAGATTGGGGTTTTTTTTACAACTAAAATGGCCGCTAGTCAGCTATCTTGGATCTGATGAAAAAGAATGACGTGCATATGTAAGCCATCATTCCTTATCTGTGTGCCAAGTTTAAACAACATCGGTAAATGCATGTCCGAGAAATGGTTGAGGACGTGTTCAATGTAGGGTTTTTAACAAAATCTCGACTCTCGCCGCTATCTCTGTCTCTTGTTCAATTTAATTTTAATTCCCCCTTACTGGTGCTCTCTCACTTACTCTCCTAACTTCCCTCTGTTTCGCTAATCCCCTGCAGTCGGATTTTTAACAAAATCTCGACTCTCCCTGCTATCTCTGTCTCTTGTTCAATTTAATTTTCATTCTCCCTTACTGGTGCTCTCTCACTTACTCTCCTAACTGCCCTCTGTTTCACTAATCCCCTGCCAGCCCTACGTGTGGCCTTAATCCCCTATATCACGCTGGCCTGACCAATCGCCATTTTCCACTCGCAGCGCGTGTGCAGGAGTCCTGCACACCTGCCATGTCTCCCACCATTTGCCGCAGCTCGGCTTGGCCCTCGTCAATTTTTGCCTCCAGATTGTCACCATTAGCCTTGGCCTCAGTTTGACCAGTCTCCAACTTTGCCATCATTTGGGTGAGCATGTCCATTAACCCCTGGTCATCCCTCTACTGCTGTGATGACTCAGAACTGCTGCATCCTATTGCTTGTTCAAAGGGTGGCACCTGGGTAACTGATGGGGACTACCGGGTAGTAAGGGTGACATCACCATGCTCCCTAAAGGTTCATGTAGTTACATTTCTACCGGAGCCGCTGTGGCGTCCGTCCAGTGTGCACCTTCTAGGTTTTGCGAAATTTGGTTATCCATAACTGATGTAATTTAAATGCCAATTCATGCACTCTGCAATTTTGCTTTGAGGCAATGGTTTCTCATGGTCCTAATACCACTCATCTGACACCAATGTTGCAGTTGCCCAGTTCCTCGGTTCGAATCTGGCAAGTCGTCACAATATGACCATCATGGTCAACCGTTTTAGGGTCTTCCCCACTGGATCTCGCGTCTAAATACAGCTACAGATTGGAAGTCTGAATCTACCCAGTGTTACACCGATTAGGCATCACACATGTGCTCATGAGGCTGAGTGAGCGTGATGTGTGACGCTTTCCGGATTTGCGGTGTTGATAACCGTGGACAATCGGCCCTCAACAGGTATTTCTTAATCACCCCAGGAGAACCACCACAGCTATAATTTACCCCAACAAGAGTTACATTTAATTAGCGAATGGCACTAGGAAGGAAACAATACAGTATGTAATATTGTTGCAGAAATGGGCCCTTAGTGGGTTATTAAATATAGGATTAGCCCA
>CM068956.1:141997636-142009642 GCA_035128595.1 Eptatretus atami
GATCTCTGACCTTGATTTCGCAGATGATGCAGTCATCTTTGCGAAGACTTTAGATATCCTTTTGGGGCCCCGCGAGGTGCTGAATGAGGAGTCAGAGCCGCTGGGATTATGTATTTTCTGGGTCAAAACTAAGATTCTGCCTTTCACTGACATCTTGGATGCTGCTGTTCTGTCTGTGCCTGTTTGTGGTGAGGATGTTAAGGTCACGGAGAGATTCACTTACCTTAGCAGTGATATTCATGACTCTGCTGGCTGTGAGCTAGAGGTCACAAGACGTCTGGGTCGGGCTTGGTTCGGGCTTCAGAAGCACCACGCATTAGCCAGGCCATGCCTTTCCCTCCATCTGCCCAGAAATCAATGCCATCTTTGTCACTCCGCATAGCTCTGAAGGTTTGTAGCTGCCTCTCATGTACATTTGAAGACTAAATAACGCATCTTCCATCACTTAATACAAGTACCATTTTGAGGAAACAAAGGCACATTTCGATTATAACTAAAATGAGGTAATGCATGTTTTGTTCGCAACGATCACAGCAACGGTCTAATGTACACTGCCCAATGAAGGTGCGTTAATTCTCTTAATTCAGAGGAAAGAAAATAGTGTTCCTTCATTCAAAAAACTTTTGTTTTTCACCTGACTTTTCAAGGCTTATCAACAAAATGATGGACATGTAATTCACATATTATGTGAAGTAAATAAACATTAAAATTGGCTTGGTCATGAAACGCATCCGTAATTAATTAGTCAGGAGTTCCGCCGGGAAATTCCCCAGCAGACATTTATTCTGTACATGTTCAATTTAAAAAGTTATGTACACATACACATCATCTCTGAGTTATGTACATTTAAGAACTAAAACAATGCATGACACTGAACAAAGCACGTTTTCATTGTAATGAAAATCATCAGATTAACATTTGAAGTCCTAATTAAAAAACTGCTCTTGTGGCTTTTGATGTACTGTATGCTGCTCGAGATGGTCCAGGGTGTGTTCAGTTACCAAGCAGCTAGCTAGCCTTCCGAGCCATCCGTTACTTATCAACATTTGACTTGAGTGCTTGCGAGATGCTTAATCCACTGTGCCAGCGTCTTCAAGAAACCTGTGTAACTGAAAACACACCCCAGATCATTAGATGGATGAGGACAAACATCTGACCATGATTTATTTTGGCCATGTCGATAATTGTCCTTTGGGGACAGATTTCGACATGACATATTGTTACAATCTGGAAGCCATTTGCACCACAGCACAGACAGCCAGCCCCCGCAGTTCACATTATTTCGATAAGAGAATGTGTTTTAGTCAGGGTCCCGTCCTTCTGTCTAATGGGTGTTAATTAACATGTGTGCGCTACGAGTTACTTTATAGTCCAGAGTTTTTTTACATCTTCAATTCTTCCTCGTTTCGCCACCATCGCCATCCATCGTCCACGTGCAGCGTGTCACGTACAGGGGTGAGGTTCCCTCCGCCCACCGTGAGCTCGTCAATCGATGGCGGCCGGGCCCGACAGCTGACCCGAGATCTGCCCCTCCCCGCTGACACATGGTGAATGGAGAATAGGGTGCTCCCCTTGGTTGCCTCTTCCGTCGGTTCTCAGACACGCACGGGGGGGCGAGGGTGGTCGTTGCCTCCCCCACCGGACACCCCTTGTCCAATCAGGGAAAGCTCATCACCTCAGGGCTGGCCTCCGCCTTATAGCCAGATGGAGTGTTGTGCCCGACCAATGAGGGGCGGCCAGGAGTCGCCCGACAACCCCTCGTCCAATCGAGCGAGAGCGAGTGGAAAGAAGAAATCGCTCCGACCTCAAGAGGTGGGTAGGAAAAAGACGAACAGGACGGTAGACATTGGTCGGTCGTGGTTCGAGCGGTCTGTGGTCCTGCGGTGGCTCACCGTGTGTGAGTAACCGAACAGTGCAGTGGTCGTGGTCTCGAGGAGTCTGCGGTCTGTGGCCTTGGTCTAGTTCGTGGGCCGTGACTTCGGGTTGTGGGTTTGAGTCCCACGGGTGTTTGGAGTCTGTGTGACCGCACAAGGCGAAGGTACCCCGCCAGGCTCTGGTCCCCTAGCTTGCCTTTCCTCCTGGGCTGAGGACCGAAATAGACCACCAGGTCCATTTAGTGTGTGTGGTGTGCTGTGTGCGTGGTGTGTGTGGTCGACGTGGTGCGTGTGCGGTGTGCTGCTGTGGCCCGTCTGCAAGTAGAAACTGTTAAGTGCTTTTCGCTCACTTGACATCGCCTGCATTTCTTTTTATTTCGGATAACTTGCTCTTTATGTGCTCCCTTCCCCGATTAATTGTTCATAAATAACCCCGTGTTAAATGTTCCAGTCGTTGTCTCGTGTTCTTCTTTCATTGGCCTAACATGCGCTCGGGCTTGAGAAATAGTAAGGCCGTTGGTGCCGTAAGTGTCATTGGGACCGGCGCCGGCTCTGGTAACTCCGCTCCGGTTACACGGGACCGAGATCGCTTAGAGCGAACCCGGTTTGACAGAGCCCGTCGCGCACTCGAGGTGTGTGTTTCCCACAAGTAGCCTAGATGCGTCGTTATTTAGGTATATTTGGAATCGCACGACAATTATCCCTTAAGCCACCGTGTCGAAATATTGGCGTCCAAGGTCCGCTGAGGGACCCGTGACCTTTGGAGTTATCCAAGGGTCACGACCTAAATTCAGGGTGTTCGGTGGGAGACGGCTCTACTGCTCCACCTAGTGGTCGTTTATCGCCACCGAACCCGACCCCACAAAATATGGCACGTTAGAGGTTGTTTGAAATAAATAGCGGCTTTTATTTTAATTACTTATTTTTTCCAAATGTGATTAAAACCCTGTGAAAATTACTTTGCGGGGAGGAGGGGAAGGGGTGTTAGTCCGGAGACGAAAGGGGGTGGGTGGGTGAGGTGGAGTCCGAGGGAGGGGTGTGGGAGTCTGGATAGGAAGGCAGGGAAGGGGGTGGAGGTGGGAGTCTGGAGGGAGGGGTGTGGGAGTCTGGATAGGAAGGCAGGGAAGGGGTGGGAGGAGAGACGTGGCATTGCCTAGGAAGCCAGGTACCCCTGCATCGTATTTAAATAAAAATTAACCTAGCGGTTGAAGTTGGCAGTACCTCTTCTTCTTCCTCATCTTCCTCATTCTTTCTCCTTCTTTTTCCTCTTTCCTCCTTCAATGAGCGTCGACATTTTTATAGATGTACACATTGTAGTTGGAGGTAAACTGAATAATCCAGCAACATCAACGACACGTTCACAAGCATCCATGAACGGCACGTTGAATAATTTAACTTCGAAGGTAACACTTTTACAATGTCTCTGAAGCAATCTACAGCACAGTACATTTCTTTATCTGCAAAGCAAAGTACATACAGCAATTCTTTTGGCAATTTTGCCATCTCCCGATTTGGTATTTTAGCGATGTATTCTGGTGTCTTTATCAGTCGTGTAAGTTCTGAAAACGTTCGAGAATAAAAACGATGGCTTTTAAAGTGATGTAAGTGTGAATTGAGGTGACACAAATTGGGCCGTGGTATTAATGATGTGATTATGTATGTATTTGTGAAACGACATATGTATTTGGAGACGTAAATTGGGGTATGACTGGAAATCGATTGTCTGTCCTTATTCCCACTGATACTGACTGGGCAGGAAATGTTGCCAACCAATACTTTTCCTGACTCAGTAGGTGCAGGTTGAAGCCATTCCTGAAAAAAATTAATCAACTTTTACTGGCAATTTGATTTGACAAGAACGAGAAGAAAGTTATAGTTGGTGCATTCCGACAAATTACTGACTGATACTGACTGTGAAGAACATGTTAGGTTTAGTTATAAATAAAAAATATAATATCTTTGTCAAGTGTCACTATGGGTTGCTATTGTTAGGTAATTAATGAGATCCATTGTAATCTTTAATTCTGTGTAATATAATTATTGTCTTCAATGAACATTATTCAGTGTTCTCAAAGAGTGATGAATGTTACATGCTATACATTTTATAGAAAGTGTTTCATGCTGCATCCGGACATGTTGAATGGACTTTGCAGATGGAGTTGATCTTTCATACATTTGGACGACACAATTTTAAACAGACTACAGCCAATCTGGATCTTTTTCTGCGCCGTTTCAATGAGCTGCAGTTTTGGGTTATCACTGAAATGTGTTTGTGCAGCCAGCTTGGAAAACGTGTGCAGCTGCTGCGGAAATTCATCAAAGTTGCTGCTCAGTAAGTTGGTTCCCTTGATTCCATCTCCTTGATATGCCTTCTCATTTTACTTTCTTTCATATGCATTATTTTTAGCCTTCGTTGGGCTTGCTCTGAAATGGGGGCTTATGGATTTGGTCTCAATTTTCGTGTCTGTGCGTGCGTGTATCCGCAACCATATCTCAGGCATGTATGGATCGATTTTATTCGGACTTAGCGCAAAGACAACACATAATGGTACACATATGCGCATCATTTTGTTTCGCGATGCGAGCAAAGGTGGCCAGCTGGCAGCCATTTTAGTTTAAAAAAAAAATTCTGATGTTAAACACGTCCTCAACCATTTCTCAGACATACATTTACCGATGTTGTTCAAACTTAGCACACAGATAACTAATGAGGGCTTGCATATGGACGTCATGTTTTTTTTCAATATCAGATCCAATATGGCCGAATGGTGGCCATTTTGTTACTTAAATGTGTCCCCAACCATTTCTCAGACATGCATGGGCCGATTTTGTTCAATCTGGGCACAAGCACAGTACATGATGGCATACACATGCCCTTCACTTTATTTTGTGATTTAATCAAATATGGCCGACTGGTAGACTGGCGGCCATTTTAGTTGTTAAAAAAACCCACATCGAACACGTCCTCAACCATTTCTCGGACATGCATTTACTGGTCTCGTTCAAACTTGGCACACTGATAGTGAATGATGGCTTACATAGGCACATCATTTTGTTTTCAAGATCAGATCCAATGTAGCTGATTGGCAGCCATTTTGTTACTTAAACATATCTCCAACCATTTCTTGGACATGCATTGTCCGAATTTGGTCCAACATGGCACAAGCACAGTACACGATGGCATACACTTGCACCTAATTTTAGTTTGCGATCTGATAAAAGATGGCCGACTGCTTGCCATTTTCTTTGTAAATAAATATGGGCTAGCCCTTTAACTCCATACAGCAAAATTACTCAAACAACGGGGACTATGACATTTTATTTCTCTTTTTTTTTCCTTGTTTTGGCTGGAAGACATTGTGTGATATCTGGATGAAGTAATGAAAATCTGACAAATGAAGCGGCCGACGTACAAAAATACGTGATGGACCTTTCACCAGAGGTTCCGATGTAAACTTGTGGGGAAAAGGCTCCTCAGTAAACATCTGCGTTTATTGAATGGAATTGATGATCTCGAGGCACTCCTGGAGCACATTGAAAGACGGACCGAATCGGTGGTGCCAAGAGTTTGATTTGTGTTCCAAAGTTAGCAAATTCTAGGTGATCTCGGGATTCCTTTGGTCATGTCTGGGTGTCCTGAGATCACCAATTTTTATACGCCCGATATATATATATATATATATATATATATATATATATATATATATCGGGGCGTATTATATGATACCGGTCGTCCGTCCGTCCGTCCGTCCGTCCGTCCGTCCGTCCGTCTGTCCGTTCCTGTCCGCACTCTAACTCCCAAAATTTTCAACTTTCACGTTTCATATTTGGTACATAGGTACAGACTGTGGAGACGGTGTGTCGCGACATACGTTCGTCATCTAAAGTGGTTGCTGTTTTCCATGTAGTAGCACAATTCTGTATATACCTTCTTGTTCGGGCATATATTGTGCTCACTTGCGCTCTTGTTGTTTTATAAACAGGGCCTTAATGATTCACAAGAGAGTGCTGCCAGATAGCTTGCTTAATGTGTTTTGGAAGAACAACATACTCCATGATTCAACTTGAGGTCCATGATGCCTTGTGGTTGTGGCATCTTGTATTTTTCAGGAATCATACACTGAATCAACAATTCAGTTTACAGCATGTGGATAATTGAACTACTGGATATTGTTGTTGTGAATTTGAGCCTTTGTGTTCTCCTCATGATTTTTATTTTATTTTTTTAAATGTGAGAATTGTAAAAATCAACTCAGTGCTATGCTCTTTCTTTTCAGTTGTAAGGAGTACCACAACTTGAACTCTTTTTTTGCCATCATCATGGGGTTAAGCAATGTCGCTGTGAGTCACCTGACACTGACGTGGGAGGTAAGCTTGTACAACACATTCAACACTAGTCTTTTGCATTGGAGCACACACAGTACAGCAATATAGTACTCAGTTGTCAATGTGTTCATCCTTTGTGCCACTACAATGCCAAGCTTAAAATAACATTAATTTTAATCATTCACATCACATCACATGAGCATGATGAGTAATTGGTATACAGGGAGTCATTTTTAGCTCGCCTGTTCGAAGAACAGAGAGCTATAGCGATACCCCCGGCGTGAGTGTCAGCGTTAGCGTCAGCATCAGCGTCAGCGTGAGCGTGAAAATGTTAAAGTTTCTGATGCAAGTTATTTTTTCCTTTCTAATGTTTTTATCTACCACACTATTTTTTTATACGCCCGATATATATATATATATATGTATATATATATATATATCGGGGTGTATTATGTGATACCGGTCGTCCGTCCGTCTGTCTGTCTGTCTGTGTCTGTTTGTCTGTCCATCTGTCCGTCCGTTCCTGTCTGCACTCTAACTCCCAAAGTTTTCAACTTTCACATTTCATATTTGGTACATAGGACTGTGGAGACGTGTGTCGGACTACGTACGTTCGTCATCTAAAGTGGTTGCATGGCAACACGGATGCTGTTTTCCATCCGTTCCTGTCCACTTTAACTCCCAAAGTTTTCAACTTTCACGTTTCATATTTGGTACATAGGTACAGACTGTGGACATAGTGTGTTGCGACATACGTTCGTCATCTAAAGTGGTTGGCATGGCAACCAGGATGCTGTTTTCCATCCGTTCCTGTCCGCACTCTAACTCCCAAAGTTTCAACTTTCACGTTTCATATTGGTACATAGGTACAGATTGTGGAGACGGTGTGTCATGACATACGTTCGTCATCTAAAGTGGTTGCCATGGCAACCAGGATGCGTTTTCCATCCGTTCCTGTCCGACTCTAACTCCAAAGTTTTCTACTTTCACGTTTCATATTTGGTAAATAGGTACAGACTGTGGAGACGGTGTGTCCGACATACGTTCGTCATCTAAAGTGGTTGCCATGGCAACCAGGATGCTGTTTTCCATGTCGTAGCACAATTCTGTATATACCTTCTTGTCGGGCGTATATTGTGCTCATTGCGCTCTTGTTACTGATTACAATATACAAATACATATATTGCTTTAAAATTATTTGGATCAGACTTCACTGCAATGCTTTATAAACAAGGACAAATGTGTCCAAGAGTCGCGTCCTAAAGGCAATAACAACAGCAACTTCCGATATTTCGTCACGTGCCTTGATGGAACCAATAGCGAGACCCGTCATGGAGGCTCCTGTTCAGACGAGGAAATCGTGTATTTACAAATTACAACACATTAAATGGAATAATCTTTAAATAGTCACGTGAACTTTGAAACTTTAAAGCAAATGTCCGAATATATTTAAAAGTTCATGATAGACGCTCTCAAAAGGCACCCTCAATGCGAGGATGTGTACAGGTGTTTAGTATTTAAGGAGATCCGGATCCTGTATATAAAAGAGCGAGTCCTAAAGTTTTTTCTTCACAGAAGAAGAAGAAGAAGAAGAAGAACTCTCTTAGCTCTCAAATGAGCTCTCTTCGAGCCAGCGAGACGCGGCGAAAAATATTAATTATTAGACGAGTCTTTTAAAAACGATAAATGTATAAACAGGCGAGCATTGGGTGGCTTTGACACCAACTCTGGTTATACGCCCATTCGACCAATGCTTTTTCACTTTAACGCTTTTTAAGAACGTACACCAGTTTTCGGTGGACGTGTCGTCATTTTCGTTTTAACACTTTTTCATGGGTGCAAATTTTTTTTAACTTCTCCCAAGAAATGAACCCTGCCATACATAACCTCTGCTCGCGTTTTTATGACCCTTGGAGTGTCAGAAAAGCATAAGACACAAATACTACGAGCACGTGATTCTCGTACAGCGAAAAAACGTAAGACCCTTAAGTTGGAAATGAAATTAGACATTATAAAACGGTCTGAGAGAGGGAAAACTCCTTCGCAAATTGGACGTTCACTGTCCTTTTACTAAACCCGTCTTTATGCAAGATGACGTGGCAATTCGCACACAACATGAAGAAAGGTGCAGGCAACAACCAACAGCAGAACCAAATCTGGAATGTTATACTTAGCTTTAGAAGCTGTTCATTCAGAGCAGAGAAAAAAAAATCATCCTCCACATCTGGAAATCACAAACCAGAAGACTTCAGTACAATGCTGGCATAAAGTCCTCTCACCTTCCCATCATGGCCCTTCCCAATGCATCAAGACACTACATGGTATTCATGGAATACTTACCCCGTGCAGTCTTGAGAAGGAGTTGTTGCGACGCAGAGGCGCCGAGAGGGGGTGGCGTGCAGGCAGGTAACCACTCCGGAGCCTGGACCTAATTGGGGCCCGTAATTATTCTTTCAATTTTGCTTTCATATAATGATTGCTTGTGATGATAAAACACCGGGGGCAACTTTATTTTGTGTTTCCCTCCAAGCCACTCAGGATGATTTTCTGACATGCCATTTCCATGGACAGTAACACCCTCCCTTGTAAAATATACTCCTGTGGGAACGATTTACATAATCACTTTCACGATAAGGCAGTGACATACATGAACACAGGAGTGTTGGCCACACCCCATCCGGATGAAGTGTGTTAAACAAATCTGCACGTCGGAATAAGTGAATGACACCCCAATTTCCCTTACACACAGCATGTGTTTCTGACGACAAAAATACGGAAACCTCCATATAGGTTGTTTAGAAAAACATTTTGAAGGGGCCCGGATGAAGGGGACACGACACTTAGTATTGCCCCAGGGCCCATTCTGGATCTCGGCGGCCCCCGGTGCGATCCAACTCTTCTGGTTGCAAATTTGTAATTGCATCTATCTACAACTTCATCTACTTTGAAAATTTTTGATGTACGCTCAGTATGCACAATATCACACAGTCATGTTACATGTGGTAAAGTTTTAATTTCCTCCGGTGAATGGTTTTTGATGTACGCTCTGAACAAAATGCAGACAGGTACGTGAAATATGTACGTATGTGACCAATTACTTAACCCTGCTTTTCGCTTCGTGCGCGTGGGCTAATTATACAGCACGTGTCTGACTTATTGCTGTGTGATACAGCACTGATTGTTGGAGTGGTTTGTCTACAATGGTTACTCAACCTGAACCCTTGCAGAATCTCCCTGTTCATTTCTGTAATTATTGTTCTTTCAACTTGTTCACTTTATTTGATATTAGCTATGTGCCATCACCCAAATATTATGGCTTTACTTTCCTTTGTACATTTAATAACCCTTACTTTTGTCCTGCTCATGTCTGTCTTCTTCTGACAGAATTGGGAATTCACAAGTTAAATTTGATCTGTGGAGAATGTCAGCTCACAATTGTTAACTCTTCCTTGTCTGTAACTCCACATGTGTCCCTCTGCTCCAAACATATGCCCCACCATATGCCCCACCACCATTGCCATGTGCCCTGCTCCCCTCATCACGTGCCATACTGCCCCCATCACATGTCCTGCTGCCACCACAGTGTGTCCCTCCACCACCACAGTGTGTCCCTCCACCACCACAGTGTGTCCCTCCACCACCACAGTGTGTCCGCTGCCGAGTCCACCTGTGTGTCTGCCGCCATCACCGTGTGTCCTGCCGACATCACGTGTGTCCCCGCCATCACGCGTGTGTCCTCCACATCACCGTGTGTCCCGCCGCCGCCACGACCGCGTGTCCCACTGAGCATCCCACTGCCACCACTGTGCGGTGTGCCTCCGCATTGTGCACCATGAAGCCCCTACCCCATGCCCCACTGCTTCAACCATCTATGCACTGCACAACCCCAACCACAAGCCCAACTCCACGCACCACCGACTCATCACCTCCTCCCCTCCCTTACTGTGTGATCTACCAATATTCAGGTTAGGTCAGTTATCAGAGCATGCACCGGAGCAGTGTCACACTACGTCCACTTTCCATCGATACTCCAGAGGCCTCCGTCCGGCCATCCTCCAGGCAGATGCCTGGCTCATCCCAATCTCCATGACATGCCGATAAACTTACTGCAACCACGAGGCACATGGTCAGCCCGTTGGCCTCCTCCACTCACGAGGCTCCCTCGCTAAGAGAATATGGTGAGCAAGATCAGCGTCAGGAAAATGAGCCACATGTACATACAGCCACAGCTGATGCTCGTGGACAATACACATAACAAATCTCATCTGAGTCTCTCTCAGCAAATGCTTGTTGGACACAAAGTCTGACCAGCGATAGCAAAAGATTCTCCAAAGCGACCTGGTACCGAAGCAGTGAAGTCTCCATCTCAGATCCTTTGTCAGAGTCCAAGTGTCACATCCATTGAGCAAGATTAGAATCACCAAGGACTTTAAGACACATCTTTGTCCTCCTGCATAGGTACTGATCTGCCAAACCCCATGATCCAGTGAATCCATGACTTCCCAGGCCTGACCCAGATATCTATCGACCTCTGGCTCACAACATGCACAGGCATGAATAGCACTGCCAAGGTAAGTGAATCTCTCTGTGATCTCAACATCCTCACCACAAACAGGAACAGAGAAGATAGCAGCAACCAAGATGCCATCTGTGAAATCAAGGACAAAGATCTTGACATTCCCAAATGGTGCAGCGCAGCTTGATCTCTGCGACATCTTCCACAGAATCCAGTCCATACAAGTGCTGAAAAGTGTAGGGGCCAGTACACACCCCTGACAAACTCCAGTAACAACTCAAAATACAGCACATGGCCAAAAGTATGTGGACACCTGCTCGTCCAACATCTCATTCCAAAATTATGGGCATTATTATGGAGTTGGTCCCCCCTTTGTTGCTATAGCAGCCTCCACTCTTCTGGGAAGGCTTTCCACTACATGTTGGAACATTGCTGCGGGGATTTGCTTCCATTCAGCCGCAAGAGCATGAGTGAGATCGGGCACTGATGTTGGGCGATTAGGTCTGGCTCGTAGTCGGCATTCTAATTCATCCCAAATGTGTTTGATGGGGTTGTTGTCAGGGCTCTGTGCAGGCCAGTCAAGTTCTTCCACACCGGTCTTGACAAACCATTTCTGTATGGACCTCTCTTTATGCATGGGGGCAGTGTCATGCTGAAACAGGAAAGGGCCTTCCCCAAACTGTTGCCACAATGTTGGAAGCACAGAATCGTCTAGAACAGTGCTTCTCAACCTTTTTCAACTCGAGAGCCACTCTGGCTCTGAGGAAATTTTCGAGGCCCATCATACAGAATCGTAATGAGAAAAATGTCAATAAAACCAAAACAAATATTATGCTTACCTTTAATGAGACACTTGAGCTTGCTTCTTGGAAATAAGATGGTCAAGTGTAGTTTGATGGGGACAGGTTCACACGCAAAGTGGCATTCAGAGTGTCTGTTTTTAGACTATTTCGTGCTTTTGATTTTGTCACAGTTACAGTCGAGAAGCCCGATTCACAGATATAGGTTGTGGTGAATGGTAAAAGAAATCTGATGGCATGCTTTTACAAAGAAGTGCATTCACTGCTTGCCAATATCCAGAATGAAGGAAGGTCTACTTGTGCATGCTGAAGCTTGCTTCAGACTACTTCTGCAGAAATTCCATCAGTTCATTTTCAAGTACAACGGACAAGGCCACATCTTCTGAAGCAGGATCCACTGAGAAAGGTGTTCAAAGTCCTAAAGGTTTCCTTGCCTTGCTCCTCTGGAAAGTAGTCTGCAAACTTTGTGATAACTCGGGTCAAAATGCTG
>CM068956.1:142009667-142022375 GCA_035128595.1 Eptatretus atami
CTTTGCAATGCACAAGGCAAATAAAGAATGGCGAAGGACGTGGGTGGAAGCCCATGGCGAGGAATGTAGATAGAAAGCACAATGTGACAGTAGACAGAAGTTACAAGAAGCAATTTATAAGGTGCGTGGGTGAGTCGTACGAAAGGTATGCAGGCAATTATAAGATCGTGCTTGTCAAGTGGGGGAGGCATACTTGCGCATGGGTTATATCCTTCATCGCTGGCATCATCTTCCTCCATCTGACATGAGAAGATCTCATACGGACACCGCTAGGCGACTTCCTCTCTTACATCCCCTCACCATTACTCCCCAGCGCTCATCTGCAATTATGAAAAGGAAATTCTTCATTGGTCGAATTACAAGAAGAAGCTCTGGCTCGACTGTGCTTCTTAACGATGATTTGTATTTTTAGCAATGTTACAATTGTGAACCAGTTATTAAAATCAGCACATGAAGGAAGACTAGCTATGCAACATGTGCCAGAAATGTATCGCAAATCCCAATGTACAATGATCATAACACGTGTTCATCGCTCCAAACTAATAATTCCTTTAAGGTTTCAGATGATAATAACAGGTGGTTCAAAAAGACCCGGACACTTTGGTTGTTGAATGTATTTAGAACCACAAACGATCAATTAGTGGGGCAACTTAGCTAAATATAGCATAACAATTTGGGCATTTTGTGGAGGAAAGCACCCAATCTTTTGGCAACACTAGTACCTATCATATTATCGAACAGATTGGATATTGGGACCATTCAAATTCAGAGCCGCTGATTGGATTGTGGCAGCCATTTTCCCACTGCAATCAAAAATTTTGAGATGGCCCAATATCCAATCTTTCATAATATGATAGCTACTGTGTGCCAAATTTGGTGGGCTTTCCTCAAAAATGCACAATTGTTATGCTAAGTTGCCCACTAAATGGTACCCTTTGGTTTATATGATGTCACGAAACTCATAAAGCTTTTCTTATTTTCAGGTCTGGTGGTTTAACGTAAAATAAAATGGCGACTCCAGCATGAGAAGCTTAGTGCATTCGAATGCGTGATCGAGACGAGATCCGACACGCAGTTCAGCGTAATTTCCCGTACAAGGTATGGAAGGAATCCACCATCGGTAGACTAGTATCAAACGGTAGTATAAGAGGTTCAAGGAGACTGGAAAGTTGTTCAGAAACAGAAACGTACCGGTCGACCAAGCACAGTGCCAGCAGACGTTGAAGAGTGTGGTGAATTTCATTTCAACAAAATCAGAAAAATCAATTTGATGCACATTCAGAGAACTGGAGCTACCAACCACCACTGTAACACAGGATTTGAATGAAAGAAGCTAAGCTTTATGCCTCAGAAGGTGCAATTCTGCAAAGGAAATCAACCAAATGATGGTCACAAATGCAAGGTGTTTTGCCTTGGACAAGCCTCAGATCACAGTCGTTTTTCTTTACGGGGATACAGTGACCTCACCAATTACTGAATGTGACGAAAGGATCTCGCTTTCGCGCCACAGGATTGGAAGACCTGCAACCGAATATTTTTCAACAGGATGGCGCATCCCGCCCCTCATTGGGGCCTTAGTTGTTTGAGTCATCGAATGAAAAAAATTTTTTCCGGGTCGCTAGATTGGCCGAGATGGCAACCACCTTGGCCTCCACGATCATCAACAGAACTCCCTTGATTCTTTTTCTGTGGGGTTTATCCAAGCATGTTGTCGACAACAACCAAGGTGGCCAAACCTGCAAGATTTCGTCTGGATCACAGTTTGCATGCGCGCTGGTGGAACAAGGACGCAAACATGTTTTGAGCCAAACATGGCAAGAACTCACGTACACCTTGATGTCCGCGCGATCAAATGGAACCTCTCACATTGAAGTGTATTGGTGGTGTGCACAACAACTTATGAGGTTTCTGTAATCTATACACAAGGGTACGTATGATTTGTGGTTCCAAATATATAACAACCAAAGTTGTCGCGGGTATTTTTGGAACACAGCTGTATCATGTTTTGATGGAAGCCGATGATAAGACATTAAGACAGACAACGACATAGACAAACATATCTGGCCTGGTTCTTAGAGGTTTTACCAAACTGAAAGTGATATACCGTGAGGCGAGTTTTGGGCTTGGTTCTGGCATCATCCTCAAATCCCTCAATGTCAACATCTGACTCGTCGTCACCTCGAACTCGCCAAACAACCCCTTCTGTCCGACTAGGAACTAGGGATGGTGGGCATGTTATGCAGGCGGAAGTGAGCTGATGAACAGAATTTAATAGAATAAACCACACTTGTTAAACGTTATGATCGGGAGGGGAGTTTTACTGTAAAAACCAGGAGTTATCCAGGCATTAATGTGATTTCTTACCTTTTTCCCAAAGAGGGATTGGGAATTGATCATTTTGATTCTGTTCCCTCACCCCCTTTACTCTGCATCAACACTGCCTCTCTGTATTCCACACCATCTCCCGCATTATTCTGAAACAACTCATCGAATACTCCTCAAGGTCCAAACCCTGCAGGTGAAATTATTGTTACTTTAACAGATTTAATTTGAGTACCGTTTTTAATGTCACCATGTGGCAGGATACTCTATTGCAAGTGCTTGTTAACATAAACAATAAGGGAAGCCTTAACCGTTTATTAAGGTGCACTCAACTTGAGATAATATACACTCAACCACTTGCTGAGTAGCAAATGAATGAAAATCTTCAATCTAAAATTTGCATACAAAAGGCATTTCCAAGTCAGCAAAAGTTCATGGTTGAACATAAAAGAAAAGAGGAAAATGACGAGTTAGCAGAATTGCAAACCCAAGTGGAAGGAATGCGGTTGATACAAAGGTGACAAAGAAGTGAAGACAAATAACATTTTTGCATCATGTAGTGTAATTTAATGTTCTGTTGTGCTTGTGTAAAACGGTTTTCCTGGCAGCCATGTAATTTTGTGAACACACAAACAAAGCAATGCATGCACGCACCGTTTCCTGTCCGTCGCCTTCTTGTCGGAAGGGGGTTCATCTTGTATGCATGTGAAACGACCTGTTTTAATAAGCCGTAGGTTCTGTCCTGGCAGCCTTGTCTATCTGCTCCCCACCTCCTCATATTTGATGATTACAACATTGGTGACAACAACAACATTAGCAATGAAAGATCCCGGCTGTCCTAGATGGACATATGGGCAACTCATGGCACTTGCATGAATGAGGCTTCGACCTGGTGTAGTGACAACCCAGGCAATTACATGGAAATAAATTGCAATAAATTATTGTTAGGAAATTCAGGAGTTTCCTCATTTTCACACCGTGACTCTGACATCTTGGTCAGGCAGACCCCAAGTGTGGATACAAGTGTGAGTGAAATGGCAATGTATGTGAGATGTGTGTGTGTGTTATCGTCATCTCCATATTGCGGGTTGGGAAGGTGGAACGAGTCTCCGGTCTCAAAGATCCACCTCCATCTTTGAAAAGGGATCACATTCATGGATCAATTGTGAAGTTTTCTTGTTTTCAAAGTTTTTGTTTCCGAGGACTCTTTTCAGGGATCGGGCTCAACTGAAGTCACCCGACAGACGCACAGCTCTAATCCACTGCAGTTTCATTTGTATTAATATCCGAGGGAATGGTTATTCATAGATCTTTAGTCTTCTATCATTTATCATTCCCATTGCTAACAATAAATAAATCACTAGGAACAAGTAGCATTCTATACGCGTGAACTTCATACTCTCTCTTCAGCTTCATTTTTATGGGTCTTCCGCGATTTAGTACTTATCTTGATTTCAGCGTTATTATAGGCAAAATTGTAGGGTGCTGACACGAATAAACATATCGAACGAACTAAGCATTATAACGCTCTCTTTATCAACTATAATTAAGATAGAAAGCTAGTAGACATCTCGGAAATTCGCAATGCTTTAGTATCTTACAAGGTAATCATATCGTCTTGATGGAAATCATCATGTCGTATGAAGTGAGCATTCTTAAGGAAAAGTTAAACATATTCAATACCAATTGCCAGAAGTTTAAAATAATAGATGCGAAGAGCTTGAGGCCAAAGTAGATTGGTGAGGAGTACATAGTTGCAGTAAGTGAAACATAATTTAGGAGGAGAGTACCCAGAGGAACAGGATAGAAGGCGACAAGTGTATCGATGTGATCGGAAGGAAAAGAATAGGAGGAAGGAGTAGCAATCTGGGTGAAGGACAGAATTGTATCAAGAGAAGGGGTGACATGAAGGAAAAGGAATAAATGTAGAGGATCTGTATGGGTTTTACGAGATTAGAGATGTAAAAACAGTAAGATACTGGAAGGATGCTTTTCATTAGGGCTCCGGGGTTGTGAAGGAAGAGGAAGGAGGAGTACATGAACGATTCAAAAGGGAATGTGTAAGGGAAGAGGATTGATTATGGGGGATTTTAAACTTGCAGGATAGATTGGGTCAGAACAGGGAAAGGGCAGAGCCAGATGAGGATTTCCGTAGTTTGAGTCGCAGGATTGCTTTTTAAAACCGCAGTTGTAGATAAGCCACGAGGGGGAGTGCAGTGTTAGACCTCCTTTTAAGTAACGATCCAATATGGTGGACGGTAGGGGAGCATTTATGATGCAAGTGCCATACATTGTATGTGCAAAGATTCTGTTTGGGTTAGAGTTCAGGATAGTAGGGTAAGCTATTAGATTCAGAAGCAACCGTATAGAAGGGCATGAGGAGAGAGCTCTAGAGCTGAATGTAACATCATCGGGAAGACAAGGCTAAAACACCAGGACACAATACAGACGTCAGAGAAATCGGGAAAAAACCTTGCCAAGTGAACAGAAAATGTGCAAGAGTGCAGATTATAAGTCACAATTCCAAAATAGAAGGTGTAAAACATAGACAGTAGCAGAGCACGGGTGGTTGAACGACAGTGGGAGATGAGGTGCTATTCAGGAGACAGCAAAGGCATTTATTTTGGGATAAAATAACTGGACGAGTTAGATTTATATCACTACCGGAGTAAACAGAGGTCAAGTTAAGTTAAAATAACTCGGCAAGCAAAAGAGAGTATGAGAACGACAATGGCTAAGAATATTAATCAATAATAAGCTTCTATTAAGTATATCAGGGGGAAAGAAACAGGTAGGACCAGTGTGGCCCATTGAGGAATCGCACCCCGGGAGAGTGTTAGTGATGAAAGTGAGATGGCAGGTTATATATAGGTATCATATGAATTACAAACTATTACCAACAAGAACAAAGCATAGGAGAATTGCCAATTAAGCTGAGAGGTATCTATCAGAGAGGTGAGAGAGAGAATACTTTATACAGAAGAATCAGGTTGGAGTGGAGGAAGTAAAGGACAGCTAGGAATCTAAGAGGAGATAAGGGAAAATAAACCCAGATAATATATGCAACGAGAGTATTGAGGGAAGTCGGTGAGCAGGTAAGGAGATGTTAACAGGATATTATCAAACAGTTCCCATGGAGTACAGGACAGGTCCAAACGATGATCGAGAGAGTAACGCAAATATACACCATTATTAATAGAGCAAAGGCACCGATAGAGAAGTAAATGGGAAAATGTTAGTTTTAAAATGTTTACAAATGATCTCATACCTGTTACAGCTTAGTGTAATTGTATCCACTGTTATCCAAAAGCACCAAACAATGTTAATACATAACGAAACAAACATAACACTCTTGTAATCCAACACTGTTAGCCTTTACGATGGCGGAAGATGTTGTATAACGCTCTCGCGCGCGAAGGTGTTGGAGACATTAATAAAGGACCAGATGAGGGAACCATCTAAACCAAATCAAAACTATTAAAGGTAGTCAGCATGGAGATATACACAAAGGTGACGCTAAATAGATCACAATCTTTTCGAGTTCTATAAGATGTCTGTTGGGTGGATGAGGGAAAGGCAGTGGACATAGTAATATCTAGACTTTAAGAGAGGCATTTGATAAGGTAGCACATTAAGAGCGAGGTTGCCTTCGCCACCAAAGATAGGCTAAAAGGCACCACTTGATAGAGAAGTGAGATGGTCAGGTAGTTAATTGCTTGCACAAACACTCGGAAATTAGTGATAGGAAGCAAAGAGTGGCTTGTGAGTGGGAGGATCTTGGTAATAGGCACCAGATGTAAGATAGCAGAGGTACCTCAGGGATCGTACTCGGCAAACAATATAGTTATTTCATCAACCGATTTGGATAGTGGGCGCGAGGAAAGTAATGCTTTCCAATTTGCAGATGACACAAAGTATTGGAGGTGAGGATGGGAACCTAGCAGGGGGGTGGTGATCAGAATAAAAGGAAGTATGATATACTGCCATGACTTGGGCAAAATATTGGCAGATGGAATTTAACGCTGAGCAGGTGTAAGTTGTTGGGAGATGGAAAGAACATTGAAAAATAGCAGGTATAAGAGGCAGGGATATATTGAGCGTGTACCACAAGGAGAGGGATCTAGGGATAGTAATAATATGGGAGGTATAGAGGTAGCAAGTTACAGCAGCCTATAGGTAAAGCAAATAGGGTTTTAGGTGCCTCTCCGGAAAGGCTCTAATTATAAAATCCAAAGAGGTGGTGTTACCATAATGATACCAAGGAAATATTAAGAGCCACCACTCATAGAAAATGTGTGCAGTTTGGTCACACAACAACCGTCAGGAAGGATGATCAGAGGACGAGCTAAGAACTCACGCCTATAGCAGAAGACGCTGACAGAGAACAGGCAAGCTTTAATACAATACACACCTAGAAAGGAGGCTGGTTATGGAGGAGATAACTGACAGAGATGTTTATAGATAATTGAAGGCAATCCAGATAACAAAAGTGCAGATAGAATTATTAAACAGAGTAAGGACAGTGCACTAGACCAGGAAGAGCCATAGCTGAAGAAAAGCAAGAGGAGACGCTATAAGCTTGTAAGAACAGAACGCGCTTCTTAATCAGAAAGTAGTATAAATGCATAGGAATGATAATACCTGACAGAACAAGGTATAGAGAGGCAGAAAAGTATAGATTCTCAATCTAATAAAATTAGATAAGCCTCAAACCAACATAGAAGATATATGAAGATGAGGGGTATGGGGATGTTGGCAGACTTTTTGGGTAGTTGAGCATTGATGAGGGTGATTTGTGGTGCATCCGTTGTAGGAGATTGCTGTTGGTGTGGGTCTCTTCAAAGAGGTGGTAGTGGCTCTGATGTTGTAGTGTTTTTAATACCCGAAAACCCATGCCTCCTGAGGGGAAGAGAAAACAAATATAACAATACAAAAACCTTAAAATAAATAGATTTTAAACCAACAAAGAAACAAAAAACACAGTAATCTATCTTTCTTATATCTATGTCTATGGTCTAATGTCTTATATGTATACTCTTTATAACCCAATAATTCCGCACAGTGTTCTTCTTTGGATCTTGTGTTAAGAAAAATTAGTCTAGTGTTTCGTCGCAGTGCATCGATGCGGCTGAATGCGCTCCCCAGCCACCATGTGATCTTGATTCCTTGTATGTATTTACTTATTCATATCTCACAAGACGAATGCTTACTTGGGCTTCATAACGAGTTTTCACGAGTATTTTCTCCTTATCATACCATCATGCAATCACTAAACGGATGATGGACGCCTTGATTTTCACCCCTGTTCTACCTGTTTAGAATATTCGCTCGAAAAAACACAATATCTCCAAACACAGCTTGCAAAACCGAGGATTCAGACTGAGAACTTTGGCTGGAGTTTTTGGGTATTGACAAGGATGAATGATAAGATTTTGGCGAAGCAATCGAATCCGGATTTGGATTCAGAGATTGTTGAGTGATTTTTTCACCATGAAGTGAATGTGGCGCAAACACGATATGAAGCAGGATATCTCAAAGTTTATGGGGATGGATTCGCCAAAACTTGGTGGGCAGGTGGGGTTTGTAGACGAAATTGATTCGATTTTGGTGAAGATCAAATGTGTCTGGATCGCGAGAATTCTTCAAGTGATTCTTCACCATTGAGTAGACTGAGAAGCGCATAAAACAATACAACACGATAGCTAAAATCAAAAAGTTATGACGAGCATAATCGGACTAACTTGGTGGATGAGTGGTTTGGATGACAGATAACAAGTCGATTAAATTTTTAGTTCAGGTCCACATCCAGATGGGATACAAAACGGCAAACTACCTCAGCCTGGCGGAGGTAATGTGCTACATAACCGAGTTTACAACACCTCTAGTGGGTTCATCTTTACATATCCTCTGGAAATTCCATTTGATGTCATAGAGAACCATTTCAAATATATCAGTTGTTCTGCCCCCAATCTTAATATATGTTCAGCCTATTGAAGATCTTTAAATCATTACTGTACAGTGGAATGTGTGACTTATCTGTTTTCTTTGGAGGTTTTCAATTGGATGATTCGGTGCATCCGCATCCTTATTAGGCTGTTGCGCAGATAGGGTATGTGCACCCCCCACCCCCCACCAATGATAACGACAAGATTGTAAATTTTTTCTGAAGCCTTGAGATGTCCTGAGCATGAACATCGAAATGTTAACAGTGAGAATATAGGGATGCACTAAAAGAGAGTTATAATTTGAGCCCTTTAAGGGAGGTACCATAAAATGAGAATCGCAGCTCTGCGTCAAACGTGAATATGTAACACGAATATAAATATATAAATAAACCACTCTGATACATTCTCGGTGATCAAATGCATGATCGACTGTGATGAAATGCGGGGATAAACTGTTGCTTAGATTATCTGTCATACGGATAATGTATGCAATTCGATAGTTCATAATACCTCTACTATATGTGCCAAATGTAAAGTATTGGGCAATACGATATTACACACATATTGAATAAGACTCGGTAGTTTTCACTCTGAAATTGATCCACAAATGGAAATTAAAGAACTCATTAGAGATTTGGTAACCACTGAAGTATATCATCACAAGAAATTAAGGGTGCTAGCCACTCATCCAAATTACAACATAATGAATGAATGGACATGAATCAGCCATACAAAACATACACTACCAGATCTGAACTCATAAAGGAACAACTAGAGTTAAATTCTGTCATTCTACTCATGATAGGATATCCCTCAATCATTTTGAGATTCTTAACAAGCAATGTCTTACTTCTGGTTTCGGCAATATAGAGTTTGCAAGCCACGCAGCCCGCAGATTACTCACTATTTTACGAGTAACCAAAAACAATCAAACAACAGCACACACCCCCCGACAACAATCCATTATAAAAGAAGCTCAAAATGCTTAGTCAGACACTCCTATACATATTTTCAATTGTATATATCTTATTTAAATTTCCATGTACCTCAATTGAATATCAGACTACTATACACAAGTGACCCTCACCTCCTGGCCCACTGGGTACAGAACATTCTCCGTAATAGAAAGAGACTTGCTCAAGATTGGTCCATGCGCAAGCCAGACACGGCGCCAGCAGAAAGGGCTAGATCATCCATAACTGGAGATCCTGCATTGTATTTTCATCCCCTGATTTATATTCCGATCGCCTAATATATCCGCAGTGTCGTAAATCATCAATGTGGTATTCATAAGCTCCATATTGCATTATTCTCAATTAGTTTTGGTTCCTTGGGGGTTGATCTTGTGTAACTACCTCGCAACTCGCGTTTTATCACCATCGATGTGGGACACCTCACTCAAAAGGTTTTTTCGTAGTCATCCAGCAAAGATGGACACTCTAGTTCTTCACGTATCTCAATATAGAGCATGGCCCTTGTTTTAAGTTTGTCCCCGGTGGTCTACCCATGTTCCGATAGCATCTATCTCTTACACATCTCCTTACTGTACTTCTGCACTCTAGGTCTCTGCTGTCATGTTAGTGGTGGTACAATCCATTTCTGTGACTCGATTCTTGTTAGCATTCTCTAGAGAGAGGTCTGACAAGACAAATTGGTCCTCTCTACTCTGTTCGGACTGGTCTATGGTTCTTCAGATTTTTTGGATGAGGAAGTGTGTTACCTTTGTGACTCTCCAATCTAATTTATCACCCATCATCTTGGATAAGATTTTGCTTTAGATAGCTCAGAGCGCTAGCTGATATGTACGAGTAAGCCACTCGAAACAATGTTGCTTATCGCAGAATTTAAGCAATTACCACTCTGGCGCGCACTCCGGCTTCTAAAATTTAGATCATATATTGATAAAGTTGTTATACAAAATATTTCTTTATCAAAGATATCACCAATGGGATCAATTCGCACTTCGCATGATTTGCTGCTCTCGCCTGTGTAGTGTTGTGGTGTGTGTGTGTGTGGTGTGTGTGTGTGTGTGGTGTGATATATGTGATTCTCAATCTATCTATCTATCACCAATTTCCAGCAATCTCGTGTGTGTGTCGTGTGCTGTAGTGTCGTCGACCGCTGTTTTCGACAACCCACATAGCGTCGACTCTCATTAGAACTTGCCAGGACCACAATTCTGAGCAGACCTGAGTACGTCGACGTCTTTTCAAAGGTATTTGACCTATTCAACATCGCGCCACAAGTGCTATCCCAGTTAATCGGCCATACTTATTTACACCAATGACATGACACGTGCTGTGGCCATTTTTACCAACCAATGACACATGACAACCCAAAGTTTAGCACTGACCGTAGGCGTGGGCTACGCGTAGGCGGTGCGCGAACACCGCGGCCAACGATGCACGTCACGGGACACGATACGCCCGGTTAAATGAGCAGCGAATGTCATAGGCAAAGCACAGATCGGGAGGTAAACATAGATTTATAATTGGAATATTCAATCAATCTCTGAGAGTGGAAGTGGATAGGTTTGTCGCGAGAACGCAGAGAGCGAAGAACGGTTGCTAGGTTTGAGCGTTTCATGCTCGCCGTTTGAAATTTTATTTTTTTATTTTGACACGCTAAGCGCCACGCAACGTCACGGCAGTCGAGATGCGAAGGAGCAGGAGCCATGTGTGAGTTGTTGTTTTGGCACGAGGTTTTGAAAAGTTCTTTTAAGAACTCTGTGTTGCATGTAAACAGATGCTCAAGTCACGTTACGGGCTACAAGCACATAGGACGCACAGTATTTATAAATCGGATATATTACCTGATAGAGCTTACATCCGTAAATAGTATGTCCAATGATCTCAGGCATGAATGTCAAAGCAGGTGCTTATCCTCAACATCTCTTCAACTCGAAGAAGCACTCTGCTCTGAGGAAATTTTCGAGCCCATCATACAGATCGTAATGAGAAAATGTCAATAAAAACTTAATGCCAAAAAATCATTATGCTTACCTTAATGAGCACCTTGAGCTTGCTTCTTGGAAATAAGATGGTCAAGTCGTGGTTTGATGGGGGAAAGCGCATCACCAACACTAAACATTCCCAAACATACCACATACCGTAAGTTGTGCAATTCAGAAGTGTAAATGCTATTTCTAAGGCTAATTATCATGCTCTCACATTGAATATGATACACAGTATAACAGTACGAGAAGACTAACCCGATTCAAAAAGAATCACTGGTTGTGTGAATGTTCACAACCTACAAAAAACGTAAAAACAAATTGATTGGCATGTCTTTTGACTAAAGAATTATCACTGTCTGGCCAATATTCGAATGAAGGAAGGTCTAACTGTGTCATGTCTGAACTGTCAGATGCTGCGTTAGCAGATAAGTATTCTCTAATCGTTCTTTATCAAAGTAACCAAGCGGACAAGCGAACTCAAAAATCCACAACTCTTCTGAAGCCGGTATACACTGCGAATGAAATTAAAAATTCCGGAAGTTTCTCACTATGCTCCTAGGGGGTACTCGGAAAGAAATTCTGTTTCAACTTTTGTTGACTAAACTCGGACTCAAGACACCCACTCAACTTGCTGGTTCTCAGTGAGCCCAGATTCATGTCCTGAATAATCTCGATGAGTACGGTTACCAAGTTTCACACTCTAGAATACAACAATCTGAAGTTGTCCATCTTTCATTTTCTGATTCTCAAAGATCACCCTCTCGCCTCTTTTTCTTGCAGCCTTCAATTCTTGTCACACTACCAGCAACACTGAACTCCGCTTCCTACCTTGCATGATCATGTTGCGGCTGATTTAACTGGTCAAACACACCCTCTTCCGACAGGTGTCATAACCACACCAATTTAGGCACAAATACGTTATCATTCTATAGTAATGATCAAGCAGTGGTGAGTGTTTCTCCTCTAAGGAACATGGGACCTTCATGTCTCGTTCATAGAGTAGCGATTAGCATTACACCGTCTCTGAAGCCACCTCACCTCAACCATGTGGTACAGAAGCCTGCAAAGTGGATCGATCACAGTCTTCAACAGTGCACAAGCAAAACCACCCTTGAGATTGAAATAGCACTCTCTCTGAATGAATGTTCCACAGTTTTACAGCAGCTACACTTACATAGACTTTGCACTTCCACGTTCTGGGAATCTGCATTGTTGCCAAGATCTCTCTCTCGATGTAAGAAAAGAGCAGTGGGCTCTCATTTGCATCTTCCGCCCTCAATTTGGATCTGTTTAAGGCAAACACCACACGATGGGACCTCCTGTCATGATCAGGCAGCAGCACCATCTGTGCACACACCTACGCAGTTCTTCCAATCAATACTCTTGTCAGTGAAGTATTTGTCAAAGCAGAGCATAACATCATCTGCAGCTGTTTTAGTGGGAAGTTCTTTGCAAAACAGTAGATCCTCATGAACATCACTGTCC
>CM068956.1:142035479-142051531 GCA_035128595.1 Eptatretus atami
ACCCCATCCCCTAAACTAGTGCTCCTTTGCCCGGGCACGAGGATGTTCGCCACATCCCGGCTAGGGTATCGTGTACTCGGGGCAAGGCTCTACGAACCTTGCGTCTTCGCCAGGGCGGCGGTTTTCGACAAACACGTCCCCTCCGTTGGGGCGATAATTGACAGCGTAACGTCGCCCCATTAATTTCAACAACCGCTCGCTCTCGAGCCGTCCGCTATGTGAAGCACCGTGCGCCACTCACCTGGATTTCGTGCTGCGAGATCCACGGTGACGTCACTCGCACACAAACCGCACCGCGAGCTTGCAATGCAAGCGGGACCGGCTGTGTCGTCCCGGGGACCCGCTCCGCGCGTCCCGCGAACAGTACTCGCGGCGAGCCGCATGTGGGCCCTCTGTACACGGGCTCACATGGGGCCACGTGCTTTCCAAATTCACACCATCGTCGCCATTTTAACCGTGTGCGTGCTGGTTTTGTACCAAGCACGAGACGTTTCTGCACTGGCTTTCCCAACCGAAGTCGTCTTTATTCGCTGGCTTCCCCAAGAATTTGGAAATTCTTCCTCGTTGTTTCACAACCCAGAGTTTTCATCGGATCTTCGTGAAACTTGTTTGTTTAACAGCCTACAGTTTGCATCAAAACTTCCTGAAAGTTGGCAGATATATGTATAAATACCCTGCACAGACAGTAACCATCTCCGATTTTGGAAATTCCTCGTAGAAAAAAAGTTATGACATCAAAATATCTCCACTAATGGAAATCGCCGAAAAAATTATCTCCGAAACTAGGCAAGCTTTTTGAATTCTGTTTGTGGAATCGAACAGGGCATTAACAGAGATGAATTACCGCACATATGATACATCACTATGACGTCATATCAATTTTTCTGACGTCATTCCTATTTTTTGACATTTTTTGTTTCACAACCCAGAGTTTTCATCGGATCTTCATGAAACTTGCCATGTATATGCAGAATGCCCCTGGTGTTGCCCGGGTTCTTTTTGAATGTATACATATTCTCTTTTGTCCGGAATGTATACATATTCTCATATTCTCTCACTCTCTTTTGTCCGGAGCCAAAAAGCCCACGCGCAGGCAGTAACCATCTCCGATTTTGGAAATTCTTCGTAGAAAAAAAGTTGTCGTCATAATATCGCCGCTAATGGAAATTGCCTGTACCATTATCTCCGAAACTAGGCAAGCTGTTTGAATTTTGCGGGAATCAAGCCGGGCATTAGCACAGATAATTTGTCGCAAACCTGATACATCACAATGATGTCATATTCGTTTTTATGACGTCATCATTAAGAGGACGAGGATCTTAGCTCATTTGAGCTTGTTTTTATAAATTTGATTTTTAAAGAATAACATTTGAAGTATATTTTATCCATTTTAATACATACACTAACATTTTGTAGACTTGCCATTTGCAGATATCAATGCTTTTGCTCTTTCAGGCAGAGACAAACAAGTTCTGAAATTTTCTCTTGTGGGATTTCTGCCTAGGCTTCCAGCAAAAGGTTTAGCAATTCTACCCATGATGTTGGTTTCCTGGAATTTTTCCGCACAGCTCGATCCAATATGGCCCAGAGGCGTTTCATGGGATTCATCTCAGAGACTGACTTGGCCAGTGAAGTCACTTGATCCCATTTCTGTCCTGCCATTCTTTGGTCTTTTTTGCAGTGTGGCATGGAGCTCCTCCATAAACAGAATGTTGTTTTTCACCATCTGACCAGTGGAGAAGACTGGGAGACGTCCATTCTCAAGGGATAGAAATGTATATCGTAGTGTTGAAGTTGCCAACACACTCCACAACCTCTGACCGGCCAGCACTCCAGATTGCTCCCAACACCATCACTGAAAAACCACCGTGTTTGACAGTCGGCTGCAATCGGTTCAAAGAGAACTCTTGACTGGGAAGTCTCCAGGCCCCCTACACGTCCACTGTCAGAAAATTGAGGAAATTGGGACTCGTCTGAAAAAATGACAGTTTGCCAAATCTCCAAGGGTCTGGTGGCCATCTCGTCAGCCCACTTCTTTCTCTGAGGTTTTCTCCTCGCTGCTCTCCCTTCGTAGCCCAGTTGATTGATATATGAGCCACACGGCACTGAATGAGTGCAGCACATTTACTGGCTCAGTTGTCCCACTTCACACGATATCGTGGTGCATAGATATGTAATCCGGCCTGGGATGACCAAATCAGTCAGCCACCTTAACCATTTTGACATGGTTCACCCGGATTCGTACCAGACAGCTGCAACAATATAATGAAAGCAGGAGGCTTCCATTTTGTTGGGATCTCTTCCACCTGGGTGGTGGAACTATGTTCCACAGTACTCGGGCTTGGCTTGCTTTCATATCAACTAGTGCTGAGCTTGCTTGCATATCTTCACTCGTCTCTTTTGTGTACATTCTGCAACAGAAAGTACAGGATGTTATATTCATCAAATATTATTAAAGTACAAATTTTTGAAGTGTCAGACAAACACTACAAAATATGTGAATATAGTGGTTGTTTTGAAATGTAAGATGTTACTTAATATAAAGATGAGAATGACAGATTCAGCAGTGACAATCAATGGTCCTAAAATTTGATGTGTATTCTCAGTTGCTCACAAGCCTAGACATTAAGGTGGATGAGAATATGGCTAAATAGTGGCAATTTTTGAAGTTAAAGATGGAAGTAATTTTGAATTCCAAAAATGATTGCCATGAGGAAGTTCAGAAGGACAACCAAAATATTCGCTGACCCTAAAAATGGAGTTAGATTCTTTAGAATCAAGTTTCTAAGGATGTATAAGTCAGTATAAAAGGTCACATACCAATAAGTATGGGCAAGATGGCTGTCATTTTGAAAGCCAAATTTTCGACCATTAGAATGATAGAAAAAATTGGTATCAAGTGTTTTTGTGTTCAGAGGGGTTGTAATAATATTTCCCTGAAGCTCCTAAGATTGTACCCAAAAATTCATGAGCCGCAATTTTGTAACGCAAGTTGACCGACTATCTGTATCCTTTCTTCATAACGATGTTACATTTGAAACTCTCCAATCCTCTAGTACCTGTCTTTACTCAAATGAGTTGTACATGATGTCATCAAAGAGCAAACATCACGCTTGTTTTCTTGGTCATAACCTTCAACACTCTCAGGACCCTAAAAGCTTTCCCACTATTTATTTACTTCTTCTACTCTGACCTGGAACTCCCTTAAAAGCTCCACCTCACCTTTTAAATGGATGCTCTCAACTACTGATAATTGCCAGAAATAAAACAAGAATATATATTTATTGCTTTGTATTTACCAAATATGTCTTACTTGTGTGTGTATCTGACAAGGATCCATCACGGAATCACAGAGCATATCGACTCGCTGTTTCAAAGCTTGAACCTCCAATCATTCCTTTCATGCCTTTGCTGATGAAAGGTGAGCCTGTTTCTCTCGAAAATGAAGATTGTGTTGTTTAAATGTTTAACAAAAAATTATTTAATTTCCAGGTGGTATTTTCAGCCTGAAAGAGACCGGGTTTTGTGTGTGTGTGTGTGTGTGTGTGGTGTGTGTGTGTGTGTGTGTGTGTGTGGCCAGGCCATAACCTTTTCACCATATGAGATTTTGTCATCAAACTTTGAGAATACAGAGAAAATAATGAATAATCGGTCAAAATGTGAAAGGGCAAAGTCATAGTAACTATAAATAGCATTAGTAGTCGTGCCGCAACACCTACTGAACGAGACCCCGCAACACCTACTGAACGAGAGTGAGAGAGATGGTTGTAGGGTGCTGCACTATATTGTGAGGGGTATAGCAAGGATGAGAGAGAGAGAGAGAGAGAGAGAGAGAGAGAGAGAGAGAGAGAGAGAGAGAGATATACATATATAGAGATATATAGAGATAGAGATAGAGAGTTAGCAGTGTGAATATGTTATACGTTATGAACAACACTTTATCAAATTCCAGCTCTGTTGTTGAGGCGACGGTTGGTTCTCCAGCGGTCTCTGTCGACTTTCTCAAAGATAAGTTTCCAGTCATTGTTTGTCATGTCTTGAGGGTTTATTTTGTTACCTCCTTGCTTACTGTGTTCCTAGTTCGGTTTTGTTTCAAAACTTATGCCTTTTGGTGAGTTTTCAGCCGTCTTGACATGTCGGTTCCCTGAGGCCAACCTGTCTTCCATCTTTGTGCACGATCGTGTTTATTGTATTTTCTCCTTATTACCAGCAGTTATTATTTTCACCACTTTTCCATCCACCTCCTTCCATCCCTCAACTATACCTCCGTTTCATGTCTTCAAATATAAAAAATACAACAAAAAAAACCTGTTCCCCCTCACCTTATACCCCACGTAACCACATGACTTCTGGACCGAATCTTCCTGCTTCTTCAGTTGCCAATTTACCATCTTCCTTATACTTTAGCTGACCCACATTTACTTAATCTTTATCAATAAATAAATAAATAAAACGGTCTCTTAAAATATTACAACTTCCCCTTTCACACATGGGGTTCTCTGTGTTGTATATTAATTCCCTACTCCTTCTTCTTCAAAAGACTGTTTTCAATTTGATCTTTTCTTCATCTCGTGTCTGAAAAGTCCCACTGTTACAACATTTCTTTCTCCATTCTCTTCAACTCCTTCATCGCATCCCTCACGTAATGTCTTTAATCACACCTCTGACTTCAAAATTAAAATTCCCAGTTTGCAATGTATGTTCGTCTTTCATAAATCGTCCTTTTTTTCCAACTTCGGTCCCAATTCACCCCACCTCCTTAAATCTACCTCCTCCTAACTCCTCACTTGATATACACTCCCCTTACCCTCCCATCTTGCCCTCATCCTACCTCCATTCTTGGCACTTCTTTACTGTCTTCTGCTTGACTAACAGCTCCTCCTCTGGTGTTCCAAAGTGTGGTGTTCCAACATCTGTGGGCTCCATTCTAACCTAACAGATATCTCACTCTCTCAATCAGTACACTCCTCAACATTTCAAACATGCTCTTTCTTTCCTCTCTTCACACCTCCCCCTCTTCCCAACACATAAAATGTTGTACCCCCCTGCCTGCTCCCTTCTTCATCATACCACTACCATGTGTCATCCCTCCTCTCTCCCACCTCTCCCATCGCCCTCCTGCCCCTTGGTCATGCCTGCTCTCATCATCTCCCTCCCTCTCAAAGTCTCCTCTCACCTTCCTGTCAAAGCAGCTTTCACACTCTTCCCCCTCTAAGCTTCCTCTCACCCCTCCCTGTCAAAGTAGCCTTCACACTCTTCCCCCTCCATGCTTCCTCTCACTTTTCTCAAAAATCCCCCTCACCCTTCTCCTCAACTCTCCCTCCCACCCTTCTCTAATCTCCCTCCTCATAGTCCAGGAGCCCAGAAGGTTGATTCAAGTGAAAAGCGCCAGAACGTTTGACCTCATGGGCTGATGGGGTCATCCACCGAAATCACAAAAATGCATCTACTCCCGGGTATGACCCGCGGCTTTCCCCCGAAATCACTCAATTCGTGACGCCATTACCGAAAACCTAATTTCCTCAATATCGAGCAAACTATGCATGATAATATCACAAATAAGGTGTCCATACCTATGTTTCATGGTCAATCATTACCCTGATGCTATGCATATTGCTAGAAAATGTATGCACTCGCACAGGCTGAATGCGTAAACTCTGTGTTTGCTTCTAAATCTTGTGTCCCAAACCCATTGCTTTCTGGAGCCACCTTACCAGTCACACCCAGCTATTCCTGGACTATGTGCCTTTTCTCTCGACAATGTGGAGATTTTGCTGTCAAACCTCGACTGATTCTGCACACCGTCCAGACGGCATCAGCCCACGTGTCTTAAAAACCTGTTCTGCTGCTCTTGCTCACCCTCCCTCTGATCTGTTCACCCTCTCATTCACTCATGGTCATCTGGCATCTGCTGGAAATCAGCAAACATTACCACTTTGCATTAAATAGTTGCAAAAGCAGATCCTGCAACTACAGACCAATCAGCCTTTTCCCAATCATCAGCTTGGTTATGGAATCCTTCATCATTAAATCCTTCCATCATCCATCCATTGGGATCATACTCTGCAGAGCTTTGGTGCTGCCTAAGCAGACTCCTCGGCTATTGGGCACAATTCAGGACGGGTGCCCACTCTGACACAGGATACCAGCAAGGTGGCACTCATTTTCCGACCTCAGAAGGATGACAGGCAGAGTCAACCCACCTGGTATTAATTAAACAGATAAGTGGGATTTGAACTCAGGATCTCAGATCTAGGCCACTCACCCAAAGACACCAACACATTAAGCCAACACCAGGCATTAATCCTTTCTCTTCTCTAATGGCTTTATTTCCGATCATCAATTTGGATTCAGAACAGGTCACTCTACCTTGGACATGCTGCTTCTGCTTTCACAACAATGGATGGAGGTCATCAATGCCAGGCATGCGATCAGAGCCCTCTCCTCGACATATTGCCTGCTTTCGTTACAGTCTGGCACCCTGCCCTGCTCAGCAAATCTCTTCTTATAGTATCCATGGCCCATCTCCACTCATGGCTCACAGACTTCCTCTCCTGTCGCAGCCAACGTGTGGCCCTAAATCGAGTTCTCTCATCCCTCTTCCTGTCTAGGCTGGAATTCCTCACGGCAGTGTTCTGGGACCTGTGCTTTTTCTGGTTTTCATCAGTGATCTCTCCGACTCTGGAAAATCCTCCACATGTCTTTGCTGATGAGTCCACCCTCTGCCATTCCATCTTTCATCCCTCAGGTCGGCAAGCAGCAGCTCTTCACTCTGTACACATCTGTATAAAATCACAAGCTGGTCCAACACTTGGAACATGTCTTTCAATCCTGACAAATCTTGCACTCACTATGTCTCTCCAAAAGACCATCTGAAAACCCCTCTCGAAGAAGTCCTTTCCTTCAAGCTTCTGGGTCTCACTATCTGCAATTATCTTCCCTGGGAAAGCCACATTTCCAACCTGGCTCCAAAGCCAGTCGCCGACTGGGCATCCTCCATCGTGCAAAGTCCTTCCTTGGCACACCTAAGCCCCTGACAACGTACAAAGCTTTCATCACAGTCTGATGGAGTACTGCTCTCCCTATCAGCTCGTGCTCCCGCTTTCACCTTTCTCGCTTTCACACCGTGGAAGCCAAGGCATTTAGTCATTGGTATCTCCCACAATGAGGCTGAGATTTGGGTCTCACTTTCTCACCGCAGGCAGGTCAGTGATTTTTCTGTCTTCTGCCATCTCTCTGCGGCCTCGCCCACCTGCAATGTGTGTGATATACCCACCCCAACATTCTGCAGGGTGGTCAAGGTCCGTCCACCAGCAACCCTCTTCTGGTAATAAAGTACCAAAATCAAGAAACACTGCTCACCTTCTCTCTTTCATTCCTCCACTTTCCGCCTTTGGAATAAACTCCCACACTCTCTTCAATCCATTCTTCCCTCCAGGCCTTCAAAACAGCAGTTCATTACCACTTCTTATCTCCCCCATCCAAGACTCGATCTTTTCTACCCCGTTAATCCACCCAAACCACCTCTATAAAATTCCCTGCTTTCCTTTCTGAAAGTCCATATAGTGTGAGGACCTGAAAGTCCCTGTAGTGTCCATCTTGTTTACCACGTGTACCCCGCCCCATCCTTCTCCCTTCCTCATGTCTCTGTTCCTCACTGTTGTTGTGCTTCCCTCTCCCACCCTTCTTATCTCCTGCTCCCTTGTTGTACGTTCTGTGTGTTAGCTCTTATTCGAGCCTCGACATTGCATACAAAAAAAATAAAATCAGACACACATTAGTGTTTGGCCGATATCGGAATTTTTCGGTAATTGGCAGGTTGAATTATGTGTGATTACCAACTACAGTACGTACTGTATCCAACCCAAAAACCTTGAGTAGCTTTCACTGAAAAACAACGTTGCATTTATATACACATTTCAAGAATATGTTCACAAACATTGTGTGACTGGTGGAAAAAAAAAATTGGCTCGGTCATTTAGAAAACACATTAATAAGGCAAACGGCTCTGAAATTGGGTGTTATTTCACAACTTGTTCAGAATGATGGAGCTCGATCCACTCACTCCAGATTACAGAGGATGAACCATTCGGTCAGGATGACAGAGCACAAACCACTCGCTCAGAATGAGGGAGCACAAACCACTCGCTCAGGATGATGGAGAATGAACCACTCACTCAGGGTTACGGAGCACAAACCACTCGCTCAGGATGATGAGGCACAACCACTCACTCAGGGTGACGGAGCACAAATCACTCGCTCAGAATGATGGAGCTCGATCCACTCACTCCAGATTACAGAGCATGAACCATTCGCTCAGGATGATGGGGCACGGACCACTCGCTCAGGATGCGGAGCACGAACCACTCGCTCAGAATGACGGAGCACGAACCACTCGCTCAGAATGACGGAGCACGAACCACTCGCTCAGGATGACGGAGCACGAACCACTCGCTCAGGATGACGGAGCACGAACCACTCGTCAGAATGAGGGAGCACGAACCACTCGTTCAGGATGACGGAGCACGAACCACTCGTTCAGGATGACGGAGCACGAACCACTCGCTCAGGATGACGGAGCACGAACCACTCGCTCAGGATGACGGAGCACGAACCACTCGCTCAGGATGAGGGAGCACGAACCACTCGATCAGGATGACGAGCACGAACACTCGCTCAGGATGACGGAGCACGAACCACTCGCTCAGGATGACGGAGCACGAACCACTCGCTCAGGATGATGAGGCAAAACCACTCACTCAGGATGATGGAGCAGAACCACTCACTCAGAGTGACGGAGCACAAATCACTCGCTCAGAATTATGGAGCTCGATCCACTCACTCCAGATTAGAGAGCATGAACCATTCGCTCAGGATGACGGAGACGAACCACTCGCTCAGGATGACGGAGCAAGAACCACTCGCTCAGAATAAGGGAGCATGAACCACTCCGCTCAGGATGACGGAGCATGAACCACTCGCTCAGGATGACGGAGCATGAACCACTCGCTCAGGATGACGGAGCACGAACCACTCGCTCAGGATGACTGAGCATGAACCACTCGCTCAGGAGGACGGAGCACAAACGACTCGCTCATGATGACGGAGCACAAAGCACTCGCTCAGGATGATGGAGCATGGCAATAGTCCAGTGAGTGAGCGATTCGCTCAGAATGACAAAGCGCATTACTGCTATCGACTTCATGGTGCTTGCCAAGTGGCTTAGCACTCAAGCAAGCACTCCAATTAAATGGTTGATAAGGAATGGCTGGCCAGGCTGTGGCAGCACACATGTAGGATCCCTTTAACTTAAAGCTGGTCTTCAATGCACACAAAGCAGTGAATGAAATAAAATGAATTCGTTCAAATAATGAATTTATCCACAAAAGATTGCTGTGTAATGTTGAACAACCCTGGAGACATCTCAAAGTTCAATCGCCCGTGAAATAAATGTTGCAGATAATCCGCCACGTTTCCTGGTCGTTTGTGCACGCGTCAGTTTGGGGTCCGCACACACATTGTAGCATTATAAAAAAATGTCCGTTTTTTTACCAGATTTGCTTTGATTCTCTGCTTCCACCTCGTGAAACCTCGAAAATATGGACAGATCTGACAGACACTATGGTAGCAATCCTCTGGGGGACAGGGTGTGAGGTCCAGCAGTAAATGCATCAATCCTCGAGCTCAATGAAGCTGGTTAATTTTGGCACGTTCCTAATCTTTTGTTCACTCAATATAATCCTCCAAACAGGAGAAAAGATAAATTTAGTGCAATGGAAATTTCACATTTTCTTGTGTATCTCTGGAGAAGGAGGGAACTATAACGTAATTGCTTGATTAAAGTAAATAGGTACATCAGCTTCGTTATAAGACTCGTTTTTTCTTTGAATTATCAGATTTCACTCCAGATTTTGACACTTATTGAGTCCGGACGATAGCCGATCCTCAAACCGAAAAAATATTTCCATAATATAATTTATTAGTCCATGACAGTAGATCGTAGAAAATCATATCATATAATGCATGAATCATCCAAGCTCCAAATTTGAAAACTATATTACTTAGAAAAGCGATGTATACAGTGATTCAATCTATGATAAACAGGCATTCGATAATATGAGTGAGTAAAGTGAAAAAAAAAAAACTTTATCGTTGAGATATCGTTTTGGCCTGTTCCAAGATGAGTCATGGTTGAGCACGCCAAAAAACATGGTGGCTTCAGACCCAGTGAAGTTACCAAGGATACGTCTTGAGACCCCAAAGAGTGAGGTGACCAAAGTGCGCTTGAAAAGGATATAATTAAATAGGGCTGTAATTATAACACCAATTTTGAAGATAATTAACGCAAACACCCAATTTTCAACTCATGCTCTTTCTTGAGTTTTATTAGTATGCATGCAAAGTTTCAGCTGCTAGATTTCATGGTTTTGGAGTTATGGGAGATGCACACACACACACACACACACACACATACAACACACACACACACACACACACACACACACACACACACACACACACACACCCACACACACACAACACACACACACTTACTGTACATTTATTCGTATAGCTTGAGCTTCAGTGTTCTGACCAGACCATAACATTTTTACCATTTGAGCTTTTGTCATCAACTCTTCAACAAACCTTTATTATGAGAATATGAAGGACATGGTAAGGGGATTTTAAATGAAATATGTATTTAAATATTTATTGCATAACAAATTGGGGAATGTTGGTGTGTTGGAAAAATAACAATTTCCACAAGTTGGATCAGCATACAAACGGAGAATCATTAATTTCTTATATACAGAGAAGAACAATTGAAGATTCAATGAAAAAAGCCCGAAGCAATTCCTCTTATGCACAATTTGACATTCCAAAGATGGAGGGTGAGAAGCATGAGGCAAAAGCACTCAAAATTGCAATCCGTCTCCACTTTGGGTGGGAGGAGAGAATGAGACATCATGGCAAAAGTTTGCAGTGTTATCAACCAGGTCACCCTGTTTCTATGCAGCGAGTAAGACCTTTTTCATCGTAAGATTTTCATTTTATCAATATGTAGGTCAAAAGACTCTTGGAAAGGAAAACATTACTGACAGCCAATTTCACTCTCAAACAAATTAAATTTATAACGTACATCAACAATCAACAAGTGAAATACAACTGAAAATACATTAATATATTATTTTTCTTCCACATCCTCCCCTTTTTTGTATCAGAAAATTTTTGAATAATTATATTACACATCATCACCACACCCTTGACCCATGTCAGTCAGACTAGAATCTGTGACTTAGTACAGTTTACAATGGTACGCTGCAGCAACTTCTTCCATGGTTGGGGTGTCGGCGACTAAACCGTCTCCCCACCAAGCTCTTGGTGAGGAGGGTGTATGATTGGACACCCAGCAGGATGAAGAACAAAACTGTCAAAGGCGGAGAAGCTCCTTGTGAGCCAAAGCCATCTATATCTAGTGCCCGACTGTATCTGGCGGACATCCTCCTGCAGTTGGGTTACTACTTATTCGAGGTTTGGGTGGCAGGATTTGCACTCGGCCACCGTAAAAACCCTTCATTCCGCAAAACATTCCAAAAGTAAAAAAAAAATCTGAAAACCCACTCCGTTGGAGTACCTCTGTGCATCTTAACCTTTCGCAGGGCAGCTCACCGGATGACGGGATTGGGCAAAGCCCTTCGGACCCCCAATCTTTGATGAATAGGATGGAAACCACGGGGTAACATTTCCAGGAGGTGTGTCGAGTGGTGCTGAGGTGTCGTCCACCAGACGGCGGTCCCTTCGGGTGGTGCCTGAATGTCCTATCCCGAAGAGAGGATGATCATCTGAGCTTAAGGCATTTGAACATCGTATTGCAGCACCTCTCTGAGTAGTAGCCTCATTTACGCAATTCGTGACCGTGGAGAGCATAGGTTGTTTCTCAGTGGATTTGTCTTCTATGAGGGTTAAATAAAATTTTTGCCCCATGCCCCTTCGCAAAAAATGCGGGCTAAACTCCGTGAGAGCCCCAAATCCAAGATGGCCACTGTCGGCCATGTTGGAAAATTATCTTCCAATGGTTGGCCTACAATGCTACACAGTATATGTGTTCTGGGCTTTTGGGTCAAGGAATTCATATTTTTGATGTTGGTTTGATGATTTGACCTACTTTTGACCTTCAAATCCGAGATGGCTGCTGATTTTCAGCTGGAAAGGTCAATTTTCAATGTTGTCCTAGAGCCTTCATAATAGGCTCTAATGAAAGTCTTTTCATGTGAGTTGAGGTATGGACAGTAGAACTACAAGTAAATGCACAGAGGTCATCTTGATGGTCAAAAAGGTAAAACATTTGTGGTTGATGAGAAAAACCTTTGCTCTCCATGGTCCTGGAGTTACTGGAGGTGACCAACGAAATGTGTATATTCTAATACATTGGCATGCATTTGTACATCAATACCCCCTATTTTAGGAAGTACAATTCTTAACCTGAATTTACAACTTTCCAATGTAACTAATGGACCGCTAGTCTCATCCGAACTGTGGATTCTCCGGCCTCACCTCTCATCATTGCTCGTACTCTCATCATATTCTCATCTGAACAGTCACAAGGTATGAGCTGCTGGGGTAAAGGGGGAGGGTGTGGCGCGACTGGTCGGCACTTCCCATTCAGAATTTCCCAGCCATGGTCAATGGGGGACGGATGCTCTAACGGTTGTAATGGAGCTGGCAATATGTGATGTAGTTCGTCCTCTCCACATGGAGATCAAAACGAGTCATCATCAAGGTGGGAGTGGATCATACTCTTCTTCTTCAGTTTGTGCCACTTAGAAGTGCCTGCCCACAGGTAACATCTGCACTCTCAGCATAAATTTTGGAGAGGACAAAAGCCTTTAATATAGCTGTGACTTTGTCCTCTAACTCCAGACTCTCAACCACTCGTCCTAGGAGCTCTCTCGCCTCAGGATCAGAGATCACCTTCTCAACACTGCTTTTTCCCATGCCATAGAACCCTGATGTGTGATCACTGCCAGTGATGACATGGAGAAGGTATGATGATATCTGCAACCTGTTCTGAAAGCATGGCACGGCAGTTGATTAACACTTCTTGCGTTTAATCAACAGATCACCTCGGAGTTGTTGCGAGACATAAGCCGCCTGGACATACACTCGGTGTCCTCGCTGTCTAGTACAACTGCTCCAGTGTAGTTTCCGGTCCTCAGCTTGGCATAGGCCGAGAGCAGCATTGTATCTGCCTCTTGATGCTTGAAGACATAGTCTCCATTTGCCACACCAGTGCTCAGGTTAGTTGACATCTCACCTCACAATATATGATGCTACTCTGCACCCGACCAACTTGTTTTTTCAACTTCCTTCACAAGCTTTTGCAGTCTGACCTTTTTCCTGAATTGACGCATTGTATGTGTATCAGCGTGTGTGAACATGTCTTCGGGCTTAGGGAAAACATTTGGGATGTGGAGATGTTTTGCTGCCGTCGATCATGCTCATCATCCTTGATGCTAAAGGGAAGGTCATACTTGTCATTGATGAGGATGATGAGGCGTGCATCAGCATGGCGTGAGAGGATGATAGCGCAGATCTTATCCAGGTAGTCACTCCAGCAGTACTCTGAGCCATCCCGCTTCCTAGCCTCTGTCCTCGGGCGTGGGGTGGCTAGCCGCCAGATCAGCCCCATGTCCATGAGCTGATGTGGTCCCGTGGTTTTCTCAGCAACTGGGTCTAGGTTGAACAGTTTACAACTTGCTCTTCGCAGTCTTGCGCATTGATCCATCTACATTGTAGAGTGAGAGGCCATCCTCAGTCACTCTCCCTCAAGGGCTGACTCAAGCTGTATCATACCTGATCCCTCCACAAGTTCTACCAGGGCTGCCAGCCCTGACCTCTCCATCTGGGCCACCTTCATGGGCACACCAGATGGTGCCAGATCTGTACACTAGCAAAATTCTTCCTCTTATCCTGTGGATGGTTGCAGTGAGAGGCTTCATCTTGGTGAACACTCGCTCTTGCAGGATTGTTTCAACCTGTGCTTGGCCATCTTGTAGTGCGTCTTGAGGTTATACACTAACTCCAGTGATGCGACCAGGCCAGACTGTAGTGACCTCAGTGTAGGTGAGGAGATGTCAAAGGGCTCAGCATCAAAATCCTTCATGCATGCCTGCAGGTCGTGAACTGCCTGCTCATCCTTCTTCATCCTCGCTGCTGACACTCAACATGTTTCCTATGGGAACGCTGGCACTTGAGGTTCCGATTCACAGTAGCCTTCACCCTCGCGACATTGTTTGTATTCCTTGTTGTTGAGAACAGTTGCTTCTCATTCTGCAAAAGCTGAAGCCATCCTTGCTTCAGCTTGAGTTCAGATTCATGGTCGTTTCTTCCAAAGGTCCAGTGGCTGGCAGGAGTAGGGTAGACCTGTCATGGACTGGGTGAAGTGATCGTTGAAGAAGGCCATTTGCTCATCTGACAGGAAAGAGCATCGCCCAATAATCTGGCAACCACCTTCCATAGTCATGGTTTGCATATGCCATCAGTCCAGGCAACATGTTGTATGTGATGATAGGTACTCTGAGCCATTTCTTGCATGACATGCATCAATACTTGGACAAGAGGTCTGACATCTCTATGAATGAGACCCAGAAGTTGCCCATGTCTGTGCCAGGTTCTCTAAACTCTGTTGATCAGCTCCTTCATGTCATCATCATCCTCAAGATGACTGTGAGCTTCCTGTAGAGCCTCCTGTGTCTCGGTGAGTGCATTGCGTAGAGTGTCAAGATTCTGCTTGATGTCCTCTGATAGTTCCTCAATACTCAAGAATCTTCACAGTCGTTTATGGATAAGGCCTCTCTCCAGAGCAGATGCAGCGCACACCCGGCCTGTAGTGCTTCCCTCGTAGTGCTTGGTCACCAGACCCCTCCACTACTACACCTGTTGTAACCAGAGTGTCTGCCATGCCAGAGCCCTTGAATCTTTTATAGATAGCATAGATGTAGACATCTGCTGGTGAAGGCGCCAAGAATCGGGATGATGTCCTTGAACAGTTCTTGGTTCTCCATCTTGACTGCAAATCAACTTGTAGGTGGGCATGTCACCAACGAGAAAGGAAAATGGAATATTCTTTTATGCATGTAGTGGGGTCATTTACAGCAATTCCGTGACCATGGAGAGCAAAGGTTTGTTCCTCATCAACCACAAATGTTTACCTTTTTGACCATCAGATGACCTCTGTGCATTTACTTGAGTTCTACTGTCCATACCTCAACTCAACATGAAAAGAGCTTTCATTAGAGCCTTTATGAAGCTCTAGGACGACTTGAAAAAATTGACCTTCCCAGCGAAAATCAGCAGCCATCTTGGATTTGAAGTTCAAAAGTAGGTCAAATCATCAAACCAACATCAAATATGAATTCCTTGACCCCAAAAGTCCAAATACATATACTGTGTAGCATTGTAGGCCAAACCATTGGAAAGATAATTTCCAACATGGCCGACAGTGGCCATCTTGGATTTGGGCTCTCACGGAGTTATCTCGCATTTTTGCGAGGGGCATGGGGGCTAAAAATTTTTATTTAACCCTAATAGAAGACAAATCCACTGAGAAACGAACCTATGCTCTCCACGGTCACGGAATTGCTGTAAATGACCCTACGAGAGGTTCTGAGACCAGATAGTGGCGTGATCATGGCAGGTGATTACACTTACTCTTGGTCTGGTAGCTCTGATGATTACCATGCCCAAGGAGTTGCTGTAGCTGTGTCCAATCAGCTGACTCCATTGATAATTGAGGCAACAACGGTCAATGAGCGTATTATGAGACGAAGGATTCGGCACTCATTGGGTGTCATTTCCCTGGTCACTGATGATGCTCCGACTGAGGCGAGTGATCTCACCGTGAAGGACGCATTCGACGCCATGCTCCAGTCTGTGGTTGATCAGTGCCCCAGGCAAGATACACTTCTAGTTTTGCAGATTTCAGTGGCATCGGGTGGAACTGATAGGGATGGTTTTGACACGTGTGTTGATCCCCATGGGTCTGGAACTAT
>CM068956.1:142052883-142066056 GCA_035128595.1 Eptatretus atami
CAATAACTGTTGCTGACCCTCCAATCAACTGTGGTCCACCTTCGCTTGTGGAAACACAGGCTGCGGTGAAACGGTTGAAATGGGGTTAAAGCTCCAGGGATCTGTGGCATCCATGCTGAACTTATCAAGGCTGGTGGAAATGCTGCACTCGTGTACCATCTTTGTGCACGATGTGATTATTGTATTCTCCTATTAACCAAGCAGTTATGATTTCACTCTTTCCATCACCCTCTCATCCCTCCAACATACCCTCCGTTTCATGTTGCTTCAAAATAAAAAACAACAAAAAAAACCTGTCCCCCTCACCTATACCCATAACCACATACTTCTCGACCGAGACTTCCTGCTTTTCAGTGCCAATTTCACATCTTCCTTATCTTTAGCTGACCCATCATTACTAATCTTATCATAAATAATAATAAAACGGTCTCAATAAAAAATATACAACTCCTTTCACACATGTTCTCTGTGTTGTATATTAATTCCTCCCTTCTTCTCAACAGACTGTTTTCAATTATCGTTTCTTCCTCTGTTCTGAAACAGTCCACTGTACAACATATCTCTCCATTCTCTCTACTCCTTCAATCGCACCCTCACGTATGTCTTTTAATCAACCTCTGACTTAAAATTAAAATATCCAGTTGGCAATTGTATGTTGCTTCATAAATCGTCCTTTTTCCAACTCGGTCCAATTCACCCACTCCTATAAATCTACCTCCTCTAATCCTCCATTGACACTCCTTACACCCTCCACTACCATCTGCCACTACTACCATTTTGAGCACTTTTAGCTGTTTTCTGCTGACAAGCAGCTCTCCTCTGGTGTCCAAAGTGGGTGTCACACATCTGTGGCTCATTCTAATCCTAACAAGATATCTCACTCTCTCAATCAGTATACTCCTCAACTGTCAACACTGCTCTTTCTTTCTCTCTTCACACCTCCCCTCTTTCCAAACACTAAAATGTGGTAACCGCCCCTGCCTGCTCCTTCTTCATCATACCACTACCATGTTTCACTCCTCTCTCCCCACCCTCCCATCGCCCTCCTGCCCTGGTCACGCTGCTCTGCTCATCCCATCTTCTCAATCCCTCTCACCTTCCTCAAAGCAGCTTTCACACTTCCCCCATCAAAGTCTCGTCTCACCCCTCCCTTTCAAAGAGCCTTCCACTCTCCCCATCATGCTTCTCTCACTTTTCTTCAAAACCCCTCACCCTTCTCCCTCAACTCCCCCTCCCACCCTTCTCTACATTCCTCCATAGTCAAGCCCAGAAGGTGATTCGAAGTGAAAACCGCCAACGTTGAACCTCATGGCTGATGGGCACCACGAAATCAAAAAGATCGCATCTACTGCCGGATGACCGCGGCTTTCCCCGAAATCACTAATCGTGAGCATACCGGGGAAAAACCTAAATCTCTCAATCGACACATGCAGATAATATACAAAAAGTGTCCCAACTAGTTTTCTGGTCAATCATTACCACTGACTATCATTTGCTAGAAAATGTATGCACTCGCACAGGGCTGAATGGAAACCTCTGTGTTTGCTTCTAAATCTTGTGTCCAACCATTGCTTTCTGGAGCCACCTTACCCATCACACCCAGCTATTCTGATAAATGTGTCCTTTTCTCTCGACATGTGGAGATTGCTGTCAAACCTCGACTGATTCTGCAACCGTCCAGACGGCATCACCCACTGCTTTAAAACACTGTTCTGCTGCTCTTGCTCACCCTCCTCTGATCCTTTCACCCTCATTCACCAATGGTCATCTGGCACTGCCTGGGAAAATCACGCAAACATTACACTTTGCATTAAATATGCAAAGGCAATCCTGCAACTACAGACCATCAGCCTTTTCCAATCATCAGCTTTGTTATTGGAATCTTCATCATTAAATCTTCCATCATCCATCCATTGGATCAACTCTGCGCTTTGGGACTGCCTAAGGCAGACTCCTCGGCTGATTGGGCACAATCAGGAGGGTCTCCACTTGACACAGATACCACAAGTGGCACCAATTGCCGACCTCAGAAGGATGACAGGCAGATCAACCCCATGGTAGTAACTTAACAATAGTGGATTTGAACTCAGGATCCTCAGATCCTAGGCACCACCCTAACATTAAGCCAACACAAGGCATTTAAGTCCTTCTCTCCTAATGGGCTTTATTTCCGATATCAAGTTGGATTCAGAAAGGTCTCTACCCTGGACATGCTGCTTCGCTGTCACAACAATGGTGAGGCATCAAGTGGCCAGCATGCGAATCAGAGCCCCTCTCCTCCGACATATTGCCTGCTCTACAGTATGGCCCCTGCCCTGCTCAGCAAACTCTCTCTTATAGTACCCATGGCCATCTCCACTCATGGCTCACAGACTTCCTCTCCGTCGCAGCCAACGTGTGCCCAAATCGAGTTCCTCACCCTTCTTCTGTCTAGGCTGAATTTCCTCACGGCAGTGTTCTGGACTTGTGTTTTCTGTTTCATCAGGACTTCGCCGACTGGGAAACCTCCACATGTCTTGCTGGATGATTCACCATCTGCCATTCCATCTTTCATCCTCAGTCGGGCAGCAGCAGCGCCTCCACTCTGTACACATCTGTATAAACAACAAGGCTGGTCCAACACTTGAACATGTCTTTCATCTGAACAAACTTTCATCACTATTCTCTCCAAAAACCATCTGAAAACCCCTCTCGAAATTCTTTCCTTCAAGCTTTGTCTCACTATACTCAATATACTTTCCTGGAGAAGCCACATTTCCAACCTGCGCTCCAAAGCCAGTCGCCGACGGCATCCCCATCGTGCAGAAAGCTTCCTTGGCACACCTAGCCCTGACCAACTACAAGCTCATCCAGTCTGATGAGTACTGCTCTCCCTATCACAGCCGTGCTCCCGCTTCACCTTTCCGCTTCACACACCGTGGAAGCCAAGGCATTAGTATCATGGTTACATCCACAATGAGGAGATTTGGGTCTCATTTTCTCACCGCAGCAGTCCAGTGATCTTCTGTCTTCTTGCCATCTCTTCTGCGGGCCTCGCCACCCTGCAATGTTTGATTACCCACCCCACATTTCTTGCAGGTGGTCAAGGTCGTCCCCAGCAACCTCTCTGGTTAAAGACCAAAATCAAGGAAACACGCTCACCTTTCTCTTTCATCCTCCACTTCCCGCCTTGTGAATAAACTCCACACTCCTGCATCCCATTCTTTCCTCCAGGCCTTCAAAACAGCAGTTTGATATAACACTTCTATCTTCCCCCATCCAGACCTCGATCTTTTTACCCTCGTTAATCCAACCAAACCCACCTCTATAAATCCCTGCTTCCCTTCTGGAAAGTCCATATAGTGTGAGGCACCGAAAGTCCCTTGTGCTCCATCTTTTTACCACGTTCTGTACCCCGCCCCACCTTCTCCCTATCCTCATCTCTGTTCCTCACTGTTGTTGTGCTTCCCTCTCCACCCTTCTTATCTCCTGCTCCTTGTTGTAACGTTCGGTTAGCTCTATTCGGCTCGACATTGCACATTACAAAAAAATAAAAATCAGAACACATTCAAGTGTTTGCCGATATGCAATATTTTCGGTAATGCAGTGTGAATATGTGTGATACCAACTACAATACGTACTGTAATCCCCAACCCAAAACCTGAGTAGTTTCCACTGAAAAAACCTTGCATCTATATATACACATTTCAAGAATTGGTTCACAAACATGTGTGACTGTGGAAAAAAAAAATTGCTCGGTCATTTAGAAAACACATAATAAGCAAACGCTCTGAAATTGGGTGTTATCCAACTTTTCAGAATGATAGGAGCTCTCCACATCACTCAGATTACAGAGCGTAATGAACCATTCGGTCAGAGATGACAGAGCACAAAACCACTCGCTCGAAATGAGGAGCACCAAACACCACTCGTCAGGGATGAGAGAATGAACCACTCACTAGGGTTACGGAGTCACAAACACTCGCTAGGATGATGAGGCACAAACCACTACTCAGGGTGACGCGAGCACAAATCACTCGCTCAGAATGATGGAGCTCGATCCACTCACTCAGATTACAGAGCATGAACATTCGCTCAGGATGATGGGCACGGACCACTCGCTCAGGATGACGGAGCACGAACCACTCGCTCGAAATGACGGAGCACGAACCACTTCGCTCAGAATGGACGGAGCACAGAACACTCGTCAGGATGACGGAGCACGAACCACTCGCTCAGGATGACGGAGCACGAACACTCGCTCAGAATGAGGGAGCACGAACCACTCGTTCAGGATGACGAGCACGAACCACTCGTTCAGATGACGGAGCACGACCACTCGCTCAGGATGACGGAGCACGAACCACTCGCTCAGGATGACGGAGCACGAACCACTCGCTCAGATGAGGGACACGAACCACTCGATCAGGATGACGGAGGCAGAACCACTCGCTCAGGATGACGGAGCACGAACCACTCGCTCAGGATACGGAGCACGAACCACTCGCTCGGATGATGAGAGCAAAACCACTCACTCAGGATGATGAGCAGAACCACTCACTCAGAGTGACGGAGCACAATCACTCGCTCAGAATTATGGAGCTCGATCCACTCACTCCAGATTAGAGAGCATGAACACATATCGCTCAGGATGACGGAGCACGGACCACTCGCTCAGGATGACGGAGCACGAACCACTCGCTCAGAATAAGGGAGCATGAACACTCGCTCAGGCATGACGGAGCATGAACCACTCGCTCAGGATGACGAGCATGAACCACTCGCTCAGGATGACGGAGCACGAACCACTCGCTCAGGATGACTGAGCATGAACCACTCGCTCAGGAGGACGCGAGCCACAAACGACATCGCTCATGAGACGGAGCACAAAGCACTCGCTCAGGATGATGGAGCATGCAATAGTCCCAGTGAGTGAGCGATTCGCTCAGAATGACAAAGCGCATTAACTGCTATCGACTTCATGGTGCTTGCAAGTGGCTTTAGCACTCAAGCAAGCACTCCAATAAATGGTTGATAAGGAATGCTGGCCAGGCTGTGCAGCACCCACATGTAGGATCCCTTTAACTTTAAAGCTGGTCTTCAATGCACACAAAGCAGTGAATGAAATAAAAGAATTCGTTCAAAATAATGACTTTATCACAAAAGAGTTGCTGTTGTAATGTTGAACAACCCGGGAGACATCTCAAAGTTCAATCGCCCGTGAAATAAATGTTGCAGATTAATCCGCACAGTTTCCTGTCGTTGTGCACGCGTCACGTTTGGGGTCCGCACACACTGTAGCATTATAAAAAAAATGTCCGTTTTTTTTACCAGTTTGCTTTGATTCTCGCTTTCCACCTGTGAAACCTCCGAAAATATGGACAGATCTGACAGACACTATGGATAGGCAATCCTCTGGGGGACAGGGTGTAGTCCAGCAGTAAATCACTCAATCCTCGAGCTCAATGAACTGGTTAATTTTGCACGTTCTAAATCTTTGTTCACTCATATAATTCTCCAAACAGGAGAAAAAGATAAATTAGTGCAATGGAAATTTCACATTTCTTGTGTATCTCTGGAGAAGGAGGGAACATATAACGTAATTGCTTGATAAAGTAAATAGTACACAGCTTCGTTATAAGACTCGTTTTTTCTTTGAATTATCAGATTTCACTCCAGATTTTGACACTTATTGAGTCCGGACGATAGCCGATCTCAAAACCGAAAAATATTTCCATAATATAATTAATTAGTCCATGACAGTAGATCGTAGAAAATCATATCATATAATGCATGAATCACTCCAAGCTCCAAATTTGAAACTATATTACTTAGAAAAGGATGTTATACAGTGATTCCACATCTATGATAAACAGGCATTCATAATATGAGTGAGTAAAGTGAAAAAAAAAAACTTATCGTTGAGATATCGTTTTGGCCTGTCCAAGATGAGTCATGGTTGAGCACGCCAAAAACATGGTGGCTTCAGACCCCAGTGAAGTTACCAAGGATACGTCTTGAGACCCCAAAGAGTGAGGTGACCAAAGATGCGCTTAAAAAGGATATAATATAAATAAGCTGTTAATATAACACCAATTTGAAGATATTAACGCCAAACACCCAATTTTCACTCATGCTCTTCTTGGAGTTTTATTAGTATGCATGCAAATTTCAGGCTGCTAGATTTCATGTTTGGAGTTATGGGAGATGCACACCACACACAACACACACACACAACAACACACACACACACAACACACGACACACACACACACCACACACACACACACACACACACACACACACACACACACACACTATTACATTATTCGTATAGCTTGAGCTTCAGTGTGTCTGACAGACCATAACATTTTTACCAATTTGAGCTTTTGTCATCAACTCTTCAACAAACCTTTATTATGAGAATATGAAGCGACTGGTAAGGGGATTTTAAATGAAATATGTATTTAAATTTTATGCATAACAAATTGGGAATGTTGGTGTTGGAAAATAACAATTTCCACAAGTTGATCAGCATACAAACGGAGAATCATTAATTTCTTATATACAGAGAAAGAACATTGAATGAATCAATAAACAAAAGCCCGAAGCAATCCTCTTAGCACAATTTGACATTCCAAAGAATGGGAGGGTGAGAAGCCTGAGGCAAAAGCACTCAAAATTGCAATCCTCTCCACTTTGGTGGAGGGAGAGAATGAGACAATCATGGCAAAAGTTTGCAGATGTTATTCAACCAGGTCACCTTGTTCTATGCAGCGAGTAAGACCTTTTTCATCGTAGATATTCATTTATCAATATGTAGGTCAAAAGACTCTGGGAAAAGGAAAACATTACTTGACAGCCAATTTCACCTCATACAAAAATTAAATTTATAACGTACCATCAACAATTCAACAAAGGATACAACTGAAAACATTAATATAATATTTTCTTCCACATCCTCCCTTTTTGTATCAGAAAATTTGAATAATTATATTACACATCATCACCACACCCTTGACCCATTGTCAGGTCAGACTAGATCTGTGACTTAGTACAGGTTTACATGTACCTGCAGCAGACGTTCTTCCATGGTTGGGTGTCGGGACAAAACCGTCTCCCCACCAAGCTCTTGGTGAGGAAGAGGTGTATTGATAGACACCCAGCAGGATGAGAACAAAACTGTCAAAGGCGGAGGAGCTCCTTGTGACAAAGGCCACTATATCTAGTGCCGACTGATCTGCGGACATCCTCCTGCAGTTGGTTACTACTATTCGGAGGTTGGTGCAGGATTTGCACTCGGGCCACCGTAAAACCTTCATTCGCAAACCATCCAAAAGTAAAAAAAATCTGAAAACCCACTCCGTTGGAGTACCTCCTGTGCATCTACCTTCGCAGGCAGCTTCACCGATGACGGGATTGGGGCAAAGCCTTCGGGGACCCCCAATCTTTGATGATAGGATGGAAACACGGGGTAACTTTCCAGGAGGTGTGTCGGAGTGGTGCTGAGGTGTCGTCACCAGACGGCGGCCCTTCGGTGGGGCCGGAATGTCCTATCCCGAAGAGAGAGTGATCATCTGAGCTCAAGCAATTGAACATCGGTATTGCAGCACTCTCTGAGTAGTAGCCTCATTTACAGCAATTCCCTGACCGTGGAGAGGATAGGTTTGTTTCTCAGTGGATTTGTCTTCTTGAGGGTTAAATAAAATTTTTAGCCCCCATGCCCTCGCAAAAATGCGGGCTAACTCCGTGAGAGCCCCAATCCAAGAATGGCCACTGTCGGCCATGTGGAATTATCTTTCAATGGTTTGGCTACAATGCTACACAGTATATGTTTCGTGGACTTTGGGGTCAAGGAATTCATATTTTGAGTTGGTTTGATGATTGACCTACTTTTGACCTTCAAATCCGAGATGGTGCTTGATTTCAGCTGGGAAAGGTCAATTTTTCAATGTTGTCCTAGAGCCTTCATAATAGGCTCTAATGAAGCTCTTTTCATGTTGATTGAGGTATGGACAGTAAACTACAAGTAAATGCACAGGTCATCTTGATGGTCAAAAAGGTAAACATTTGTGGTTGATGAGAACAAACCTTTGCTCTCCATGGTCATGGAGTTACTGAGGTGACCAAGAAATGTGTAATTCAAATACATTGCATGCATTTGTACATCAATATCCCCCTATTTTAGGAAGTACAATGTCTTAACTGAATTTACAACTTTCCAAGTAACTAATGGACGCTAGTCTTCATCCGAATCTGTGGATTCTCCGGCTCACTCCTCTCATCATTGCTCGTACTCCTCATCACTATCTCATCTGAACAGTCACAAGGTATGAGCTGCTGGGGTAAAGGGGGGAGGTTGTGGCGCACTGGTCGCACTTCCATTCAGAATTCCAGCCATGGTCAATGGGGACGGATGCTCTAACAGTTGTAATGGAGCTGGCAATATGTGAATGTAGTTCGTCCTCTCCACATGGAATCCAACGAGTCATCTCAGGTGGGAGGTGGATACTACTCTTCTTCTTCATTTCGTGCCACTTAGAAGTGCCTGCCCACAGGTAACATCTCACTCTCAGCATAAATTTTGGAGAGGACAAAAGCCTTTATATCACTGTGACTTTGTCCTCTAACTCCAGACTCTCACCCACTCGTCCTAGAGTCTCTCGCCTCAGGATCAGAGATCACCTTCTCCAACACTGGCTTTTTCCCATGCCCATAACCCTGATGTGTGATCACTGCCAGTAGATGACATGGAAAGGTAGTATGATATCTGCACCTGTTCTGAAAAGCAGGGCACGGCAGTGATTAACACTTCTGCGTTAATCAACAGATCACCTCGGAGTTGTTCGAGACATAAGCCGCCTGGACAACACATCGTGTCCTCGCTGTTAGTACAACTGTCCAGTGTAGTTCCGGCCTCAGCCTGGCATAGGCCGAGAGCAGCATTGTATCTGCTCTATGCTTGAAGACATAGTCTCCATTTGCCACACCAGTGCTCAGGTTAGTTGACATCTCACCCTCACAATAATATGATGCTACACTGCACCCGACCAACTTGTTTTTCAACTATCCTTCACAAGCTTTTGCAGTCTGACCTTGTCCTGAATTGACCATGAGTTGTTGAACTCAGCGGCTCCTGGGAACATGTCTTCGGCTTAGGGAAAACATTTGGATGTGGAGAGTTTTGCTGCCCGTCGATCACTGCTCTCATCCTTGATGCTTAAAGGAAGGTAATACTTGTCATTGAGAGAGATGAGCGGTGGCATCAGCATGGCGTGAAGGGATGATAGCGCAGATCTATCCAGGTAGTCACTCCAGCAGTATTCTGAGCCATCCTTCCTAGCCTCTCGTCCTCGGCGGTGGGGTAGCCGCCAATCAGCCCCATGTCCATAGGCTGATTGGTCCGTGTTTCTCAGCAACTGGGTCTAGGTTGAACAGTTGTACCAACTTGCTCTTCGCAGTCTTGCGCATTGATCCATCTACATTGTAGAGTGAGAGGCACTCCTCAGTCACTCTCTCCCCAAGGGGCTGACTCAAGCTGTATCATACCTGATCCTCACAAAGTCTACAGGGCTGCCAGCCCTGACCTCTCCATCTGGGCCACCTTCATGGGCACACAGATGGTGCTTCAGATCGTACACTAGCAAAATTCTTCCTCTTATTCCTGTGGATGGTTGCGTGAGAGGCTTCATCTTGGGAACACTCGCTCTTGCAGGATTGTTTCAACCTGTGCTTGGCCATCTTGTAGTGCGGTCTTGAGTTATACACTAACTCCAGTGTGCGACCAGGCCAGACTGTAGTGACCTCAGTGTAGGTGAGGAGATGTCAAAGGGCTCAGCATCAAAATCCTTCAGCATGCCTGCAGGTCGTGAACTGCCTGCTCATCCTTTTCATCTCGCTGTCTGACACTAACAGTTTCCTATGGGAACGCTGCACTTGAGGTTCCGATTCACAGTAAGCCTTCACCCTCGCGACATTGTTTGTATTCCTTGTTGTTGAGAACAGTTGCTTCTCATTCTGCAAAGCTGAAGCCATCCTTGCTTCAGCTTTGAGTTCAATTCATGGTCGTTTCTATCCAAAGGTCAGTGGCTGGCAGGAGTAGGGTAGACCTGTCATGGACTGGGTGAAGTGATCGTTGAGAAGGCCATTTGCTCATCTACAGAAGAGCATCGCCAATAATCTGCAACCACCTTCCATAGTCATGTTGTATATGCATCAGTCCAGGACAACTTGTATGTTGATGATAGTAACTCTGAGCATTTCTTGATGACATGCATCAATACTTTGGACAAGAGGGGTTGACATCTCTATGAATGAGACCCAGAAGTGCCCATGTCTGTGCCAGGTTTCTCATAAACTCTGTTGATCAGCTCCTTCATGTCATCATCATCCTCAAGATGACTGTGAGCTTCCTGTAGAGCTCCCTGTGTCTCGTGAGTGCATTGCGTAGATGTCAAATTCTGCTTGATGTCCTCTGATAGTTCCTCATACTCAAGATCTCTCACAGTCGTTATGTAAGGCCTCTCTCAGAGCAGGATGCAGCGCACACCCGCCTGTATGCTCCCTCGTAGTGCTTGGTCACCAGACCCCATCCACTATACACCTGTTGTAACAGAGTGTCTGCCATGCCATGAGCCCTGAATCTTTTATAGATAGCATAGATGTAGGACATCTGCATGGTGAAGGCGCCAAGAAATCGGGATGAGTCCTTGAACAGTTCTTGGTCTCCACTTGAGCTGCAACGATCAACTTGTAGGTGGGCATGTCACCAACGAGAAAGGAAAATGAAATATTCTTCTTATGCAATGTAGTGGGGGTCATTACAGCAATTCGTGACCATGGAGGCAAAGGTTTGTTCTCATCACCACAAATGTTTACCTTTTGACCATCAAGATGACTCTGTGCATTTACTTGTAGTTCTACTGTCCATACCTCAACTCAACATGAAAAGAGCTTTCATTAGAGCCTCTTATGAAGGCTCTAGGACGACATTGAAAAATTGACCTTTCCCAGCAGAAAATCAGCGAGCCATCTTGGATTTGAAGTTCAAAAGTAGGTCAAATCATCAAACCAACATCAAAATAGATTCCTTGACCCAAAAGTCCCAGAATACATATACTGTGTAGCATTGTAGGCCAAACATGGAAAAGATAATTCCAACATGGCACAGTGGCCATCTTGGATTTGGGCTCTCACGGAGTTATCTCGCATTTTTGCGAGGGCATGGGGCTAAAAAATTTTATTTAAACCTAATAGAAGACAAATCCACTGAGAAACGAACCTATGCTCTCCACGGTCACGGAATTGCTGTAAATGACCCACGAGAGGTTCTGAGACCAGATAGTGCAGATCATGGCAGGTGATTACACTTACTCTGTGTCTGGTAGCTCTGATGATTACCATGCCCAAGGAGTTGCTGTAGCTGTGTCCAATCAGCTGACTCCATTGATAATTGAGGCAACAACGGTCAATGAGCGTATTATGAGACGAAGGATTCGGCACTCATTGGGTGTTCATTCCTGGTCACTGATGATGCTCCGACTGAGGCGAGTGATCTCACCGTGAAGGACGCATTCGACGCCATGCTCCAGTCTGTGGTTGATCAGTGCCCCAGGCAAGATACACTTTAGTTTTGCAGATTTCAGTGGCATCGGGTGGAACTGATAGGATGGTTTTGACACGTGTGTTGATCCATGGGTCTGGAACTATGAACCAGAAGAGCTATAAGGTCCTTGACTTTGCAAGAAAGTCATGACTTAGGTTGGCGGTTCATGTTTCAGCGCACACAAGCTCATCACTGGACTTGGTATTCCAACGCTGGCGGTGTGGCAAAAGAGATTGACCATGTGCTCGTTGATGGGCGCTGGAGATGATCCCTAACTGCAGAGGTCTAGAGAGTGCTCAGTTCCTCAATACTGACCACCGGCTTGTGTAGCACCTCTATGTTGCCACTTAAATCCAGGGAGATGTACTATCCCAGCCTAGGCTGGATGTTGAAATCAGGATGAGAGGGAAGCTGAGGAGTTTGCGAACAGCTGAGTGGAGATTTAGGGGGTCTGTGTGCTTTGTGGGATCTGAAGAGTTGTGGAGTGCTTCGACCACCATCCTGAGTTGCCGGTGGATGTCTGGAATTCACCGGAGGTGAAGAAGAATTGTGTCTCTCAAGGGACATTAGAAACATTGCCCAGAGTCGCAGGGCCAGGCTGAATGGCAGAGCTGAGGCGAAAAATGCACGTGCACTAAGGTGGACAAGGAGCCATGTGCGAGGAATCTGTGAGGGGTAGAGCATCACCTGTGGTCAAGTGATTCTCGTCTTGCTTCCAGGGGAATTTGTGCATTGCGTTTGTCCAAGCCCGTCCTCTGTGCTTACTGCAGTTAGAGCAGAGGGTGTGGGCTCTTTAACAGAGGACTCTGAGTGAAGGTCCGCTGGGCCGGTTACTTTGAGCGTTGTACCAGGCTGATCCACCAGCTGTCGAGTGGATGTCAGCGGTGTTACAATAACTGTTGCTGACCCTCCAATCAACTGTGGTCCACCTTCGCTTGTGGAAACACAGGCTGCGGTGAACGGTTGAAAGGGGTAAAGCTCCAGGGATCTGTTGGCATCCATGCTGAACTTATCAAGGCTGGTGGGAAATGCTGCCACTCGTGTCGTTGCATGCAGTTCTGTGCTCTGCCTGGAACACAGGCATCATCCCAACTGACTGAAAGAGGGCCTTGTTGTCCCTCTCTGGAAAGGGAGGGTGACCGCCAAGACTGCAACAAACTACTCGAGGGTGACGCTGCTCTCAGTGCCAGGCAAGGTCTTTGCTTGGATAATTCTGATAGGGTTCGCCACCATCTGCTTGAGCACCAGCGTCCAGAGCAGTCAGGCGCTTACACCAAAGAGGTCAACGATTGAGCGTATCCTTGCTCTTCGGGTCCTCACGAATGCAGTGAGGTTTTGGGGGCTGCTTGCAGCCTATGTTGATCTCTGTAAATCGTTCAATTCAGTGAATGGGGATGCCCTCTGTAGATTCTTGGTCTTCGTGGGGTGCCACCAAAACTGATCAGATCTGATGTCTGAACTCTACTTGGTACTGAGAGTGCTGTGCGATGTGGTGTACCATCTCTGACTTATTTCCAGTTTTACTGAGTTGCGTCAGGGGTGTGTACTGCCCCAACACTTTTCAGCTTTTTATGGACGGATTATTAGGA
>CM068956.1:142071192-142084849 GCA_035128595.1 Eptatretus atami
AAAAGTCTTAGTTGAAAGCTCAATAATGTGAATATCATGCACAAAGAAAAAAAAAAATGCAAATGAGAAGCATTTCAAAATGCAAAGCTGTCTCCACTTTGTACTCAAACTAAACTTGACAAAACCGACAGTAAAAAAAATTGTACATTTTATTCATTTGTTTTCTATTGAATAAATAACCAGAGAGTTGGTGTCAAAGCCACCCAATGCTCGCCTGTTTATACATTTATCGTTTTTTAAAGACTAGTCTAATAATTAATATTTTTTATAAAGCATTGCAGTGAAGTATAATTTTAAAGCAATATATGTATTTGTATATTGTAATCAGTAACAAGAGTGCAAGTGAGCACAATATACGCCCAACAAGAAGGTATATACAGAATTGTGCTACGACATGGAAAACAGCATCCTGGTTGCCATGGCAACCACTTTAGATGACAAACGTATGCGCGACACACCGTCTCCAGAGTCTGTACCTATGTACTAAATATGAAACTGAAAGTTGAAAACTTTGGGAGTTAGAGTGCGGACAGGAACGGATGGAAAACAGCATCCTGGTTGCCATGGCAACCACTTTAGATGATGAACGTATGTCACGACACACCGGCTCCACAGTCTTACCTATGTACCAAATATGAAACGTGAAGTTGAAAACTTTGGGAGTTGGAGTGCGGATAGGAACGGATGGAAAACAGCATCTGGTTGCCATGGCAACCACTTTAGATGACGAACGTATGTCGCGACACACCGTCTCCACAGTCTGTACCCATGTACCAAATATGAAATGTGAAAGTTGAAAACTTTGGGATTAGAGTGCGGACAGGAACGGACGGACGGATGACCGGTATCACATAATACGCCCCAATATATATATCGGGCGTATAAAAAAATAGTGTGGTAGATAAAAACATTAGAAAGAAAAAATAACTTGCACCAAAAACTTTAACATTTTCACGCTCACGCTCGCGCTGATGCTCACGCTGGGGTATCGCTATAGCTCTGTTCTTCGAACAGGCGAGCTAAAAAGGAGAATGTTTGTTCGTTATGCATTGGCCCTGCAGGAACCAGGTACAAACAAACTTTGTATGGAGTGATCTCACCGTGAAGGATACATTCTACGCCACACTCGAGTGTGTGGTTGATCAGTGCCCCAGACGAGATACACTTCTAGTCTTGGGAATTTCAATGCATCAACTGGAACTGATAGAGATGGTTATGAGACGTGTGTTGGTCCCCATGGGTCTGGAACTGTGAACTTGAAAAGCACTAAGTTCCTTCACTTTGCAAGAAGTCATGGACTTTGGGCGGCTGGTTCATGGTTTCAGCACCCACAAGCTCAACGCTGGCGGTGTGGCAAAGGAGATTGGACATCCATGTCCTCGTTGATGGTTGATGGTCGCTGGAAGATGATCCAGAACTGAAGGGTCCACGGGAGTGCTCAGTTCCTCAATACTGACCACCGGCTTGTAACAACTCTGAAGTTCCACCCTAAATCTAGGAGAATGGTACCATCCAGCCTCGGCTGGATGTTGGCTCAAGGATGAGAGGGTAGCTGAGTGGAGATTCGGGGGTCTGGGTGCTTTGGGAGGTCCTGAAGAGCTGTGAAATGCCTTCAAGACCACCGTCCTTGATGTTGCCGGTGGATGTCTTGGAACTCACCGTAGGGCAAAGAAGAATTTTGTCTCTCAAGTGATACTGGATACCATTGACCAGAGTCGCAGGACAGGCTGAATGGCGGAGCTGAGGCATAAAACTGTACGTGCGCTAAGGGTGGACAAGGAGGCCTATGTGGGAGGAATCTGTGAGGGGGTAGAGCAACACCTATGGTCAGGTGATTCTCGTCCTGCTTACAGGGGAATTCGCACATTGCGTTCATCCAAATGCATCCCTCGTTCCCAGCCATCTCTCGGTGTACTGCAGTTAGAGCAGAGGGAGGTAGGCTCTTGACAGAGGAGTCCGAAGTGAAGGCCCGCTGGGCCGGTTACTTTGAGCGGTTTGTACCAGGCTGATCCACCAGCTGTCGAGTTGGATGTCAGGGTTGTTATAATAACTGTTGCTGACTCTCCAATCAAACTGTGGTCCACCTTCTCTTGTGGAAACACAGGCTGGGGTAAAGCTCCAGGATCTGTGGTCTCTATGCTGAACTTCTCAAGGCTGAACTCCACCAAGGAACGGGATGCATGTGGCATCCAGGCTGAACTTCTCAAGGCTGGTGGAAATGCTGCACTTGTGTCATTGCATGCAGTTCTGTGCTCTGCCTGGAACACAGGCATCATCCCAACTGACTGGAAGAGGGGCCTTGTTGTCCCTCTCTGGAAAGGGAAGGGTGATCGCCCTGAATGCAACAACTACCGAGGGGTAACGCTGCTCTCAGTGCGCGGCAAGGTCTTTCTCGGATAATTATTGATAGGGTTCGCCACCATCTGCTTGAGCACCGGCATCCAGAGCAGTCAGCTTTACACCAAAGAGGTCAACCATTGACCGTATCCTTGCTCTTCGGGGCCTCACCGAACGCAGACGAGAGTTTCAGCAGGGGCTGCTTGCAGCCTATGTTGATCTCTGTAAAGCGTTCGATTCAGTGAATCGGGATGCCCTCTGGAGGATTGTGTCCTTCGTGGGGTGCCAACAAACTGATCGATCTGATGTCTGAACTCTACTCTGGTACTGAGATGCTGTGAGATGTGGTGGTATCATCTCTGACTTATTTCCAGTTGTTACTGGAGTTTTCAGGGTGTGACTGGCCCCCACACTTTTCAGCACTTGTATGGACTGGATTCTAGAGGATGTCGAGAGATCAAGCTGCGTGGCATCGTTTGGAATGTCTAGATCTCTGACCTTGATTTCACAGATGATGCAGTCATCTTTGCGGAGACTTTAGATATCCTTTTGGGGGCCCTCGACGTGCTGAATGAAGATCGGAGCACTGGGATTACGGGTTTCCTGGGTCAAACTAAGATCCTGCTTTCAGTAACATCTATCCTCGCTCCTTTTTTCTAGATATGACATTCACTCATGAAGGAAACAAAACATTTATTGACAACATGGTGAACTTTGAAAAGATGGTATGTCTGTTGTCAACTCTTTATTTGGTTTGCATATCATGTTTATTTCATCATCATGACTGACAAAAATACCCCTTACCTTGTCCTCATATGTTTTAGAACATGATTGCCAATACTGTGGGAACTGTGCGTTTCTGCCGGAGTCACCCGTTCAGTGAGTACACCACCATTAGTTAGAAGAGTATTAACTTTTCTTAACTTAATTCGTGGGTTTGTTCAAAAATTCTCAACTAATGAATATGAAATTCCTTAAAAATAAATTAAAAATGTAGAAAATAGTTTGTATAGGAGATGATTATATAGAACACAATTACCCATCCCCCTGGACTCGATATGATTTTAGAATTTCTTCAGAACATGATTGTCTTCAACAAGCACAAGACCCAAATTTTTCTGTAAGGCCCACTTGGCTACGCCTGGATGGGTTTGAGGGTTGTGGAGTCACGCTGAAACCTGAATGAATCCTGTCCAGGTTCCTCCTGATGACTCCATCTTTGATCTTTACTTCTTTGGGTTCCTTCTTGGTCTTCCATTTCGTTATGTTTGTACCATATCCTGATGCTGTGTGGATATGAATTTTAGAAATATTGGGCTTTGACCTTGGAATATATTGAGACAAAGCTGTGGACTGTGCTTCCCCACTGACAGACCTCTGGTAGCTTGTACATGTTGCTGCATTTGAGCCTGGGGAGTAACTGATTATATTGCAGTTGCTTGAATTACTTTGGTTAAGGTCCAGATGCAGATGTGGCCTATCAGTGTGATACAAAACAAACTGTTCAGCTTGGTGGAGGTATGCACTCTTCCGAGTGCCATTCTCGTATTATTTGAACTCCTGGCATTTTTTTTCCTTTGCAAGAGGAAATTTGAATTAACAGTTGGGTAGCGGCATGACAACTGAGTACAACTGACAATGGAAAAGAAGAGAGAGAGAGAGAAGGCGGGGAAACACTGAGATTTGCAAGGGTTAATGGAGGGTAACAAAGATCATGGATGACAAGAGCTGGTGACGAACTGCCGGAGGGAACAGTCAGAAAGAACGGCCACTGGAAGGACGCTCCGTAGAGAGAAGTGAGGAACAAAGGACTTGAGGTGTCCAGTCAACCTTGATTTTGGAACTTTAGAAGTGCGTGCATCCTGGAGTTGCTGGGAAGGTCGGAGGGCTGAGAGCAGAGGGAGAAATATTAAAAAAAAAAATTTTTTTTTACTTTTTCCTTCAGTGATTATTTTTTTCATGCCTGCCCTTACCTTACCTTACCAATCATATTGTCTGTGTTAGTCATTAAATCTTTAGCATCCCTTTTGTTGGATTGTGCCCTACTTCTTGTTCTTCTGATGAAATTCCTCCATGAGCCCCAATCAAAAGCAAGAGAACAAATGTATGCATGCATGCACATTGCACCCGTTGACCTTATGTTATTGGAACCTGGGCTCCCGTTAGGGGTCGCCACAGCAGATCAACCGCTCCCATTTCGCTCTATCCTCCACATCTTCCATTGACACTCCAACCGCCTGCATGTCCGCCCCACCGCATCCATGTACCTCTTCTTTGGCCTTCCTCTTCTCCTCCTGCCTGGCGGCTGCCATCCTCCTGCAATCCTTCCCGATATACTCCGCTTCCCTCCTGTGCACATGTCCAAACCACCTCAATCTCGCCTCTCTCACTTTGTCTCCAAACCGTCCTACCTGCGCTGTCCCTCTAATATATTCATTCTTATCCTGTCCATCCTCGTCACTCCCAACGAGAATCGCAGCATCTTTACCTCTGCCACCTCCAGCTCCGCTTCCTGTCTTTTTGTTAGCGCCACCGCCTCCAAACCATACAACATAGCTGGTCTCACTACCGTCTTATATACTTTCTTCACTCTGGCAGTTACCCTTCTGTCACAAATCACTCCTGCAACTCTTCTCCACTCACTCATCCTGCCTGCACTCTCTTCTTCACTTCTCTACCACACTCTCCGTTACTTTGGACAGTTGATCCAAGTATTTAAACCCATCCCCTTCCCCACTCAAACTCCTTGCAACCACACCATACCACCACCCTCCCTCTCATTTACGCACATGTACTCCGTCTTACTCCTACTGACGATCATTCCCTTTTCTCCAGTGTGTACCTCCACCTCTCGAGGCTCACCTCAGCCTGCTCCCTACTCTCTCTACAGATCATGATGTCATCCGCGAACATCATAGTCCATGGAGACTCCAGTCTGATCTCGTCCGTCAACCTGTCCATCACCATTGCAAACAGGAAAGGGCTCAGAGTTGATCCTTGGTGCAATCGCACTTTAACCTTAACCCAGTCCGTCATTCCTACCGCACACCTCACCACTGTCACACTGTCCTCATACATATCCTGCACGATCCTCAACATATTTCTCCACCATCCGACTTCCTCATACAATGCCACAACTCCTTCTTGGACCCTATCATAAGCTTTCTCTAAATCCCAAACACACAATGTAACTCCTTCTGGCCTTCTTAGACTTCTCCATCAACATTCTCAAAGCAAACATTGCATCAGTGGTGCTCTTTCCTGGCATAAACCCATATTGCTCCTCACAAATCCTCACCTTCCTCTCAACTAGCTTCCACTACTCTTTCACCAACTTCATGGTGTGGCTTAACAACTTTATCCCTCTGTAATTTCCACAGCTCTGCATATCACCTTGTTCTTGAAAATCGGAACAGTAACACTTGATCTCCACTCCTCCGGCATTCTCTCACTTTCCAAGATTTTATTAACAATCTGGTTAACAACCCCACTGCCATCTTCCCCTAAGCACTTCCATTGCCTCACTGGTATACCATCTGGGCCAACCACCTTTCCACTTTTCATCCTCTTCATAGCAGTCCTCACTTCATCCTTGCTGATCCATCCCACTTCCTGATTCACTATCTACACCTCTTCCAACTTCTCTCTCTCTCATTTTCTTCATTCATCAGCTCTTCAAAGTACTTCATCCACCTTCTCAACACACTTTCCTCGCTCGTCAGCACATTCCCATTTGCGTCCTTTATCACCCGAACCTGCAGCACATCCTTCCCAGCTCTGTCTTGCAATCGGTATAAATCCTTTTCTCCTTCCTTTGTATCCAACTTCTCATACAGCTCGTCATATGACTTTTTTCTTAGCCTTTGCCACCTCTCTCTTTGCCTTTCGCCGCCACTCCTTGTACTCCTGCCTACTTTCTTCATCTCTCTGACTATCCACTTCTTTTTCGCCAACCCTTCTTCCCTATACTTTCCTGTACTTCCTCGTTCCACACCAAGTCTCCTTATCTTCCGTCCTCTGTCCAGATGTCACACATGCACCTTCCTAGCTATCTCCCTCACCACTTCTGCTGTAGTTGCCCAATCATGCCACCACATCTTTACACCATCCAACACCTGTCTCGCCTACTCTCTAAATTCCCGCACAGTCTTCCTCCTTCAGAGCTTCCCACCATCTCGTCCTTGGTTCAGCCCTCACTCTCTTCTCAACCTCACCTCCAAAATCATCCTACAGCCACTAATCGATGCTGTCGAGCTACACTCTCCCCTGCCACCACCTTACAGTCTCTAATCTCTTTCAGGTTGCTCTCTCCTGCTTAAGATGTAATCCACCTGTGTGCACTTTCCTCCACTATTGTATGTCACCCTGTGTTCCTCCTTCTTCTTGAAATACGTATTTACCACTGCCATTTCCATTCTTTTTGCAAACTCTACCACCATTTGCCCTTCACATTTCTCTTGTTGATACGTACCTACCACTCACCTCCTCATCCTCTTTATTCCCCTTCCCCACATGCCCATTGAAATCTGCTCCAATCACCATTCTTTCATCCTTGGATACACTCTCCACCACTTCATTAACTCACTCCAGAAATCTTCTTTATATACTCCATCTCACACCCCATATGTGGCATAATGCCACTGATGACATTCATCATCACCCTTCAATTTCCAACTTCACACCATCACTTCGGTCAGACACTCTCCTTTCTCCAATACCCCTCTTGACATAATTTTCCTTCAGGGTTACCCGACACCATTTTCTCCTTCCACACCAATGGGTGAACAGTTGAAAACCCCTCCAATGCTCTAGCCTTACCCATACACTTGGTCTCTTGTACACACAGTATCCACCTTTCTTCTCTCCATCATATCAGCCAACTCTCCGCCCTTTGCCAGTCATCGTCCACACATTCAGAGTTCCCAACTCTCACCTCCACACTTCTACTCTTCCCCCTCTCCCACTGCCTCTGGATTCGCCTTCCCGTCTCCGTCTCTTCTCCGTCTATATCGCTATCTATGTCTCTGTTTCTGTCTCTGTCTCTATCTCTGTCTATAATCTATGTCTCTGTTCTCTATCTATATCTATATCTCTATCATCATAAGCTTTGGAATATATATATATATATATTATATATAATATATATATATATATAGTATAATTATATATATATATATATAAATTCAGTGGCCTAACGGTGCTTGAACTCAGGACCTTTGGGTCCCAAGCCCGCTGCCCTAACCACTGCGCGCAACACCAGGCTTTTATATATATATATGTCTATGTCTATGTCTATGTCTATGTCTATGTCTATGTATCTCTATCTATAATCTCTATCTCTGTCTCTGTCTCTGTCTCTGTCTCTGTCTCTTGTCTCTATCTCTATATCTATATCTCTATCTCTGTCTCTGTCTCTATTCTCTATCTCTGTCTCTGTCTCTATCTATAATCTCTGTCTCTGATCTCTGTCTCTAATCTCTGTCTCTGTCTCTGTCTCTGTCTCTGTCTCTATCTCTATAATCTATAAGCTCTGTCTCTGTCTATGTCTCTGTCTCTATCTATGATCTCTGTCTCTGTCTTTGTCTCTGTCTCTGTCCTTTGTCTCGTCTGTCTCTGTCTCTGTCCTCTATCCTCTATTTAATCTCTGTCTCTGTCTCTTCTATATCTATATCTATATCTATATCTCTATCTCTGTCTCTGTCTCTGTCTCTATCTCTATCTCTATCTCTATATATCTCTATCTCTATCTCTATATGTCTCTGTCTCTGTCTCTGTCTCTATCTCTATCTCTATCTCTATCTCTGTCTCTGTCTCTGTCTCTGTCTCTGTCTCTATCTATATCTATATCTTCTATCTCTATCTCGATCTATATCTATATCTCTATCTCTAATCTATATTCTATGTCCTCTATCTCTATCTATATCTCTGTCTCTGTCTCTGTCTTTGTCTATGTCTCTGTCTCTATCTATATCTATATCTATATGTCTCTGTCTCTGTGTCTATCTATATCTCTATACTCTATGTCTCTATGTCTCTGTCTCTGTCTCTCTATATCTCTATATCTCTATATCACTATCTTTATCTCTATCTCTATCTATGTCTCTATCTCTGTCTATGTCTCTGTCTCTGTCTATGTCTATGTCTATGTCTCTGTCTCTGTCTATAATCTATGTCTCTGTCTATAATCTCTGTCTCTGTCTCTGTCTCTGTCTCTGTCTATATCTCTATCATCATAAGCTTTGGAATATTATATTATATATATATATATATATATATATATATATATATATATAGAATATATATATATATATATATATATATATATATATATATATATATATTATATATATATATATTATAGAGAGAGAGAGATAAGCCTGGTGTTGGCGGCAGTGGTTAGGGCAGCGGCTTGGGATCCAAGAGTCCTGAGTTCAAGCCCCGTTCGGCCACTGAATTAATACACCAGGGGGTTGACTCAGCCTGTCATCCTTCCGAGGTCGGCGAAATGAGTACCAGTTATCTGGGCCGGTGTATACCCCGGTTAAAATAGGTGTATCATATCCCTGTGGCGACCAGGGTTGCGTCAGGAAGGGCATCCGGCGTAAAAACATGTGCCAAATCACTATGCGGATCATACGGATGATCCGCTGTGGCGACCCCTAACGGGAGCAGCCGAAAGAAGAAGAAGAAGATATATATATAGAGAATATATATCTATATCTATATCTCTATCTCCATCATCATAAGCTTTGGAATACATATATATATATAATAATATATATAATTAAATTCAGTGGCCCAACGGTGCTTGAACTCAGGTGCTATCTCTGTCTCTGTCTCTGTCTCTGTCTCTAATCTATCTCTATCTCTATCTCTATCTCTATCTCTATAATCTCTGTCTCTGTCTCTGTCTCTATCTCTACTATAAATCTCTTGTCTCTGTCTCTATCGCTATCTCTCTCTATCTATATTCTATATCTATATCTATGTCTCTATCTCTATCTCTGTCTCTGTTCTATCGCTATCTATATCTATGTCTCTATCTCTATCTCTGTCTCTGTCTCTGTCTGTGTCTCTGTCTCTGTTCTCTATATCACTGTCTGTCTCTGTCTCTGTCTATATCTTGTCTATGTCTCTGTCCCTGTCTCTGTCTCTATCTCTGTCTCTATCTCTGTCTCTGTCTCTTGTCTCTATCTCTGTCTCTGTCTCTATAATCTATATCTCTGTCTCTATCTCTATCTCTGTCTATGTCTATGTCTATCTCTATCTCTAATCTCTGTCTCTGTCTATGTCTATATCTTATCTCTGTCTCTGTCTCTGTCTCTATCTTCTATCTCTGTCTGCTATCTATAATCTCTGTCTCTGATCTCTGTCTCTGTCTCTGTCTCTGTCTCTGTCTCTGTCTCTGTCTCTGTCTCTGTCTATATTCTATGTCTCTATCTCTACCTCTGTCTCTGTCTCTGTCTCCATGTCTCCATAATCTATAGTCTCTGTCTCTATAATCTCTATCTTCTGTCTCTGTCCTCTATCTATATTCTATGTCTCTATCTCTATCTCTGTCTCTGTCTCTGTCTGTGTCTCTGTCTCTGTCTCTATATCACTGTCTGTCTCTGTCTCTGTCTATATCTCTGTCTATGTCTCTGTCCCTGTCTCTGTCTCTATCTCTGTCTCTATCTCTGTCTCTGTCTCCATGTCTCCATGTCTCCATAATCTATAGTCTGTCTCTAAATCTCTATCTCTGTCTCTGTCTCTATCTATATCTATGTCTCTTATCTCTATCTCTGTCTCTGTCTCTGTCTCTGTGTTCTCCTGTATCTATATCACTGTCTGTCTCTGTCTATATCTCTGTCTATGTCTCTGTCCCTGTCCTCTGTCTCTATCTCTATCTCTATCTCTATCTCTGTCTCTGTCTCTATCTATAATCTCTGTCTCTGATCTCTGTCTCTATCTATGATCTCTGTCTCTGTCTTTGGCTCTGTCTCTGTCTTTGTCTCTGTCTCTGTCTATGTCTATGTCTCTATCTCTATCTATATCTCTGTCTCTGTCTCTGTCTCTATCTCTATCTCTATCTCTTACTCTATCTCTATCTATCTCTATCTCTATCTCTATCTCTATTCTCATCTCTATCTCTATCTCTATCTTCTATCTCTATCTCTGTCTCTGTCCTCGTCTCTCTCTATCTATATCTATATCTCTATCTCTATCTCTATCTCGATCTATATCTATATCTCTATCTCTATCTCTATCTATGTCTCTATCTTTTGTCTATGTCTCTGTCTCTATCTATGTCTATTATCTATATGTCTCTGTCTCTGTGTCTATCTATATCTCTATATCTCTATGTCTCTATGTCTCTGTCTCTGTCTCTCTATCTCTCTATCTCTCTATATCTCTATATCTCTATAGTCACTATCTTTATCTCTATCTCTATCTATGTCTCTATCTATGTCTATATCTTCTGTCTCTGTCTATGTCTAATGTCTCTGTCCTCTGTCTATAATCTATGTCTGTCTATAATCTCTGTCTCTGTCTCTGTCTCTATCTCTATCTATAATCTCTGTCTCTGTCTCTATCGCTACTCTCTCTATCTATATCTATGTCTCCTATCTCTATCTCTGTCTCTGTCTCTATCGCTATCTATATCTATGTCTCTATCTCTATCCTCTGTCTCTGTCTCTGTCTGTGTCTCTATCTCTATCTCTATCTCTGTCTCTATATCACTGTCTGTCTCTGTCTCTGTCTATATCTCTGTCTCTATCTATGTTCTATCTCTTCTCTGTCTCTATCTCTGTCTCTGTCTCCATAATCTATAGTCTCTGTTTCTATAATCTATATCTCTGTCTCTATCTCTATCTCTGTCTATGTCTATGTCTATCTCTAATCTCTGTCTCTGTCTATGTTCTCTATCTCTATATATACTCTATCTCTATCTCTATCTCTATCTCTGTCTCTGTCTCTATCTATATATCTATCTCTATCTATCTCTATATATCTAATATCTCTGTCTCTGTCTCTGTCTCTATCTCTGTCTATAATCTATGTCTCTGTCTATATCTCTATCATCATAAGCTTTGGAATATATATATATATATATATATATATAATATATATATATATATATATATATAATATATATAATATATATATATATTAAATTCAGTGGCCTAACGGTGCTTGAACTCAGGACCTTTTGGTCCCAAGCCGCTGCCCTACACACTGCGCCAACACCAGGCTTTTATATATATATATGTCTATGTCTATGTCTATGTCTATGTCTATGTCTCCTGTTCTGTCTCTGTCTCTGTCTCTGTCTCTATCTCTATCTCTATAATCTATAAGCTCTGTCTCTGTCTATGTCTCTGTCTCTGTCTCTATCTATGATCTCTGTCTCTGTCTCTGTCTTTGTCTTTGTCTCTGTCTCTGTCTCTATCTCTATCTCTTCTATCTATAATCTCTGTCTCTGTCTCTTTCTATATCTATATCTCTATCTCTATCTCTGTCTCTGTCTATGTCTATGTCTATGTCTCTATCTCTATCTCTATCTCTAATCTATATCTCTGTCTCTGTCTCTGTCTCTATCTCTATCTCTATCTATCTCTATATCTCTATCTCTATCTCTATCTCTGTCTCTGTCCTTATATCTATATCTATAATCTCTTATCTCTATCTCGATCTATATCTATAATCTCTATCTCTATCTATATCTATGTCTATCTCTGTCTATCTATGTCTATATCTATATTGTCTCTGTCTCTGTGTCTATCTATATCTCTATATCTCTATGTCTCTGTCTCTGTCTCTGGTCTCTCTATCTCTCTATATCTCTATATCTCTATATCACTATCTTTATCTCTATCTCTATGTCTCTGTCTCTGTCTATGTCTATGTCTATGTCTCTGTATCTCTGTCTCTGTCTCTGTCTATATCTATGTCTCTGTCTATAATCTCTGTCTCTGTCTACTATCTCTATATTATCTCTGTCTCTGTCTCTATCGCTATCTATATCTATATCTATATCTATGTTCTATCTCTATCTCTGTCTCTGTCTCTTTCTTATCTCTATCTCTATCTCTTCTCTCTATCTCTATCTCTGTCTCTATATCACTGTCTGTCTCTGTCTCTGTCTATATCTCTGTCTCTGTCTCTATCTATGTCTCTGTCTCTGTCTCTATCTCTGTCTCCATGTCTCCATGATCTATAGTCTCTGTCTCTGTCTCTATAATCTATATCTCTGTCTCTATCTCTATCTCTGTCTATGTCTCTGTCTATCTCTATCTCTAATCTCTGTCTCTGTCTATGTCTATGTCTATGTCTATGTCTATATCTCTATCTCTATCTCTTTCTGTGTCTGTGTCTCTATGTCTCTATCTCTGTCTATATCTATATGTCTCTTTCTCTGTCTATGTATCTCTATCTCTATCTCTATCTATATCTCTATCTATATCTCTGTCTCTGTCTCTATCTATAATCTATATCTCTGTCTATAATCTATGTCTCTGTCTCTGTCTCTGTTGCTGTCTCTGTCTGTCTCTGTCTCTATCTCTATCTCTATCTCTGTCTCTATATCACTGTCTGTCTCTGTCTCTGTCTCTATCTATGTCTCTGTCTCTATCTATGTCTCTGTCTCTGTCTCTGTCTCTGTCTCTATCTCTGTCTCTATCTCTGTCTCTGTCTCCATGTCTCCATAATCTATAGTCTCTGTCTCTATAATCTATATCTCTGTCTCTGTCTATGTCTATCTCTATCTCTAATCTCTGTCTCTGTCTATGTCTATATCTCTATCTCTGTCTCTGTCTCTGTCTCTATCTCTATCTCTATCGCTATCTCTGTCTCTGTCTCTGTCTCTGATCTCTGTCTCTGTCTCTGTCTCTGTCTCTGTCTCTATCTCTGTCTCTGTCTCTATCTCTGTCTCTATAATCTATATCTCTGTCTCTATCTCTGTCTCTGTCTATGTCTATGTCTATCTCTATCTCTGTCTATGTCTATATCTCTATCTCTGTCTCTGTCTCTATCTCTATCTCTGTCTCTGTCTCTGTCTCTGTCTCTATCTATAATCTCTGTCTCTGATCTCTGTCTCTAATCTCTGTCTCTGTCTCTGTCTCTGTCTCTATCTCTATAATCTATAAGCTCTGTCTCTGTCTCTATCTATGATCTCTGTCTCTGTCTTTGTCTCTGTCTCTGTCTCTGTCTCTATCTCTCTATCTATAATCTCTGTCTCTTTCTATATCTATATCTCTATTTCTGTCTCTGTCTCTGTCTATGTCTATGTCTCTATCTCTATCTCTATCTCTATCTCTATCTCTATCTCTATCTCTATCTC
>CM068956.1:142104183-142116566 GCA_035128595.1 Eptatretus atami
CTATAAGCTCTGTCTCTGTCTCTGTCTCTGTCTCTATCTCTATAATCTCTGTCTATGTCTCTGTCTCTATCTCTATCTCTATCTATAATCTCTGTCTCTGTCTCTGTCTTTGTCTCTGTCTCTGTCTCTATCTCTCTACTATAATCTCTGTCTCTGTCTCTATCTCTATCTCTATCTCTATCTCTCTATAATCTCTGTCTCTGTCTCTATCTCTATCTCTATAATCTATAAGCTCTGTCTCTGTCTATGTCTCTCTCTGTCTATGTCTCTGTCTCTGTCTCTGTCTCTATAATCTCTGTCTCTGTCTCTCTATATCTATATATCTCTGTCTCTGTCTCTATCTATGTCTCTATCTCTGCCTCTGTCTCTATCTCTGTCTCTATCTATAAGCTCTGTCTCTGTCTCTGTCTCTGTCTCTATAATCTCTGTCTCTGTCTCTATCATCTATAATCTCTGTCTCTGTCTCTGTCTCTCTATATCTATATATCTCTGTCTCTATCTCTGTCTCTGTCTCTATCTATAAGCTCTGTCTCTGTCTCTATCTCTATCTATAATCTCTGTCTCTGTCTCTGTCTTTGTCTCTGCTTCTGTCTCTATCTCTACCGTTCTATCTCTCTATCTATAATCTGCTGTCTCTAATAATCATATAATTCTCTGTCCTCTGTCTCTGTCTCTATATATCTATATATCTCTGTCTCTGTCTCTATAATCTCTGTCTCTGTCTCTGTCTCTATGTCTCTATGTCTCTATGTCTCTGTCTATATCTATCTGTCTCTGTGTCTATCTATATCTCTATGTCTCTATATCTCTATGTCTCTATCTCTGTCTCTATAATCTTTCGTCTCTGTCTCTGTATCTTTTATCTAAATCTATCTCTGTCTCTGTCTCTATCTCTATCTATAAGCTCTGTCTTCTGTCTGCTGTCTCTGTCTCTATCTCTATATAATCTCTCTGCTGTCTAACTGTCTACTTGCATACTCTTTATGTCTCTTTATCTCTAATCTTATCTTAATCTCTGTCTCTGTCTCTGTCTTTGTCTCTGTCTCTGTCCTCTATCTCTCTAACTATAATCTCTGTTCTGTCTCTACTCTACTCTATCTCTATCTCTCTATAATCTCTGTCTCTGTCTCTATCTCTATCTCTATAATCTATAAGCTCTGTCTCTGTCTATGTCTCTCTCTGTCTATGTTCTGTCTCTGTCTTCTGTCTCTATATATCTCTGTCTCTGTTCTCTATATCCTATATATTCTGTCTCTGTCTCTATCTATGTCTCTATATCTGCCTCTGTCTCTATCTCTCTGTCTCTATCTATAAGCTCTGTCTCTGGTCCTTCTGTCTCTGTCTCTAATATATCGCCTCTGTCTCTGTCCTCTATCATCTATAATCTCTGTCTCTGTCCTGTTCTTCTATTATCATATATCCTGTCCTATCTCTGTCTCTGCTCTATCTATAACGCTCTGTCTCTGTCTCTATCTTATCTATAATCTCTGTCTCTGTTATTCTTATGTCTCTGTCTCTGTCTCTATCTCTATCTCTATCTCTCTATCTATAAGTTCGTCTCTATAATCTAATCTCTGTCTCTGTCTCTGTCTCTATTGTCTCTATATATCTATTAAAATCTCTGTCTCTTCATGTCTCTATGTCTCATGTCTCTGTCTATACTATCTCTCATGCTCATAATCCTATGTCTCTATATCTCTATCTCCTCTATCTATCTCATCTTTCGTCTCTGTCTCTGTATCTTTTATCTAAATCTATCTTTGTCTCTGTCTCTATCTCTAATCTCTCTATCTCTCTATCTATAATCTCTGTCTAACTGTCTCTGTCTCTGTATCTCTATCTCTATAATCTATAATCTATAAGCTCTGTCCTATGTCTATGTCTCTGTCTATTAATCTCTGTCTCTGTCTATATCTCTATCATCATAAGATTTGGAATATATATATATATATATATATATAATATATATATATATATATTATATATATATATAATTCAGTGGCCCAACGGGGCTTGAACTCAGGACCTTTGGGGTCCAAGCTGCTGCCCTAACCCAAACAACCAGGCATATATATATAATATATATATATAATATAATAATAAATATAGAATATATATATAGATATAGATATAGATAATAGATAATAGATATAGATATAGATATATAGATATATAGATATACAGTATATATAGATATACAATATATATATATATATATTATATATATATTATATAATAATAAATATATAATATTATATATATATATATAATATAAATATATATAGAAGATAGAGATATATACAGTGGGGAAACAAGTATTTGATACACTGTGATTTGCAGGTTTTCCCACTTACAAAGCACGTAGAGGTCTGTAATTTTTATCATAGGTACACTTCAACTGTGAAAGACGGAATCTAAACAAAATCCTGAAAATCACATTGTATGATTTTTAAATAATTAATTTGCATTTTATTGCATAAAATAAGTATTTGATACATAAGAAAAACAGAACTTAATATTTGGTACAGAAACCTTTGTTTGCAATTACGGAGATCAGACGTTTCCTGTAGTTCTTAACCAGGTTTGAACAGACCGAGGCAAGGGATTTTGGCCCACTCCTCCATACAGATCTCTCTAGATCCTTCAGGTTCGGGGCTGTCGCTGGGCAACACAGACTTTCAGCTCCCTCCAAAGATTTTCTATTGGTTTCAGGTCTGGAGACTGGCTAGGCCACTCCAGGCCTTGAGATGCTTCTTACGGAGCCACTCCTTAGTTGCCCTGGCTGTGTGTTTCGGGTCGTTGTCATGCTGGAAGACCCAGCCACGCCCCATCTTCAATGCTCTTGTTGAGGGAAGGAGGTTGTTGGCCAAGATCTCGGATACATGGCCCCATCCATCTCCCTCAATATGTGCAGTCGTCCTGTCCTCTTTGCAGAAAAGCATCCCCAAAGAATATGTTTCCACCTCCATGCTTCACGGTTGGGATGGTGTTCTTGGGTTGTACTCATCTTCTTCTTCCTCCAAACACGGCGAAGTGGAGTTTAAAACCAAAAAGCTCTATTTTGGTCTCATCAGACCACATGACCTTCTCCATTCCTCCTCTGGATCATCCAGATGGTCATTGGCAAACTTCAGACGGGCCTGGAAATGCGCTGGCTTGAGCAGGGGACCTTGCGTGCGCTGCAGGATTTTAATCCATGAGCGTAGTGTGTTACTTGTGGTTTTCTTTGATACTGTGGTCCCAGCTCTCTTCAGGTAATTGACCAGGTCCTGCCGTGTAGTTCTGGGCTGATCCTCCCTTCTCATGATCATTGAGGCTCCACAGAGGTGAGATCTTGCATGGAGCCCCAGACCGAGGGAAGATTGACTGTTATCTTGAACTTCTTCCATTTTCTAATAATTGCGCCAACAGTTGTTGCCTTCTCACCAGCTGCTTGCCTATTGTCCTGTAGCCCATCCCAGCCTTGTGCAAGTCTACAATTTTGTCCCTGATGTCCTTAGACAGCTCTCTGGTCTTGCCCATTGTGGAGAGGTTGAGTCGATTGATTGAGTGTGGACAGCTGTCTTTTATGCAGATAACGAGTTCAAACAGGTGCAGTTAATACAGGTAATGAGTGGAGAATGGGAGGGCTTCTTAAAGACAAAACTAACAGGTCTGTGAGAGCCGGAATTCTACTGGTTGGAGGTAGTCAAATACTTATTTCATGCAATAAAATGCAAATTAATTATTTTAAAATCATACAATGTGATTTTCAGGATTTTTGTTTTAGATTCCGTCTTTCACAGTTGAAGTGTACCTATGATAAAAATTACAGACCTCTACGTGCTTTGTAAGTGGGAAAACCTGCAAAATCGGCAGTGTATCAAATACTTGTTCTCCCACTGTATATTGTATGTATATTCTCTATATTATGTCTCTATCTATGCTCTCTGTCCTATATCTCTATCTCTATCTCTATCTCTATCCTCTATCTCTATCTCTATCTCTATCTCTATCTTCTCTATCTCTGTTCTCTCTTATTCATCAAATAAGCTTTGGAATATATATAATTATATATTATATAATATATATAATATATATATATATATATAATATAATATTATATGTATAAATTCAGTGGCCCAACGGGGCTTGAACTCAGGACCTTTTGGGTCCCAAGCCGCTGCCTAAACCACTGCGCCACACCAAACTGATATATATATAATATATATATATATATATATATATAATATATTATAATATATACAGTCATGCGCCCACTTAACGAGGGGGTTACGTTCTGAAGAAACAGCGTCGTTAAGCGACGTCGTCGTTGTGCGAACAGTCATTTTTTTTTTTTCGTTTTCGTTTTCGAACATCGTACTTACACAAAAACCTAGACACTAGGCTATATAGTGTAGCCTATTGGTCCTCGGATACAAACCTGTACAGCATGTTACTGTACTGGAATACTGTCGGCAATTGTAACACACATAACCAAAGAGAGAAGGAAGACACATTAGATTTTACCTTTGTGCAGTTCATGACGGCCATCGGTGTTGTTAAGCAGCAGCCTACAATCTCCTCTCGCATCGATTATAGAAAGGTGAATAATTAAGCATTTAAATTTTATAAATACGTAATCATTGCATCGATGTTATAATTTAACAAATGAAGAAACGAGCAACCTGTCAATTGTGATATATATTTGGAACAGTACGATTGTTTTTAACAACATAAAAAGCTTCACTAAAAAATGGTTTTAATGTCGACTAGAACAACGATTTTATTCGCGGAATTCTTCAATGCAAAGTAATTACTTGCGAGAAGTAAACGTGCAAACATTTGTTCAGTTTGAAAGCCGATTTCCTTGAATCCCGATTTAGCACGATCATGTTTTTTTTTTTCGCGGATGACATTTTATGGACCTCAACGATCGCAATTTTCGCAGGGCCACACTGTCGTTTATTATCATTATGAAGGTATTATGTACTGTACACGTACATAAATGTATGTGGCTATTTTTATACGAGGCTACATCACTCGGCGATAGGAATTTTTCAGTGACATTTTTTTTTTTTTCAGAGCTGGCAGATCCGTCGTATATGCATCCGTCGTTGCCCGGAACGTCGTTAAGCGCGCGATGACTGTATTTAATATATATATATATATATATATATATATATATATATATATATTGAATATATAGATATAGATATATATCGAGAGATATATATATATATATATATATATATATATTATTCTGTGTCTCCGTGTCTATAATCTATACTACTATGTCTCTGTCTCTATCTCTGTCTAATGTCTAATGTCTATGGTCTATCTCTGTCTCTGTCTCTATCTATATCTTCTGTACTCTGTCTCTATCTCTGATCTTCTGTCTCTCTCTCTATCTATAAGCTCTGCTCTGCTCTGTCTTAATCTCTATAATCTCTGTCCTCTCTGTCTTGTCTCTGTCTCTGTCTCGTGTCTCTGTCTCTATCATTATCTCTGTCTCTGTCCTCTATCTCTTCTCTTCTCTATCTCATCTATCTATAATCTCTGTCTCTGTCTCTGTCTGTCCTGTCTCTGTCTCTGTCTCTGTCCTCTGTCTCCTGTGCTCTGCCATCCTTTCATGCTTGTTCTAGCCTCTCTGCTCTGTCCATCTGTCTCTATCTCTAATCTCCTTCTGTCTTATCTATATGCCTGTTCTTCATAGTCTCTCTCTCTCCTGTCTATGTCGTCTGTCTCTGTCTTCCTATCTCTATAATCTCTGTCTGTCTCTGTCTCTATAATCTAAATCTCTCTATGTCTCTGTCTCGTCTCTATCTCTATATCAATATCTCTGTCTCTGTCTTGTCTTTCTATCTCTGTCTCTATCTCTGTTCCTCTATCTATATACTCTGTCTTTGTCTCTGTCTCTGTCTCTATCTCTATAACTCTGTCTATGTCTCTGTTCGTCCTATCTCTATAATCTGTCTTGTCTCTGTCTCTGCTCTATCTCTATCTCTCTATCTATAATCTGTCTCTGTCTCTATCTCTATCTCTCTATCTATCTCTGTCTCTGCCTCTTCTCTTCTCTCTATCAATAATCTCTGTCTATGCTCTGTCTCTGTCTCTATCTCTAAATCTCTGTCTTCCTCTGTCTTATCCGTATCTCATATCTATATATCTCTGTCCCTGTCCTTCTCTATCTCTATCTCTATCTATGTCTCTATCTTCTGTCTCTGTCCTCTATTCTCTGTCTATGTCATCTATGTCTTGTCTCTATATATCTCTGATCTCTCTCTGTCTCTGTCTATGTCTATATCTCTGTCTCTATCTCCTCTCTATTCTATCCTATCTATGCTCTATCTCTGTCTCTGTCTATGTCTCTGTCTCTGTCTCTATCTATATCTCTGCTCTGTCTCTGTCTATGTCTATGTCTATGTCATATCTCTGTCTCTATCTCTGTCCGTCTCTCTCTCTATCTATAAGCTTCTTCTCTGTCCTCTGTCTCTATCTCTATAATCTCTGTCTCTGCTCTGTCTATGCTCTGTCTCTATCTCTATCTATAATCTCTGTCTCGTCTTTCTCTATCTATCTATAAATCTCGTCTCTGTCTCTACTCTATCTCTATCATTTCTCATCTCTGTCTCTGTCTCTCTGTCTATGTTATATCTATATCTGTATCTATATCTATAGTCTCTGTCCTCTCTCTATGTCTCATATTCTCTATCTCTAATCTAAAACTATCTCTATCTATATCTATATCGCTATCTATACTCTATCATATATAGATTATAGATAAATATAGATCAATCTCTATCTCTATATCTCTGCCAATATCTATATCTATAAAAGCCCAACAGGCTTGAACTCAGGACCTTTTGGGTCCCAGCCGTTACCCTTAACCCACTGCGCCAACACCCAGCTACCTTATGTTCTTGGAACATAACATAACCTTATGTTATTGGAACATAGTCACATTATTGTTAGTTTTTGCATTAGCTTTGGAAGTTTATATTGAAATGACCTTTGATTGACTGGATGTTGTTTAATTGTCCTATCCTTTTTTTTCACCACCAGACCCAGACCAGTCACTTGTGGTGAAAAATGAACTTGAGGTGCGCAGTTACGTGCGCCAGCTTCACATTATTGACAACCAACGAGCACTTTCACAACTGTCCAACAAACTAGAACCTCGACGTGTCTAATCACCATTGAAACCTTTGATCAAACTTTCCTGTCACAAAATCATCTCTGGGACATTTTGGCCTGCTAAAATCCAATAACAGTTTTGGTTTTCTAAGCACATTATTTTCTTTTGGCTGGACATCCAGAGTGGCTCGCAGAAAGTTCATTATTTTTCAAAAGCACTAATTTATACTTTTTGAAATCGACAGGGGTTGGTGCTTGTGACTTCATGCCAGGCTGAGCTACAGGCCTGCCTTTCTGGTGCTACGTAGCAATTGCAGAATACGTTTTCGCACAAGAAAGCTATTGCTGTGCTCTTGTTTATTGTCTCAAACGCAGAGGCCTTTTAGCCTTTTGCAGCTTTGCTCTTTGGCCAGGTATTCAGACTGTGATGGACACCTAAATACCAAGTCAGTGTGTCCTTTCATAACCACATGATGACTTCCCTTGAATCAGACATAATGTTCAAAGAGTGAGCATCCAATTAATATTTTTCTTCGCAAGAATTCATAATTAAATTATGCATTGGTAGTGACACTGAAAACTCACTGGCATAGTTTTGGATATCAATTTTAGAAATATTGGGCTTTGACCTTGGGATATATTGAGACAAAGCTGCATACATTTATATAGGATTCATCTTTTTTACAAATACTGTATGAATCATAGCTAAATTGAACGAGATGTTCACAAGTAATAACCAGAAACTACCACCCAAAAAGGTAATTAGGCAATGGTCATGTAAAATTTAAACCTGTGAAAATCCAAGTCTTGGACAGCAATATTTATGCATGGGTGGCCTTATGCACAGGGCAAAAGCATTCATATTATATTTGTGAAAAAGGCATGAGTTAAGCCAAAGGACACTGAATACAAGGATTGTGAAACACAAAAAACCTTAATGTGCAAATGTAAAAATATAAGTAGAAATTAAGAAGAGGGAAAACAAGTAAAGTCAATAATTTTTTTTTAAAGCAGAAAGATGAGAGATAAATGTACCCTCTGCATTTATTGGCATGGTGAATAAACAAGAATCATGAATTTGAATGAGAGAAAACCTCAACCAAAATGAATCGTCAATTCAGGGATAGATCTCCAAAGGGACCACCACCCCATTGATTAATAGGTCAGTCAAATAACAGAATACATCAGTTGATAACTTGTCAACATATCAATTTATAATTCCCATTCTTCTTGCAAATGTAACAACAGACTACTATTACTCCCCGTTTAATGACCGTTTTACTGCATTAAGAGGTTGGTTGGGATTTAAACAGAGATTTGTGAAAAGTACTATGCAATGAGTAAAGCCAGCATATTCAACAACATAATTAGCCTTTTCTTCGTTGATAAAACTGCAGACCTTTGGCTTGATACATTTCACGTTCCATGAGGTAACTTTCATGATCTTGGCAAAATAAACTCAACTTGCATTTCCCTTAAAGCAAATAAGCTGTAAATACAAGTTCCTTGCAAAACAGCATTCAGTATAAATTCATTTTGGTATTTTAAATTCTCTGGAAAAAAAAAAATAAAGTGGAAATTTTTCATTTAAATCCTTCCTTCCCATCATCACATAATGTTCTTTAATTTTCTTATTGTCCCCGCTGCAATCTTTTTTTGTATTCAATTCATCATGCAGTTAAGGGATTTGTACAGTTACATATTTATGATTAATTTATATCTTTGTGTATATAATTTGGAGTTAAAAAAACACTAATGTTGGAAAAAATTGTTGTCATATAAAAGGCACAAAACATTGTAACTGCCAGAGGTTAAAATATAGTATTTTGGTGATTTATCATAAAGTATACAAACCGATGTGGCCCATTTTAAACTTGGATATTGCTCATTTGAGTATTACAGTGAATATTACAGTGCAATCAATGTACAGGTGCCAAGAGGAAGCCATCATTGCAAGAAAGGACACTAATTTTGATGTAATGTTTACACCAATAAAGGTTCTGCACCTGTTCATATGCAGAAATGTACAAAATGATTCTGCATATTTTCTTTATCGTTTGCACAATCAAGGAAGCTTTTTATGTTATCAGGTGAGGCATGTATTTATGAATACTTTGGAGGTAACGAGGAGGATTGAACCTGTGTGTATGAGAAATGTGTTGCATGGGAAAATAGGAAGAAGACAGTTTTGTGAGGAGTGGAGCATCAAAATCATGTTGAAGTAAATTGTTTGACTATGCAAAAAGTCCCAAACACACCACCTGAAGATCAGAGCTCACCAGATAAAGAGCAAAGCTTACCACCAAAAGAGCGGAGCAATGTTTATTAATTATTGATATGCTTGTATAATCAATAAAATACGTTTTGGTGCCATTTTGTTTTTCATTACTGTATACATTACCGACTTTTGCGCCCCATAATATATATATTATATATATATTATATATATACATATATCAATATATATATATATATATATAATATATAATATATATACTATATAATATACATGAAAATTTTCAGAAATATAAATAAATGAAAACCAAATTCAGGTGAGCTACCTGAGACAATGGGAACATGGTTTGTGTGCTTACACAATGTGTAAGCACACCCTGCTCATATGTATATATATATATATAATAGTATATATAATATATATATATTATATATATATTATATATTCTATTCATATATATATATATACATATATATAATTATATATACAGTGGGGAGAACAAGTATTTGATACACTGCCGATTTGCAGGTTTTCCCACTTACAAAGCACGTAGAGGTCTGTAATTTTTAACATAGGTACACTTCAACTGTGAAAGACGGAATCTAAAACAAAAAATCCTGAAAATCACATTGTATGATTTTAAATAATTAATTGCATTTATTGCATGAAATAAGTATTTGATCACTCCCAACCAGTAAGAATTCCGCTCTCACAGACCTGTTAGTTTTGTCTTTAAGAAGCACTCCCATTCTCCACTCATTACCTGTATTAACTGCACCTGTTTGAACTCGTTATCTGCATAAAAGACAGCTGTCCACACTCAATCAATCGGACTCCAACTCTCCACAATGGGCAAGACCAGAGAGCTGTCTAAGGACATCAGGGACAAAATTGTAGACTTGCACAGGCTGGGATGGGCTACAGGACAATAGGCAAGCAGCATGGTGAGAAGCAACAACTGTTGGCGCAATTATTAGAAAATGGAAGAAGTTCAAGATAACAGTCAATCTCCCTCGGTCTGGGGCTCCATGCAAGATCTCACCTCGTGGAGCCTCAATGATCATGAGAACGGTGAGGGATCAGCCCAGAACTACACGGCAGGACCTGGTCAATGACCTGAAGAGAGCTGGGACCACAGTATCAAAGAAAACCATAAGTAACACACTACGCCATCATGGATTAAAATCCTGCAGCGCACGCAAGGTCCCTCTGCTCAAGCCAGCGCATGTCCAGCCCGTCTGAAGTTTGCCAATGACCATCTGGATGATCCAGAGGAGGAATGGGAGAAGGTCATGTGGTCTGATGAGACCAAAATAGAGCTTTTTGGTTTAAACTCCACTTGCCGTGTTTGGAGGAAGAAGAAGGATGAGTACAACCAGAACACCATCCCAACCGTGAAGCATGGAGGTGGAAACATCATTCTTTGGGATGCTTTTCTGCAAAGGGGACAGGACGACTGCACCATATTGAGGGGAGGATGGATGGGCCATGTATCGTGAGATCTTGGCAACAACCTCCTTCCCTCAACAAGAGCATTGAAGATGGGCGTGGCTGGGTCTTCCAGCATGACAACGACCCGAAACACACAGCCAGGGCAACTAAGGAGTGGCTCCGTAAGAAGCATCTCAAGTCCTGGAGTGGCCTAGCCAGTCTCCAGACCTGAACCAATAGAAAATCTTGGAGGGAGCTGAAAGTCTGTGTGCCCAGCGACAGCCCCGGAACCTGAAGGATCTGGAGAAGATCTGTATGGAGGAGTGGGCCAAAATCCCTGCTGCAGTCTGTTCAAACCTGGTTAAGAACTACAGGAAACGTCTGATCTCTGTAATTGCAAACAAAGGTTTCTGTACCAAATATTAAGTTCTGTTTTTCTGATGTATAAAATACTTATTTCATGCAATAAAATGCAAATTACTTATTTAAAAATCATACAATGTGATTTTCAGGATTTTGTTTTAGATTCCGTCTTTCACAGTTGAAGTGTACCTATGATAAAAATTACAGACCTCTACGTGCTTTGTAAGTGGGAAAACCTGCAAAATCGGCAGTGTATCAAAATACTTGTTTCTCCCCACTGTATATATACGTATACATATAGTATATATATATATATACTATATATTCATATATATATATATGTATACTTTTCTATAATTGGTTCCTTTTTAGCTCGCCTGTTCAAAGAACAGAGAGCTATACGATACCCCCGGCGTGAGCGTCAGTGTCAGCGTGAGCGTGAAAATGTTAAAGTTTTTGGTGCAAGTTATTTTTCCTTTCTAATGTTTTTATCTACCACACTATTTTTTATACGCCCGATATATATATGTAGTATATATATATATGTATGTATATATATATATATATATATATATATATATATTAATATATATATATACATATCGGGGCGTATTATGTGATACCGGTCGTCTGTCTGTCTGTCTGTCTGTCCGTTCCTGTCCGCACTCTAACTCCCAAAGTTTTCAACTTTCACATTTCTTATTTGGTACATAGGTACAGACTGTGGAGATGGTGTGTCGCGACATACGTTCGTCATCTAAAGTGGTTGCCATGGCAACCAGGATGCTGTTTTCCATCCGTTCCTGTCCGCACTCTAACTCCCAAGTTTTCAACTTTCACGTTTCATATTTGGTAATAGGTACAGACTGTGGAGACGGGTGTGTCGCGACATACGTTCGTCATCTAAGAGTGGTTGCCATGGCAACCAGGATTGCTGTTTTCCATGTCGTAGCACAATTCTGTATATACCTTCTTTGTCCGGGTGTATATTGTGCTCACTTGCGCTCTTGTTACTGATTACAATATACAAATACATATATTGCTTTAAAATTTTGGATCAGACTTCACTGCAATGCTTTATAAAAAATATTAATTATTAGACTAGTCTTTTAAAAACGATAAATGTTTAACAGGCGAGCATTGGGTGGCTTTGACACCAACTCTGGTTGTTTACATCTCGTGCTTTGAGGAAAGTTGTCAAAGATGATGCACTGGTCTTCAGGTGGCATGCATGCTG
>CM068956.1:142127658-142144023 GCA_035128595.1 Eptatretus atami
TTTATATTAATAAAATCATTAAATAAAACATTTTACCTCCAGAAGATTGAGTTTTGTGCCAGATTCATCCAGACAGGCTTTAAATGTAAAAAATATTTTTAATGAAATTAGTCACACTCGGGTCAAACGGACAAAAATTACACGGCAAGAGAAGAGGAGCAGACAGAGGCAGAGACAGAGACAGAGACAGAGATCAAGAGCAGAGCAGAGACAGAGACAGAGGACAGAGAGAGAGAGAGAGAGAGAGACCGAGAGCAGAACGAGAGAGAGAAAAAGAGAGAGAGACAGGAGATATTTCTACTCATTTCTTTGACTTATCCAACGTCAGGGATGTGATGGTTTCCAACATCTGAGACATGATGCCATTTAATTCTCGTTAAAATTATTGAAGATCATATAAGGATTTCATTCATATTTTGGATTCTTCATGATATTTAATGGCTTATTTTCATATCAGTTATCAACGATGTGTTTATTGGGGATCAACCTGTCAGAAAAAAAACATACAAATAATTATTGGTTGTATAGTGATTTATTTCTTACAAAACAACAAATAATGAATTGGTTTAAGGTTCTCACCTTCATCATTGTGAAAAATTGATCTACAAGGTTAGGAGTAATCATCTGAACACTATATCTGAATAGAATATTTAGTTCGCATTTGGTATTGAATAAGGAAGTTGATGACGTCAAGAAATGTGAAAACAATGGGTTTTTTCAGGGTTTTGTTATAAAGGAAATATTCGGGTTTGGGGCTTTGGTTCGGGCGGGGAGCTTGGTCTGACTCATTTTACAAAATAAAAGAACTTTCATAAATTATAATAATGTTGAATTTGAAAAAGACATGAAAAAGTATATATACATTATATGTTTTACAAGACATTTTTTTTATATATCATTCTCTAATAAATAATTATGAAGCTGAAGTTGGATTATATTGAGGTTGATTGAAAATATCATTAGAACTTCAAACAAATTATTATAGACCTCTCTCGTATAAATAAAGTTCAATCTAATATAGATTATGGTTAAGTGTTATCTCAACAGTCTATTTGATATAAAAGGAAATCTACAGAAATATACTATCTCATTATTATGACAAAGAAATTCTGTTTGCATCATAAATCTATTGACATATTTATCTATGGGTTAGAATGAGGAAAAATTCATAGTATTGTAATATATAATCATGTGTAAAGAGGAATATTTGATTTAAACAAAAAAGGAAACAGAAGCAAGAAACAGATTTTGAGAAGGACTTTATAAATTAATAGAATAATCGTGTATTTGGAAAATATGAATATAATGTTTTTAGGAATAGGCAAAAAATAAGACTTGCTACATCTTAGAAACAGGCTTCAAAGTTAATTAATCGACCAAGATTTTAACGTGAGCGGAGGTGTTTCCAAAAACTTTTTGCTATTCATTTGAAAAAAAGAGTATGAAAGGATAAAACCTATTTATATAGGAACATCAATTCTTGACTTGTCAAAGTCGTAATGTATACTATTACTATAATAATTTAAAACCAAGTATAAGGAAGATGCATCATTGTATATATGGATACAGATCGTTTTAATTCTTAGAAATTATGAACATGATTATATGAGGATAGATGATAATATTGATATATATGATGCAAGTAATATATGTCAGGTATGTGTGTGTTTTATCAAAGAATAAAAGGTTATTGGTAAGTTTAAGAGATGAATTGGGTGGGAAGGTAATGAGTGAATATTATAGGATTGAGATCAAAGTCTTATGCTTTTAAGTATATTAATAAAATATACATTGAAGGGTGCTTGAAAGAAGCTCAAGGAATAAAGAAAGATATAATCGAAGAAACAATAAACTTTAAACTTTACAAACTGTTTAACCTTTAAGAAGGAAGAGTACAAGAAAAATGAATACAATAAGAAGTTATAAACATCAATTATATACAGAAGAGATAAATAACAAAGCATTAGGACGTTTGATGACAAAAGATATCATTTTAAGAATCGAACCAAGCAGTATCCCTTTTGGTTATAAGTACAAGTAGTAAGGGGCATCTCTTTTTACTATGATTTATTATTGAAGAAACCAAGCAATAACCAAACCAAAGAGTGAATGAATTGCCTTGGTTTAAATGGGGAACATTAATGAATGTGAGAAATTACAAATAAGTCTTATTACAAAAATAACCAGCGTAAAAGTAGATTAAAATAAATAAGCAGATAAATTTAATTACAAAGAAGTTGGAGGATGTAAAGAAAAAAAATATCCTTAATGACTGAAAACTTTGATGGTTATCAATTGAACAATGGAAAAACAATTTCTACAATCTCAAAAGATATGTGGTTCAGGAGGTGGTCAATTAAGAGCATCAGAGAAGTTTATCATTCATTTCTGCTCAGCAAAGACACTTAAACCAAGAACCAAGTTCCAAATTATTATTTGTGAATTTCTCAATGGAAATGAATGTTATTGAAAGTTGTTATTCCCTAAAGTAGAACATGGACAATATTCGTTTGTTTCGCTCTTTGAGTGCAATGAAAATATGAAAGGACTGTGATTATGTTGGGGAAGAATGCTTTAATCAGTAAGTCTCAATTTTTAATTTGCTTGTATGGGAGGGAGGAAGTGAGTGTCCCATTTTGAGCTTTTTGGGGCGTTGGGGTCAAATAGTTTCCATTTTTCCCCATTCATTTGAATGGGCTCCCATAAGCCACATTTACATCAACTCAAATGTGTTCTTAAAAATGCTTGTACTAGGCAAATTACACTGTGTTTTTGTATATGAATTATGTTTGCGTGAAATATTTTGTTTTCCTTACACAAGCTTAAAATAACACATATTGATGAAAAAGAGTGTTTCTGCTCTAGAATAATGATTTTTGAAGAGAAAAAAACGGGTAGAACAAGCTAATTGTTCAAAATGCTTGTTTTAAAATTTGACCATTTTGCATGAATATGGTTTTTGAAAATTTTGTTTGTTGCTTAGTGAAAGCTAAAATACACACTGTTTGATGAAAAAACATGCAATTTCTGCATTAGAAATATTGATTTGAACAAAAAAGCAGGGTCAAAAAAGACTAAGTTTCTTTAAAAGCTTATTTTTGGAAATAAGTAGTTTTTGCATGAAAAATGTTTGGTGAAAGTGTATTGTTTTGCTTTCGTGCAAGTCTAAGGTACACACTTTTGAATGAAAGAGGTGTTGTTGCATTAGAGTCGTGATTTTGAAACAAAAGGTCGCGTAAAAAACAAAGTAATTTGTGGTGCAAAACATTTTGTTTAAGAAAAAATAATGACCGTTTTGCATGAATAAAGGTTTCTTGTGTAAAATGTGTTGTTTCGCTTACAAAAAGCTAAATCACGATGAAAACATGAGATTTGCATTAAGTCAATGATTTTTCAATAAAAATTGGCGCTCAGAAAACTCATGTGTTTTAAAACGTTTTGTTTCAGGCCAAATTAGAAACCATTTTTGCAGGAATTGTTTATTTTGAAAATGTATCTTTTATTTTAAACCTAATATACAACAATTTCATGAAAAACATCCATTTCATAATAAGAATAGTATTTGTAACAAAATGGAGATAAGAGAACCGTAATGTGGTTGAAAACGCTTGTTTTAGCAATGGAGAACTGTTGTTTTTTTCCATGAAAAGGCTTATTGTGTAAATGTTGTTGTTTTGCTTCCTGCAAGCTAACTACACACTATTTGATGAAAAACATGGCATTTTCGTAGCAGAATAGGTGATTTTGAACAAAAACCCCAGGTCAGAACAAGAAAGTGTGTTCTTAAAAACGCTTTCATTAGACACATTAGACCTATTTTGCCATACATTAACGTTTCTTGTGTGAAATGTGTTGGTTTTGCTTGGTGAAGCTAAATACACACTTATAGGATGAAAAACACAAGTTTCTGCATCAAAATGGTTGAATTAGAAGAAAAGCGTGGTCAGAACAAGCGAATGTGTTCTTTGAAACAATTGGTATTTGGCAAATTATGTCAGTTTTTGGCTTGAGGGTTAGTGGTGGGCTGAGTTCCAAGAGTAACCAAGAGATTCCTGAATTCAAATCCTGCTTGACTGTTGATCATATCAGTGAGGTTGACATCAGCGTCATCTTTCTGAGTGAGGGCAAAAGAGTACCAGCTTGGCTGGATGATTTGAGCCACCGATGAATCCTGTGTAGAGTGGTAACTGTTCCAGGATGGGTGTTTCAAAGGCAGGAATGCTTTGGCGAGTGCCAATGCTCTCTAGAGAGTCATGTGTCCAATGGATTTTTTTTGGATTCGGATCGTTGATTTGTAAAAAAACGGGGTTCAAAACAAGCTAATTTGTTCTAAAATGCTTGCATTGGGCAAAATTGGACTGTTTTTGCATGAATTTGTTTTTCTGATGAACATGTTAATTTTGCCTGTTCCACAAGCAAAATTACAACACATTTGATGAAAAACACACACTTGCATCAGAATTAGGTGATTTAAAAGAAAAGGGGTCGAGAGAGCATTATGCAATCGTGTAAAAAAACCTTCTTTTTGGCAAGTAAGACGCATTTTGCATGAATAACAAGTTTTCTTGTGTAATGCATTGTTTTGCTTGGTGGCAAGCCTGGAAATACACAATGAAACAAGCATTCGCAAGATAAACCAAGACAATCACCCTCCGAGCAACCGCAACAAAAAATCACCACAAGATAAAAAGCAAACAAATCACCACGGATAAAACCAAATCTAAATCTTTTGTTTGGATATTTTTCCTTCTGCTTCTCTCAGTCTTACAACCAACCTACATTATTTCAATGCATGTATTCTTCCATTATCACCTTCTGGGTAAACATTCCAAATCCAGGCTGACTTCACCAAACTTCTTATTCCTTGCTTCAGAGATTCTTCTTGTCTCACTCTTCCTCATTTCGGATTTCACAAACAACCATGCCACCACTATCATATCACCCCATTGACCTTACCTAACCCAACCAGCTGCACTGCAACGTTTCAGTGTTTGCCCCCTCTTTTCTTTACGCTACCTGTTCGTCTTCTAGTTGAAGTTTGTTCCAACTGTCAGTTCTTCCTTGTTTCTTCCATAACTCACTTTTGAAAAGAAAAGCATTCAACAAGACTATTCAACAAGCATAATTTTAATGCAGACAGAATTAGTGCCATCAAAGGCTGAAGAAATAGAAATTAATTGGTGGATTAAAAACCGATTTCATATTACAAATATCAGTAAAAAAAAAAAAATGGAATAAGTTTTTCATCTGGATAATTATGGCTGTTCATTGCTTTTAAAAGGGAAGTGGTTTGTAAATGCAGTACTCCACACAAAGTATTAAAATGACTTCTGTCACAAGTGATTCAGCCAGAAATATATCATTTAGAATTTTACGATTTAAATGATGAACATAGCATAGGCAGATTAAATTTCACAAGTTTGGTTTGCTCCTACAACTCGGTAAAAAGTTTACATCGAAGTGTATTTCTCATCAGCCCCACCATGGGCCACAAAGGGTTAATCAAAAACAAATGTAAAACCCAACACCGAACAAGTGTTTACCAACAAACAGCAATAAACAGAAACAGGACTTCACTGAAACTTGGTTTCATGCAACAGAGCATGGTTTTACACAAAATAAGACCTCAGGACCAGTGATAGAATGCCCAATACGGCATGAGTGACCCTTTAGCCCAGTGAGCCCCGACGCCACAATGCATTTCAGACCTTTTGGTAAGTACAATGCTTCAAAGTGAGGATTATCATTTTCGATAATTACCAAAAATTCAAAAAAGTTGATTGGACGGATCAGACGGAAACCGTGTGGATCCAGTTTTGGTGTCGCGACAAGGACATAGATTCAATTTTGGTGGAGATCCAGATGCTAATTTTTTTATATTTTTGTGAGTTCCTTCACCATTGGATAGGCGACAAAAACAATGTTTAATCATGATATTTCAAAACAGTGTGTGGCGGATGATGAAAGAACCAGTGGATGAGTTGGAGTTAGTTGAATGAGAAAAGCTGATTTGAATTTTTTGTTCATGTTTGGGATATAGATCCAGCCCGTAATTGGTGGGATCACATAACTGTTCACTGGCGGCAGTATGACTCCACAAGTACCGTTCTAGTTCCTCCGCCACGAGGTGGATAGAGTTAATGTTTTCACCCCTGTCTGTTAGTGGAACCATTTTAATGAATGAAATGCAATATTAAAGACAAGGATTGGCGTTTTTCACACTATCAGAGTTAGTCGGTAAAACAAATGCCTGGACATTTCTTTTGGCACAAATTTGGATTTTCCACTTTATGGCTCAGTGTTCAACCAGCTGAGAATATTCACAGTGATCATTAGTACACCATCTAGTTACTTAACAGCTGAGGCATCGTATCGGACTTATCTCTGGGAAAACTAATTGGCAAAAGAGAAAGATGTTCGTTTTTTGAACAACTCGAAAACCTGTGCAACAAACATTAAAAATGAGAGGGGGTTTGGTTGTGGATACCTCCCATGGTGGAGTGCCCTGAGCAAGGGCAAGTTATTTAAGCAAACCAGTGATGAGAAAGCGAGCAGGCAGATGCACAACCTTCTTGGCCGAGCTCTTTGAGTGCCATCGGTGACCCTGTTAGCAGCCGCCCTATGCCTCCTTGGAGGAAGAAAATGGCTGGCTGTAACAATGATATGCCAACAATGGACAATCGTTCAAAGAAATGACAACAGGAAAAGCCCAAAGTTGGTGCAAGCGCCACAGTGTGATGAAAAAGATAATGACTGCACTTCTCCAGTGAGGAAGGGGATCCTGCCTACAGATAAGAAGAGACTCTAGACAAAGCTAAAACGTAAAAAGGTGTCACTGTTTTACAATCATCAACCGGCAGTTCAGATGAAGTATCGGAGAAATATAAATGAACAAAACAGCTGGAGTTAGAGGAGGAAGAAATTACCCCCATGCAAAAGTGTATTCTTGCGCATGAGCATGGGGGACTAGGGGTGTTGAAGGAGAAAGATTCATGACAATAGGACTGGCGCCAAAGCTGAAAGAAGGTTCTGAGAACGGAATGTTTACAAATTTGCTTTATGAAGATATGGGAACAAGTTTCAGTTTGTTCAATGAATCATGATCCTTAATGAAAAAGGCGTGGAAGATTTTTGAGTTCTGGAGAATTCTGCCCACCTTCTGAAGCCATAAATGAAGATACCAACCAACAAGATAAAATGTCTGGTGGTATACATTTTAACTTGATTTCAATGTGAGTTGTTCTTTGGTTAACTTGGCAGAGAAGTATCAGGCTCCGTTCTACAACTTCGAAAAGGTAGGGGGGGTCCAAAATGTCACGAGCAAGCTTTGGGTAAAAACAGCGAGCGCACCACGCATCTCTTCTCTACTTCCCGCAATCCAAAACCAATAATCTTTTCTAGCCCACGTTTATCCACCTGAAACCCACTCCTTCAAATCCCTGTCAGGTAAGGACCTGATAAGTCCCTGTAGTATCCATCTTGTTTACGCCGACTTTCATGTCCCGGGTTTTTCTTCTTCTCAGTTCCTTATTTCCTTCAGTCCACCCGTCTTCTCTCTCTTTCATCTTTCATCTCTGCATTTTTGTTTGGCTCACACGTTTTCTTCCATCCTTCATTCTCTGCTTTGTATTGGTTATGTTGTGCTTTTTTTTTCTTATACGAGCCTTGACTTTTTTTGGTATTAAATTATAAAAAACAAAAAAAAGAGACCAGAGACAGAGACCTGTATGAGACAGAGTACATAGACTAGTAGACAGAGAGAGAGGAGTGTTTGTGATGGCATAGTGTATTATAGTGCATCGTGCATTTGCTGCCGGTCATCAAACAAATTGCATCAAATGTGGCTAGTTACCTCATGTTGGACTTTTCACTTCTGTGAAAAAAGAAACTTTTCACTTTTGGCAACCCCTTCCCGTCCACCCCACTACTTTGTCAAAACTCCTAAACCAATCCCCAAGGTCAGCTAAGTGGTCCAATAAAAGACAGTCCCAAAACTCAGGCTTTAACGGTTGAGGTATTCAGAAAACGGCAGTAATTTTTCAGAAAAATATAATCCTGAATTTTTCAAGAGAAATGTCAAAAAAAATTACAAAAAGCAGCTTTACTGGCTCATTGTGCGGCATGTAATACTAAGATAAACAGGAATATCAAAAAGGATTCACAATCAAAAGTAGTAGCACAGAATATGTCCACCCCCCACCCCTACCAAACTGAAAATTACTGCCCAATCCTTCCCAATGTCAGATGCTTTTTTTCAGATCATGTGTCCTGAAACCATCAGAAGTTGCCAGCTTATTCGAGATCGTGCTCCTTGGGCTCGGTTGATCGCTCCAAGTTTCACTTGGAACTTTCTTTTCTTTTGCATTAGGGCTGTGGAAGGTCCTGTATACAGCTCGCTTAATCCAAAAGACGATCCTCTGCATCCAAAACCCCAGTTCCTAGTGAAAACAACACAAGAAATACAGGAAACATTTTGATTGGCAAAGTGTTCAAAAACTTTCAATGTGAAGAATACAGATTCTTCAATTCAGCTGACCTTAAGCTTGCTCCATCGAAGCTGCAGGAGTTTGATCCCCATGCACATCATGACGAGAAAGAATCGGCAAATATGCTCTAGCGCAGAAACCAATAGCCATTGGGTTCACCTGCTTCTGGACCCATCGTGTACGCACGGTTCTGCCAATGATAGCGGACGTGTTGGAGATGGCCCTCCATTGTATCCTCGGCGACCTACAAGCATATGATACAAGAGATAAATGGAGGATCCTTAAATGTTCAGGGCATCTGAAGAGTTTTTGTAAATATCCAAAGTTGCTCGTGACCTTGCTAAAAGTAAAAGGGACACAGACAGATATGATAGAGTGTGAATCAGGAAAGTAGCCTGAAAAATGTAATACTGAAGAGCAGATAAAGCCGGATGATTACTGTGTTGCTAAGAGGAGAGACGAGAGAGAGAAGAGAGAGAAGAGAGAGAGAGAGAGAGAGAGGGAAGAGAGAGAGAGGATTGGAGAGAGAGAGGAGAGAGAGTGGAGAGAAGAGAGAGGGAGAGAGAGTAGAGAGAGAGAGAGGAGAGAGAGAGAGAGAGAGAGAAGAGAGAGAAGAGAGAGAGGAGAAGAGAGAGAGAGCGAGAGAGAGAGAGAGAGTGCGAGAGAGAGAGAGAGAGATAAGAGAGGAGAGATGATCAGCATTCGCTGAAATGGCCTAATTAGTCGATTTGATGGCTGCAAAAGTGATTTGTGCCTAGCAATTTTTTTGCAATTGAATTTTAATTGACAAGAAGTATGACTTTCATATGAAGGGACTTACGAACTTTCCATGTTTCAGTCTGCTGCTGGAACAACTCGTGTACGGCTGGGGTATATCATTGCTTCCAATACTTCTTCTAAATATTTCATCTCTGTCTATGATTACCAAGGTACACTACAAGATATTTAACTCGTCCTGTTTGACCGGACCTTCAACACTAAGTTCATGTGGAGTGAAATGTGGTAATACAAAGAGGTTAGCTTTTTCTGCCACCATAATGCTGCATTTTATTCCAATTTTCCCAGCCAGAGGAGATGGCAGAAAATCATCTCAGACAATGCTGTAACATGACATTTGTTGGTATTCGAATTAAACACAGACATCATCAGGCTAAGCCGTCTGCAGCAGAGATGTTGCTGCCTTCTATATTCTCATTCGCCTAAGTTTTGCTGGTCGGTAGGAGCGATAAACAGGGAGTGTGCTAAGGCATAGACTTTGTTTTAGACAGCCAGAAGCAGGGCAACTTGATGGATACCCTGTTTGAAAGGAAAGGAAGAACATACCGATTTATATACTTTCAACATACAATGTTTGGAGACAGGAGTTTTACATAAGAGATGAAGTTTCACCAAACATTCCCTTCAAAACAGAAAAAAGGTATTTGTGATCAACATGATCAAAAGCTTCAGCTTGATCAAGAAACAGAATCCAAATATCACACAGTGCTTTATTGCACGAAAAATATCATTCTTACCAAAAAATATATTGTCATGGATAGATCTTCCAGGCACACAATAAGTTTAGGTCTGGATGTATAACAGAATGATAACAGCTCTTCTCCCGATTTGCAAGTACTTTGGAGAGAATTTTATAATCACACACAGTAAAGAACCGGTCATGTTTCGACCAGGTGAGGTTTCCAGATTTTTGCAGCAAATCATACGACGCGTGCTTCTGCAGAACTGAGAGTTCTCCATCAACGTTTTGCTTCATCAAGACGTCAAGTAAATCAGTCGCACTATGTTTCCAAAAGTCTCAGAGAATCCCTGGGCAACCCACTATTCTGGAGGCTTTTCCCATCTTTCAGGCTATTCAAGCTGTTTCAATTTATTGCCGAATTGGGGAGTCAGCATGCATTGCTCATCATACTGACATTCCTGAGCCAGATAATTAATTCTTGCTGTTCAATCATCATTGTCAAGTTTGAGGAAATATAATTGTAGAATAGAAATCCTCAGTGTGCACTTTTGCTTTACCTGAGAGGTTACCAGGGACCTATTGGACAGTGAATAAACTATGGATTTTGTTGTACCTTTTAGAGAAGGTCCATAATTATGAGAACTCCTTGTTTGGCTAGCCAATGTTTAAGTAGCTCATGCAATTCTGTAACAAGGAACTATTTGCTTGTTGTATACATCTCCCTCTTGGAATGCTTTCTTAAGCCATACTAAGTCACGTCACGGTGGTGTTCGTTTCCGAACCTATCATGTTTTGTTCTCGGGATTATCTATTCACCTCCCCGTTTAACTGGATCATTGATACTTGCTTTTGGTACACACATAAATATATTAGTTGACAAAAAGGTTTATTTGGGTTTGTTGCAAAATCCCACACAACTGGAGGCTATCAAAATTCAGATTAGAAGACCTAATTTCTCCCACCCAACTCACAGCACATGAGAATCCCTTGTCTTGGAAGAACGAGTGTTGATAGACAAATAGCACTACCCAATGTTGAAAACGGGTAATTAAAAGACATTGAATTAGATGTGGTGAGTAAACCCCAGTTGGCACAATTTGAGTCGAAGAACAAATTTAACATTGGCTTGTTTATATAAAATGTCAAGCCTTGGCCAATTGACATAATAGCATCATTACATAATGGCCCATGTGTACAAACAGGAGTGGATGTGTTACCTCCACATCCTTAAAACAGAATTTTGATGCTGGTCTTCTAACACTTTCATGGAGGCAAACATCTTTGGAGTGTTTATAATGAAATTCTACTATTTCAGATTGCCCTTTATGGTTTCTTTAAAGGAAACTTGGTGAGCAATGTGGAAGTAAATAATATTAACTTCCATCTTGTGAAATGTAGGAGATGGACATATATGCTCTATGGATCAGATGACTATCACAAAGCATTGGTGTTTCTGTGTGATCATGCTGAAAACAATATTTTTCATATTGAGATAAGTGTTCTTTGTCACAATTTAAGCTCTTTCTCTTTATTTGCTAGAAAATGCTTTTTAGAGAATGTGGAAGTATAAATCCGTTGTAAGTAAAGGCTAAAATCACTCTGTAAGAATGGTTTTGCGATGTGTGAGATAGAGTTGAGATTAAAGTAATTCTTAATTGTTTGCAGGATAATTATGTTATGAGGTTCTCACAAGACAAGGATCGGCTCAACATTGCAGATGCAGCGAAGTCAATAGTGACGGCCATGAGATATATTGGAAATAGAATCGCTGTCACTTACTGGTGGTCTTGTTTATCTACATCACTGTAATGTATTTTAAAACTTAGGACATTAATTTGAAAAATGTAGTTTTCTCATTGGTGAGAACACGCTTCGGCTGAGATGCACCATAAAGCTTCAATACCATTCACTTGTAACATAAAGCGAATATTTCAAACATATTGATATACAATAACGAATATAAAAATCCCATACTGGTCCAAGGCAACTGGCGATGGTGAGGGAATCTCGTTGTAGTCCATGTTTGTGAAAGTAAATATGTGCCCATCGTGTTAGTTTGCTGCTCTGATACTTAAAATCATTGATTAAGAATCTTGCATACTGAAGTTGTTATATAAATGGATGTGGATGTCTCTGATTCTGTTCTGTCTCTGTCTCTGTCTCCTGTCTCTGGTCTATGTCTTTCTTTCTCTGTCTCTGTCTCTCTCTTCTCTCTCTCTTCTCTTCTCTCTTTTCTCTCTCTCTCTTCTCTATCTCTATGTCTAGTTAGACTATGTAACAATATAATCTATGGTCATCTTGGTTGCCAAATGGTAAACTGACTTTGGCTGTCGCCGGTAAGTGGGCCCCAAGAGGCATTGCAGTCTCATTAACTCTGGTCTTTCCATTCAATTGTAAAAATCTACAAACACTAGCTCATTAACTTGCCTTCCATTGTCCTATTATTGTATGAATTGTAAGAGGAGTCTCATCAAAAATGGCTGAGGATCGTGGACTATGGACGCCTTGTGTGCAAAGAAAGCTTTCTTGTAGGATTGGTATTGATTAACCAAGTACTCCATGATGTTTGACCCTCTCGATTTTCCAATTCATATAAAAGGCATGTATACTAGCGTCAGAGTAAGAGATCTGCCTGGACTCTTGAGACGAGCCTTCTCATACACACATATTTATTGTTTTTATATATAATGATTGTTAATTTTGAAGGGTTTTGCCGTTTGTTTTAAATTTTCATGACAAAATTTGGCAACTGTGACAGGATCTGCCAGTCCGAGAAAAGCAGTGGATGAATGTGGGGCAGGCCAGCAAAGACTTGGTCCTGGTTTAGAAAGGTAAGAAAGCCTATTGAAAGTCTTGAGACAAGTGTATTTGCATGCAGCCAGGTGATTTACTCTGTTTCTCTCTCTGTGACCTGCACAGATCAAACCAGACTTGAAGGTAAGCACAGCAGGTACCCATTTAGGTCAATAAGGATGTTTATTCTATACTGGTGGATCAGGGGATGGTAAGTTTGAGAAGGACTTTAGGGGATTGGTATTTGGCTTGACATCTTGGACATTTTTAAGTCACACGAGTGGGCACTAACGTGAATTGTAAATCGCCGAGTCTAGGTGCACATATTGAAGTCTGAATCAGGTGTGTGGTGAAGGATATGTGGACATCTAATCACGGTTGTGGCGGAGACGTGATGGTAAGAACTGAGTAAGATACATCAGACAGTTGGAGCTAGCCATGAAGTCATAGATATGACTTACGAGGATGCCTAAGTACTCAAAGCGGAATTAAGGGAAATATATGCGTGAGCAACACAGGGAAATTATGGTTTGTGAAGTGGACTGAAAATTATAACCTGTTTGAGAAGAGGCAGAGCAGATGCTGGCTCAGCATTGCAGATGCAAAACTGCGTCACTTAAGGAGAGGTTAAGGGGAAACTATACAAGTTCTCTTCCACCTCTCCTTTTGTTGCGTTGCGAATTTGTACAGCTGCACACCAACTGATCTCTGTATCTCTTTGGGCTTACACTCTTGGAATTTGGTTGATTCATCTCGTGAAAGAAAAGCTGGTTGTGAACTTGGTGCCAGAGAGTTCTAAACGCCCCCTTGTGACTATGCATTTAGTTCCGTGAGGATCAGAACACGTGGTTTAAAATTTACGAGTAAACATCATTGAAGTTTAAGGGCCTTTTTTCGAAGGTATAATTGATGCTTGACCTTATAAAGGATCCTTGGTTTGCGCATAGGAATACTGTATATGACTGTTATATATGTATATGAATATCATGATGTGCTTGAATGTTTAAAGGATAGTTGTGTATTGTGTTGATGAAATGGGCCTGATGTTAATCATTTTGGTGTGTGTGGTGTGTGTGTGTGCGTGCGTGCGTGCGTGCGTGTATCCCATCGTCAGTGTGTGTCAGGGGTGTAATTGTGATTGGGAATTTGCTGGTAAAAAAAGATGTTTGATTCAACGTGGCACGGAATGTTTGGAGGTTAAATGAGGTGGTTTTGCGGTAGCATAACTATCAGTGGTGTTGAAGAAAGTGCTTGTCCTGTGAACAGAGTCACGTCTGTGTGTCCGTGCCGGCATGACGTACGCGGCTCAAAACGGAGTGTTTTGATTTGCATCAATCTGTGGCACGAAAGTTTGAATGTGAATGGAGCTTTTAACGATTTGAATCATCACGAAGAGGGGCACATTCCAGCTGTGTGTGACCGTTCAGGCTGTGACATAATACATACGGCAGGAACGAAGACGACGCAGAGACTGACGGGTGGTCAAGGGGAGGGTCGATTTGAGGCATTTTTGATGAGCGAGTTGACATCCCGCCATGCATGAGAGGCGTGTATTCGGACGGTACTGTTTGGTCTTTTAAGGCGTTTGTGGAATTGTTCATCCTTGTCCCATGGATTTGCATACATGGTATGTGGATGGATGTTGCGCAGATGGGAGGCATTTTGCAGAATGTTTAAAAATTATATGTTGGAATGGATGGATGGTATTAGTCGGACCCCATGTTGGTGCGGGGCCGGGTGGGCGAGAGCGTGACCTTCCGTTGCAGTGGGTCAGAATACAAGAGATGTTCCACGTGTAAGTACGGATTACTACAAGACTGGTATACTTTAATATTGGCTTCGCCATGGATACCCCATCAATGGAAAATTTTTATATAAATGTCCCCGTTTATAACCAATGACAAACTGACATGTGTTTCTGTCACTGGCCTATGTCAGTCAGCCAGATTAGATCTGTGACTTGCTGCAGATCATGTAACCTGCACTAACCTGTTTCCATGGTCGGGTTGGTCAGTGACTAAACCATCTCCCCCACCAGTGTTTTTTGGTGAGGAGGGTGTTGTATGGACACGAAGCAGGATTGGAAAACAAAACTGTCAAAGGGGAGAGCTCCTTGTGAGCCAACGGCCATCCATACTAAGTGGCCAACTTCGTCTGCGGACGTGCCTCTGCAGTGGGTTACTTTTATTCAGGTTGTGGAGGATTGCAACTCGCCACCGTAAAACCCTTCATCCGCAAAACACAAAAACGCAAAAAATCTGAAAACACACTCCGTAGGAAGTACCTTCTGTGCAGCTTCCCTCACATGGCAGTCACCGATGACGGCGTTGGCAAAGCCTCGGGACCCCCAATCTTTGATAGAGAGGAAACCACGGGGATAGGGTAAATTCCCGGGTCAGATTGCGGAGAGTGGTCGGAGTGTGCTGAGGTGTCGTCCACCAGACGGCGTCTCCTTGGGTTAACCTGAGGTGGTCGTCGGGTGGTGCCTGAGATGTCCTTATCCGAAGAGCAGGATGTCACTGTCCCTGTATCATCTGACCCAAGCGTTGGACATCGGTATTGCAGCACTCTCTGAGTTCGAGATCCACATTGCGGCGAGATCATGGTGGTGATTACATGATGCTTTGTTGACTATTTTTTGTCCTTCGGTCGCTCTGATGTTACCGATGCCAAGGAGTTGCTGTAATCTCTCTCTTAGAGAGAGAGAGAGAGAGAGAGAGAGAGAGAGAGAGAGAGAGACAGGAGGATAATTTCTCACCTTTCTTTTGACTTATCCAACGTCAGGGGATGTGAATGGTCTTCCAACATCTGAGACATGATGCCATTTAATTCTCTTCAAAATTATTGAAGATCTATAAGGATTTCATTCATATTTTGCTATTCTTCATGATATTCAATGGCTTCATTTTCAATATCAGTTATCAACGATGTTGTTATTGGGGACAACCTGTCAGAAAAAAAACATACAATAATTATTGGTTGTATAGTGATTTAATTCTGTACAAAACAACAAATAATGAATTGGTTTAAGGATCTCACCTCTCATCTTGTGAAAACGATTGATCTACAAGGTTGGAGTAATCATCTGAACACTCCATATTCTGAATAAAATATTCTAAGTTCGCATTTGGTATTGAATAGGAAAGTTGATGACGTCAATGAAATGTGAAAACAATGGGTTTTTTCGGGTGTGTCTCATAAAGGAAATGACTTCGGGCTTTTGGGGCTTGGTTCGGGCGAGGGAGCTTGTCTGACTCATTTTAACAAAAATAAAAAGAACTTTCATAAAATTATTAATAATGTTGAATTTGAAAAGACAATGAAAAAGTATAAGTAAAAAGTTTTACAAGACATTGTTATCTCCTCTCAAAAATAATTGGATGAAGCTGAAGTTGGATATTATTTTGAGGTTGATTGAAAATATCCAGAAGAACTTCATAACAAACATAACGACCTACCCTCTGCCCGTGATAAAGAAAGTCCAACAAAAGAATGGTTAAGTGATTACCAACAGTCATTTGATATAAAAGGTAAATCTACAGAAAAACTACTTACTCCATTAAATGACAAAGAAAGTTCTGTTTTGCATCAAAGGATCTTGAGACAATATTTATCTGCTGGGTTGAG
>CM068956.1:142166799-142189152 GCA_035128595.1 Eptatretus atami
CAGTCATACGATAAACATGGCCTGGAGACAAACTCCCGTCCAGACATAAATACCGCCCGGACACGTCCGCAGCCAAGCTGTCCGGAGACAAACACTGCCCGGACTTCAATTATTCTGTGAGAGTACATCGTGGAAAATCGTATCGTATCAGGCATGAAATCGCTCCAAGCTCCTAATTTGAAAACTTATAGTACGTACAAAAGTGATGTACCCAGCGATCTGAAGCTATGATGAACAGGTATTTGATAAATGAGTGAGGAAAGTGAAAACAACAATTTTATCGTTAAGAAATTGTTGTCGCCTGTTCCAAGTCAGGGCATGGTTGAGCAGGCCAGAAAACATGGCAGCTTCAGTCCCCAGTGAGGTTACCCAGGAAACGCCTTAAGACACAGAGAGTGAGCTGGCTGGGAATCGCCTGATGAAGGATATAATTAAATAAGGCCGTTAATTACCTTCAAACGGGGTGTTTTAATTAACCCAAACACCCAATTTTCACTCTTGCACTTCCTTGGAGTTCCCTTGGTATGCATGCAAAGTTTCAGGCTGCTCAGTTTAATAGTTTTGAAATTATGGAAGACACACTGACACATACAGACAGAGACAGAGAGACAGACACACACATACATACAGCCTTTTATTAGTATAGATTGAAACATTTAAAAGGAAAATATTTCTTTGGCATAAGTATAGTAATAAAAAGATTTTAAAAACTTAAATGAGCTGAAATATCAATAACTGTACACCTTTGAGAATTAAGCTTATGTGCAGAACAACATACCTCATTGTTCACAATGAAAGTGTGAGAATATCCTGAAGTGTTTGGTTCAGTGATCATTCCATAGAGTTGTTCTCCCCTGTCTCCTCACTGATCTGACCCATACATAAGTTCTAAATATGAGTCAGAGATTAAAATGTTGACATGAAAAAAAAACATTGGACTTCAATACTTGTTAAATGAGAGAATTATAGTAAAGACATAAATATGAGTCATACCCCCGTTGTTTAGTAATTTGCTTACGGAATAAAGGGCGAGCATATTTATTACACACCATATTTTATGACATATATCTGGCCTAAAGCAGAAGTTTCCTCCTTCAAGACGTCTCTGACCGCTGAGTACTCTCCTCTGTTACTTTCCCCTCCTCCGCTATTGGTTAGACAGACCTGAGCCTATCGCCCTGGTGGGGAGTTGCCTGTCTCTCTTCATCAAAAGACTCCATCCGTGCACTGGCCCTCACTCCCCACCACCCAGGAAATACCTCTGGCTACGACTTCCGTCCACTCCCCTCATGTTTAGATATATACTGTACCGGGTCACCTAACAGTGATGACCTTGAACACCTTGACTATTCCGAAAACAGGACCGACTTCTATCTCTCATCCAACATCTTCTTCCTCATATGGTGGTGATTTCAATTGTCATCATACCAGGTGGGCTCGGTGTGGGTACTCTCTCACGCGCCATGGCACTTCAACAAAAGACTCAATGATAGTTTGGGACTGTAATCCAATAGTCAACTCCCAACCCAGATCTCAACAAATCGGTACTCCATCGTCTTCTGGGTCTGATTTGGACAAATTCCTGAATATCTGCTTTCTTTCTTCGCTCATTTGGTTCATCTACACTCGTGCTTTGGTTCTATAGAAAAGGCGACATTACTCTCTGGCGCTTGGTATATTAGGGCATAACTATTCTGTACAGAGCTATCCTCCAGGAGAATGTTCCATCCTGGCATTTTTGACTACGAAGAGAGTAGAACAGGACCGGGGGAGGACCATTCAAGCTGATTAGATCTATCAGTAAGCTTTAGTAAAATAGCATTCTAGAATGGGTCTCTCCTAGTCTACTTCTAATACAGCGACTCGTCTGATACTATCTTCTCAAGAAAACACGTTTACTCTCATCTAATGCAAAGGACCATGTATATCCTCGCTGCTGCTACCCAGCTGGATGGCACAACTCGAAGCTTTGTCGGTGTACGAAGTTGTATAACCTCGCGAAACACGAAGAATGTTCTTTCAGCCTTTCAACACTAAAGAGAAGCCAAAGCCACAACTGAAGAATGCAAGTGTAAACTTCCAAACAAAAGCTTCGAACAAGGTGATGTGGTGACACAGCTCAGGAGGAAAGCCAAAGAAGAAACAACATTGCATACTTTTATAAGCTCACAGGGAAGAAGTTCTGACCGTCTATCAACCTGATCCAAGATCCACATAGAGTGCGGTGTACCACACAATCCGTTGGGGTTGTGAGGCAATTCCTGATATAGTCGGATAGGTGACTGTCTAGGTGTATTGTCAGTCCCATCATAACCTCCAACCCTCGCCTCCACTCGAAAGCGCTCTTTAGGTTCGACGTCAGGCCCATCGCACTGCTGACGTACCCACCCCTGGCCACTCTGCCCAACCGTCAACGACCACCACCCCCTGAACTAACACACGACCCCCCCCCCCCCCCCCCCCCCCCCCCCCCCTCCCCCCGCCGCACCCCCTCCCCCTATGAACGCTGAATACACCGACGCAAAACATCCCCCCCCTCCACCCAAATGGCCGTACAGCCGTCAACCACGTGAAAAGGCTGAATGACTAAACTCCGTGTTTGCTTCTAAATCTTGTGTCACAAACCATCGCTTTCCATACCACCTTACCCAGTCGCACCCGCTGTTCCGGGACTCTGTGTCCTTTTCTCCTGACAAGGTGAAGAGCTTGCTTGAAACTTGACTCAGATTCTGCAACCGGCCCAGACGGCATCAGCCCACATGTCCTAAAAACCTGCTCTGCGCTCTTGCTCACCCTCTCTCTGTTCTATTCACCCTCTCATTTGCTCAAGGTCATCTGCGTCTGCTTGGAAATCACAAACATTACTGCCCTGTATAAAAAGGTGCAAAAACAGATCCTGCAAAGACAGACAATCAGCCTTCTCCAATCATCAGCAAGGTTATGGAATCCATCATCGCTTCTGACATTAAATCCTTCCTCTTCTCCAATGGCCTGATTTCCAATCATCTATTGGATTCTGACCAGGTCCCTCTACCCTGGATATGCTGCTTCTGCTCTCCCAACAATGTATGGGGATCCTCAATGCCAGACATGAAATCAGAGCCATATCCCAAGACATATCGCATGCTTTTGACACGGTCTGGCACCCTGCCCTTCTCACCAAACTCTCTTCCTATTGTATCCAAGGCCATCTCCACTCATGGCTCACAGACTTCCTCTCCTGTCGCAGCCAACATGTGACCTAAATGGATTTCTCTCATCCCTTTCCTGTCCGGCTGGAGTTCCTCAAGACAGTGCTCTTGGTCCTGTTCTTTTTCTGGTTTTCATCAATGATCTCTCTGATTCTCGGAAAATCCTCTTTATATCTTTACTGATGACTCCAACCTCTGCCATACATCTGTCATCCTCATAATGGCAAGGAGCAGCCTCTTCACTCTCTGCAGCTCTGGATAAAATCAGAAGCTGGTCCAACACGTGGAACATTGTCTTTCAATCCGAAAAAAACTCACAGCTCAGGATATCTCTTCAAAAGAACTGTCTGGAAACCTGTCTCCCCCCCCCCATCTACTTCCTCAACAGTCCTCTTCAAGAAGTCCTTTCATTCAAGTTCTGGGTCTCACTAGCTATATTCCTAGGAAAGCCACGATTCCAAGCTGGCCTCAAATCTTGTCACAGACTGGGCATCCTCGTCGTGCAAAGTCCTTTCTTGCACACCTGAACTCCTGACCATGTACAAAGTTTTTGTCTGCAGCCATATGGAGTACTGTTCTCCCCTCTGGACTGGTGGTCCCGCCTCTCAACTTTCTCGGCTTCACGCTGTGGAAACCAAGGAATTTAGTGTGATTGGTATCTCCCACGATGAGGCTGAGTCTTTGAGTCTCTCACTCTCTCATCACAGGCAGGTCAGTGGTCTTTCTGTCTTCTGCCGTCTCCTCTCCGGCCTTGCCCCCCCACCCCATATTTCCGCAGGGCGCTCAAGGTCCGCCGGCAACCCCCTTCTGGTAAAATTACCAAAATCAAGAATCACTGCTCACCTTCACTCTTACATTCCTCTTTTTCCCCACCTTTGGAACAAACTCCCACACTCTCTTCAATCTCATACTTCTCTCCAGGTCTTCAAACCAGCTGTTCACTACCATCTCTTATCATCCCCCATCCAAAACCATGATGTTTTATTCCCCCGCTAATCCACCCCAAACCCACCTCCTTCAAATTCTCTGCTTTCCTTCATGAAAGGCCCAGTCATGTAAGGACCTGAAAGTCCCTGTAATGTCCATCTTGCTTACCCTGTGTACCCCGCCCCATCCCTCTCCCTTCCACAGATCTCCTCATGTCTGTGTTCCACACTGTTTTTTCCTTCCCTCTCCTGCCCCTCTTCTCTCCTGCTCCCCTTGTATATTATTCTGTGTGTTAGCTCTCATACAAGCCTCGACAGTGTCTACAAAACAAACAACAAAAAACAAGAAGGGCATTCGGTAGAGCGCATACCTCCGCCCTGTAATGCCTGATCCATGAGAACATATCTAGCCCAACACATTTTTGAGATACCATGCTATATATCGTTTTTGAGCCCAATCTCTCAATGATGAAGATTCACTTTAAAAATTCTCGGAGTCAGATCCGGATTTGGATCTTCACCAAAGTCAAATCAATTCGTCGTCATCACACACCCTGTCCACCTGTCCACCTGTTTCATCTGTCATTTCATCATTGGATAAACCTGTCCACCAAGTTTCATCCGAATCGTTCCACAACCTTTTGAGATATCGTGCTATATATCAGTTTAGCCCGATCTCTCAATGGTGAAGAATCATTTATAAAATTATCAGATCTGGATCTGGATTCAGATCTTCACCAACATTGAATCATTTCTTCCTTGTCACACACCCAGCATGTCCACCAAGTTTCCTCCGAACCCGTCCACAACTTTGAGATATTGTGCTTTATATTCTTTTTAGTCCTATCTCCCAATGGTGAAGAATCACTTTAAAAAATCTAGTAGGCGGATCCGGATCTTCAACAAAATCGAATCAGTTCGTCCTTGTCACACACCGAAACTGTCCACAAAATTTCATCCAGATTCGTCCCCAACTCTTTGAGATATCCTGTGCATAGACAAACAGACAGAAAGGAGTGAAAACATAACCTCCTTCACCTTCGGTGGTGGAGGTAAAAAAACAGCAGAGCAATGTTGACACGTCATGTGCGTGAGAAGGTGATGTGCCTCGAAGCAGGACTTATTTTACAAAAATGAGGAAAACTCAAGAAACAATTGGAATGGCTTTGTCGAGTCACACTTGGAAATAACAAATGCATGCAAATGAGGTAAACTCGCAGTCGGCACCACGATCCCAAACAAACCAGGCTTGCCTGTGGCCTGCCCGCTCTAGGCAAAGGACCGTCAGACAATCCATTGTCCGAGTCCACACCACCGTCGGAGTTCCTTCGGCTCCAGGGCATACATGCAGACAGAGCGTTGCTTCTGGGACCATTTCTCTCTCGAGCCCAATCGGACACGTTCCTTGTGCTATCCTGAGATTCCCTGCAAAGAGAAATCCCAATGAACGTTTCCGTAACACCATCTCACCACCATCACACCTTGCCATTGTTCAGGAGCCCTCAATGCAAGGCTCACGTCACATGTGCAACGATGACCATAAACCGACACCTCACCAAACAACCTGCACTCGATCCAAGGGTAGATTCCAATGCACAAATAAAAACATCCTTTACATTGGTCCATCACACAGAAGCCAAAACTTTGTCAAACAAACACCTTTCATGCAGAATGAATGAGTGAAAACATGTCGAGACAAACACCTTTGTGAAGACAATGTATGATACCATGAGGTATGTGTTGGTGATGGGCTTGTAAAACACAAGCACTCACTTGTTTGACGAGGAGACGTGCACATTGCTCTTCTTTCCTTTTCCCAGAGATTGCCTCAGAGGAGATCTATGGTTAAACAATGTGCACATTTGCACGTCATTGGTGATCGTTGAGGTGACAGAGGAAAGATGACATGCACGGGGAAAGCGAAGAGCGACATGAGCTTTTTACAACTCACATAGTTGCCCTCACATCTGAGTGTCGAACCTGGGTTCGAATCTCGGCACACCGATACACTTCCATGCTGGTGTTTCACAGGCAGGGCGAGGCATTGGTGTGTGTGTGCGCGCGCGCGCGCGCGCATATGTGTCAGCTCTTGAATGGATGTTAAACTGGGTACCCTATCTGCCAGCTTAGTTGGTAGACATTAAAGATCCTGCAGTGTCCTAGGTGAGTGAACAGTAGGTGAGTTATCACCAGCATTATGAACAAATTATACTAATTCCTGCTCTAACTTATAGGGGCACCACATCAGTGGCACAGCTGTGGCCTCAGCAAGGATGCAACTCAGCAGTCACATGATGCATACAAAATGAGTAATCATTATAATGAGTTGTCAAAATCGTGATCCAATGATGATTGTAGTGTAGAGTGGGTAAAAGGTTTGTTTGTATTGGTTCACGAGTCAGTAAGTGACCACTAATATTCACTGTGGGTGTGTGTCTGTCTGTTCTGTCTGTTCTGTCTGTCCCGAGCATAGCTCGTGGGTTTTGATCCGATCCTGAATAATTTGGGTGGGAGGTTTATATCATGATCTAGTTGTGTTTCCTGAGAATGGGCGTGCTGTGCCCATTATGGGCGGAGCCACGCCCAAAAAACATGTGTTTTTAGGGGTAGCCGATTTCAAGTTACATCTTCTCCGAGGGGTTTGTCGAATCTGGCAGGGGTTCGGTATTTGGTTAGCCCAATGGCACCTGCATAGCCCTACGGAGCTCGATTTTTCATTTCGTCCCAAGGTCAAGGTCACAAGGTCACGACTTAGAAAATGTCAAAAAACAATAAATTGGGCATCGAGCTCCTAGGGTTTTCAACTGTTTCGACTGAAAGTTGGTATGCAAGTAGTGCTCTTCGAGTACTACATATTCATCATTTACCTTTTTCCCGATTCCCGCCAGTTTGCCCGTGGCATCCCCTCGCTAGTCAATAAAATAAAAAAGGCGAACCGTGTACATTGCTCGTGAACCATCGCCGTCTCCAGACTTGTTCTAATCATTTTCATCAAATATGAATTGTCATCACCATTTGATCTTGGATGGTCGTGTGAATTTTACTTGTGGAACCTTTTTGTCACGACTCGTAATACAAATGAACATCAACTAAATAGCCACCTGAAAAACTTCAGCGTTCCTTTTCCAAAGGACGAACGTTCTCGAGCAGCAGGTAGTGCAGATCTCTCAGCAAGTAGAGCCGATCTCTCAGCAGGTAGAGCAGATCTCTCAGCAGGTAGAGCAGATCTCTCAGCAGGTAGAGCAAAGAGAGAGATTACACTTGAATAATGAATCATTGCATAACGAAAGTTGTTATATACAATGGAATGTGACGTCTCTGTCTTGTCTCTGTCTCTGTCTCTGTCTCTGTCTCTGTTTACTCTGTCTCTGTCCTCTGTCTCTGCTCGTCTCTGTCTCTGTCTCTGCTCTGTCTCTGTCTCTGTCTCTCTCTCCTCTTCTTCATTCTCTCTCGTCTCTCTCTCTCTCTCCTTCATCTCTCTCTCTCTCTCTCTCTCTCTCTATTGTTTAGTTAACTATGTAACAATATAATCTATGTTCACTTGGTTGGCAAATTGGGAAATCTTTGGCTGTGCGCCGTAAAGTCGCGCCCCAAAAGGGCATGCAGTCTCATTAACTCTGGTTTCCATTCAATTTGTAAAATGCAGCAAACACGAAAGCTCATTAACTCTGCTTTCCATTGTCCTATTTTTGTTGATTGTAAAGCAGGAGTCTCATCAAAATGCTGAGGTCATGGACTATGGACCTTGTGTGCAAAGAAAGCTTTGCTTGTAGTCTGGTATTGATTAACCAAGTACTCCATGATGTTCTGATGACCCCTCTTCGATTTCCAATCATGATAAAGGCCATGTATCTAGCTCGAGTCAGAGATCTCTCCTGGACCTTGAGACGAGCCTTTCTCTCGCACATATATGTGTTTTATATAATAAATGATCTTTTAAATTTTGAAGGGTTTTCCCTGTTTGTGTAAAATTTCCATGACAAATTTTGGCAACTGTGACAGGATCTGCCAAGTCCAGAGAAAGCGTGAGTGAAATGCTGGAGCAGCAAAGACTTGGTGCCTGGGGATTTAGAAAAGTAAGAGAAGCCTATTGAAAGCTCTTGAGACAAGTGATTTGCTGCAGCCAGGAATTTACTCTGTTCTCTCTGTGGACAGCTGCACAGATCCAATACCTAGATTGAAGGTGAGCCAACAAGTACTCATTAGTATCAATAAGGATATGTTTTATTACAAATAGGGTGGATCCAGGATTGGAGTTTTGGAAAGGACTTAAGGGGAATTGGTATTTGCTTGCATCTTGCAATCTCATTTAATGTCCCGAGTGAGAGCACTAAATTGTAAATCGCCGAGTCAGGGTGCCCATATTGTAAGTCCGCTGATAGTGCTGTGGTGAAAGTTGTAGGACATCTAATCACGGTGTGGCGGAGACGTCTGGTAAAGAAACTGGATAAGAAACTCAGAGCAGTTGGGAGCTTAAGCATAGGAAAGTCATAGATAATTGACTTACTGAGACTGCCTAAGTACTCAAAGCGAATTAAGGTGAAATATAATGGTGAGCAACACAGGGAAATTATGGTGAAGTGGACTGAAAATAAACGCTGTTTGGAGAGAGGCCAGAGCAGTGCCTGGCTCAGCATTGCAGATGCAAATGGTCACTTAAGGAGAGGTTAAGGGAAACTATTACAAGTTCTTTCCCCCCCTTTTGTTGGCGTTGCGAATTTGTAACAGCTTGCACACCCTGTCTCTGTATCTCTTGGGCTACACAATCTTGAGGAATTTGGTTGATTCATCTCGTGAAAGAAAAGCTGGTTGTAGAACTGTGCCAGAGAAGTTCTAACCCCCTTGTGACATCATTAGTTCCGTGAGGATCAGCAGACCCGTGGTGTTAAATTTCACGAGTAAACATCATTGAAGTTTTAAGGGTCCTTTTTTTACGAAGGTATAATTGATGACTTTGACGCTTATTAAGGATCCTTGGTTGCGATAGGAATACTGTATATACTGTTAATATACTGTATATGAATATCTGACGTGCTGAATGTTTAAAGGATAGTTTTGTGTATTGGTGTTGATGAAATGGGCTGATGTATAATATTTTGGTGTGTTGTGTGTGTGTGGTGTGTGCGTGGCGTGGTGCGTGCGTGCGTGTGTGTGTCCAGGGGTGTATTGTGAACGGGAACTTTTGCTGGTTAAAAAAAAATGTTGATTCAACGTGCACTGAATGTTGGAGTTAAATGAGGTGGTTTGGCGGTAACACTAATTATCAGTGGTGGTTGGAAGAAAAGTGCTTGTCTGTGATCACAGAGTCACGTCCTGTGTGTCTGCGCATGACGTACGGGCTCCGGAGTGTTTTGATTTTGCATCAATCTGTGGCACAAAGTTTTGTAATGTGGAATGAGCTTTAAACGATTTGAATCAACTCACAGAAGAGGGAGGCACATTCAGCTGTGGTGTGACCGTGCAGCTGTGGACATAAAATACATACGCAGGAACTGAAGACGGACGCAGAGAACTGCACGGGTGTCCCAAAGGGAGGGGTCGATTTTGAGGCATTTTTGATGAGCCTAGAGTTGACATCGCGCCATGCTGAGAAGGGCCCGTGTATTCGGACGGTACTGTTGGTCTTTTAAAGGGCAAGTTTCGTGGAATTGTTCATCCTTTGTCCCCATTGGATTTGCTACCATGGTTAAATGTGGATGGATGGTTGCGCAGTGGGAGGCATTTTGGCAGAAAGTGTTCAAAAATTATATGTTAATGTGGGATGGTTTAGCTCGGACCCCATGTGGTCGGCGGGCCGGGTGGCGAGAGCCGTGACCTTCCGTTGCAGTGGGTGCAGAATACAGAGATGTTTCACCAGATGTAAGTACAGGATTAACTAACAAGCACTGGTATCTTTAATTTGGCTTCGCCAATGGATACCCCATCAATGAGAATTTTTATATCAAAATGTACCCGCGTTTATAACCATGACAAAATGATGTGTATTCCTGGTCAACTGGCCTAAATGTCGGTCCAGGCCAGATTAGATCTGTGACTTGCTGCAGGTATCATGTAAACCTGCACTAACCTGTTTCCATGTCGGGTTGTTCAGTGACTAAACCGTCTCTCCCCACAGGTGTTTTTTTTGTGAGGAGGGTGTTCTGGATTGGACACCGACAGGATTGAAAACAAAACCTGCAAAGGGTGGAGGAGCTCCTGTGACCAACGCCATCCATATCTAGTGGCACTATGGTTGCGGACGTCCTTTCTGGCAGTTGGGTTACTTCTATTTCGGAGGTTGGTGCAGGTTTGCAACTCCGGCCACGTAAAACCCTTCATTCCGCAAAACACAAAAACGCAAAGGAAATCTGAAAACCCCTCAAGGGAAGTACCTTCTGTGCAGCCTTCCATCACATGGCAGCTCACCGTTGATGAGGGATTTGGGGCAAAGCCTTTCGGACCCCCAATCTTTGATGAAAGGAGGGAACCACGGGGTAACATTCCGGGGCAGATGCGGGGAGGTGTGTCGGAGTGGTGGCTGAAGGTGTTGTCCCCAGACCGGCGGTGTCCTGGTAACCTAGCGGTCCCGTTCGGGTGGGTGCTGGAATGTCCTATCCCGAAGAGAGGAATGATCACCTGTCCCTGTTATCAATCTGACCTCAAGCGTTTGGACATCGGTAATTGCAGCACTTCTGAAGGTATCGGAGTCAGTTGGCGGGCGAGATCATGGTGGGTGATTAACCTACCATTGGTCTGGTCGGCTCTGAATGGTTTACGCATGCAAGGAGTTTGCTGTAGCTGTGTGCAAGAAGCTGACTCAATGATAATTGAGGTAACACCGGTACGAGCGGTATTATTGAGACGAAGCGATTCGTCACTCCTTAAGGTGTCATTTCCCCTGGTCTTTGTTTATGCTCGACTGAGACGAATGATCTCACCGTGATAGGATGCATTCTACGCAACGCTCGAGTCTGTGGTTGATCAGCTGCCCCAAGACGAGATATCACTTCTAGTTAGGGGATTTCAATGCATCGACTGGAACTGATAGGGATGGTTTATGAGACGTGTGTTGGTCCCATGGGTCTGTAACTGAACTTGAATAGGCCACTAAAATTCCTTGATTTGCAGAATCAGGATTTTGGGTAGCTGGTTCATGGGTTTCAGCAGCAAGCCACAGCTCATCGCTGGACTTGGTTATTCCATGCTGGCGTGTGGCAAATGAGATTGACCATGTGCTCGTTGACGGTCGCTGGAGATCGATCAGAATGTAGCGGTCTAACCGAGTGGCTCAGTTCCTCACTACGACCCACACGGCTTGTTGTAACAACTCTGAAGTTGCCACTTAAACCAGGAGAATGTACCCATCCCAGCAAGCTGGATGTTGGCAGCCTCAGGATGAAGAGGGTAGCTGAGGAGTTTGCGACAAATGAGTGGAGATTGGGGGGTCTGGTGCTTTGGGAGGTCCTGAAGAGTTGTGGAGTGCTTCAAGACCACCGTCCTTTGATGTTGCCATGGATGTCTTGGAACTCACCATAGGGAAAGAAGAATTTTGTCTCTAAAAGGGACACTGGATAACATTGGACCAGAGTTTGCATGGCCCAGGCTACTGGCAGAGTGAGCCTGTTTTCAGGGAAGCTAAGGCATAAAACTGTACGTGCCTAAGTGTGGGCGAAGGAGGCCGAAGTGCGAGATCTGTGAGAGGGTAGAGCATCACCTGTGGTCAAGTGATTCTCATCCTGCTACAGGGGAATTCGCGCATTGCGTTCTCCAAAGCCCATCCCTCGTGTATGGGCATTTGAGCAGAAGGGTGGTAGGCCTTCTTGACAGAGAGTCCGAGTGAAGGCCCGTTGGCCGGTTACTTTGAGCGGTTGAACCAGGCTGACCTCCACTTCGAGTTGGAACGTCAGGGGTGTTCCAATCTCTGTTGCTGACCTCCAATCAAATGTGGTCGCACCTTCGCTTGTGGGAAAACAGGCTGCATGAACCGGTTGAAATGGGGTAGCTCCAGGGATTCTGTGGCATCCATGCTGAACTTCTCAAGGCTGGTGGAAATGCCACTCAGTGACGTTGCGTGCAATTCTGTGCTCTGCCTGGAACACAGGCATCAGCCCAACTGGCTGGAAGAGGGCCTTGTTGTCCCTCTCTGGAAAGGGAAGGCAGAAATTCGCCAGACTCAACACTACCGGAGGGGTGCACGCTGCCTCAGTGCCCGGGCAAGGTCTTGCTCAGATATTCTTGATAGGGTTTCTGCCACCAATCTGCTTGAGCACCAGCATTCAGAGCGAGTCAAGGCTTAACAACCAAAGAGGGTCAACGATTACCGTATCCTTGCTCTTCGGGTCCTCACTAAAAAAATGAACGCAGACGAGAGTTTCCCGGCAGGGGCTGCTTGCAGCCTGTGTTAATGCTTTGCAAGGCGTTCGATTCAGTGAATCGGATGCTCTCTGGAGGATTCTTGGTCTTCGTGTGGTGCCACCAAACTGATCAATCTGAATGTCTGAACCAGGTACTGAAGTGTGCTGTGGAGATGTGGTGATGCCATCTCCTGACTTATTTCAGTTGTTAACTGATTTGTCATTGTTCGTGTCTGCCTCACAACTTTTCAGCATTTGTATGGACTGGATTTCTTGGCGAAGATCGTCAGAGAGCTCAAGCTGCGGTGCATCATTTGGGAATGTCAAGATCTCTGACCTTGATTTTGTAGATGATGCAGTCATATTTGCAGAGACTCTGCGATATCCTTTTGGAGGCCCTCAGGTGCTGAATGAAGGAGTCAGAGCTGCTGGATTACGGGTTTCTGGGTCAAAACTTAGATCCCAGGCTTTCAATGACATCTGGATGCTCTGTTCCTGGTCTGTGCCTGTTGTGGTGAGGATGTTGGGGTCATGGAGAGATTCAATTACCTCGGCAGTGATATTCATGTTCTGCTGGCTGTGAGTCAGAGGTTAATCAGAGGTCTGGGTTGGGCCTTGGGAGTCTGGATTACTTGCATCATGGGGTGAGGCGATGCCTCTGCAATCACCTGTGCGGGAGGACGAAAGTCCGAGTCTTCAGGTCCTTGTGCTTCCAGTTTGCTCTATGGATGCGAGACTTTGACTCTGACCAGGATCTGAGATGGAGACTAATTCCTTTGGTACCAGGTCTCTTCGGAAAATCTTGGCTATAGCTGGTCGTACCTTTGTTCCAAACGAGCAGTTGCTGAGAGAGACCAAATGAGATTTGTTACATGCTAGTCCGTGAGCGTCAGCTCGGCTGTAACGGACATGTGGACCTTTTTCTCCTGATCTGATTCTGGCTGCACACAGATTCTCTCAGCGAGGGAGTCTCGTGAGTGGGAAAGCGGCCCCAATGGGCCGACAACGTGCCACGTGGTTGCAGCAGGTTCATTCAGCAATCTCAAGGAGATGGGATGGGCCAGGCATCTGCCTCGGGTTATAGCCCAGCCGGAGGCCCCTGGACAGTACCAGCGGAAATGGACGCAGCGACGCGCTGGCTCTGGCGCATGCTCCCATACCTGACCTGATTCTGTCACGATCGGAATAGTTGCATCGAAATTTCGATATTATTTTTCAGAGCTCGAGATGAAAGATTAAAACCATGTTAGAGTTTTCCGGCGACAGGTTTAATACTGGTTTCTTATTTATGCACAACCGAGTCAAGAGATTTATCCCCTCTGAGCTCGGAAAAAATATTTTTTAAGAATATAGCAGTAAGGACGCAATTATAGACTGTCTACTGGTCTACTCGAGGGAACTCTCCATTGAATGGAGTGGCCAGGTGGAAAGACTAATGCCGGAAGGGCTCCCTCTTGAGCCAATATTGAAACTCATTCTAGAGTAGCTGGTTGAAAAGGGACTGGATATTTATCAGTGGCGAACTAGCCATTGGGTTATCTTCGAATAAGTGGTTATGTAATTTTTCCTGCCATATCCGGGTGCGCCCTTTCTGTATTTTGTACAGAGGATTTGTTCCATGCATATGTGACTGTACAAGGCTTGCGCCATTATTTCAATGGCTGAACACATGGCAAAAAAAGATGCAAATTACCTTCTCACTAGGATTGTTTTACTTTTCGGCGTGGAAAGAACAAGTAAACTCATTATTTTTGTTCTAGTTGCCACAGCAAAATGGCGATTTATTTATTCGGCAGGAAAGAGAAAATTGAAGGAAAGCCGAATGTGATGGTGCAATGTTATGGTTTTTTTCAATGCTTTAATAACAGCAAAACTGAAACTTGAATTTTGTTTTTCTAAAGGGAAAAGAAGTGTTGATGACCTTTAAGAAGTTTGGTGTCATGAGGGGATTTGAGGTTCTGAGAACAATTTATTGATATTCCTGGTAGGAGAGAGGGGAGAGAGGGGAGAGAGGGGAGAGAGGCGAAGATGGAGAGAGAGAGAGAGAGAGAGAGAGGAGAAGGAGAGAGAGAGGGGAGAGGAGGGGAGAAAAGAGGGGAGAGAGGAGAGGAGAGAGTTGAGGATAAGGGGGAGGGGGAGAGAGAGGGGAGAGATTCATGGAACTCGCCTTATATCTCAACCCACACCTCACCAACATTTCCATCATCTTCTCCAAATATTACTCTCCTCTCATTTCTTCTCTTCTTCAGTACACAGAAAACTTCACAAATAGATATGTTCCATGCAGGTGTGGCTTCAAAGATGTATCGTTTGTACTTGGTTTGTTTGTTTGAAATGAAAACCATGAAGGAAAAGTGAATGATGGGAAGTACAAGGAGGGAGGATTTTCCTTGCAGACAAAGCAAATACCAGGTAATAATAGGTAATACTAGTAATTATAGGGAAGGGGGGGGAGGGAGAAACGCGAGGGGGAAGAGGGAGAGAGGGGTGGGGGAGAGAGGAGAGCAGGGAGAAGTGAAGAGGAGGAGGGGAAAGGAGAGAGGAAGGGAGGGTGAGCGAGGAGGGGTTGTTGGGTGGGGGAAGGGAAGACAGTGTGCGGTGAGAGGAAGGGAAGGCAGACGTGTGGTGGAGCATTAAATTACGATTCATACCATCTCATCAAAATGAATTCTGCATAGAGTAACAATGAATATGGAACAAAATAACGACTGAATCCATTTTTCTAGCCAGTCATACGATAAACATGGCCCTGGAGACAAACTCCTCGTCAGACATAAATACCGCCGAACTGTCCGCAGCCATGTCCGGAGACGAACACTGCCGGACTTCAATTATTCGTGAGAGTACATCGTGGAAAATCGTATCAATAATCAGGCATGAAATCGCTCCAAGCTCCTAATTTGAAAACTTATAGTAGTACAAAGTGATGTACCCAGCGAACTGGAAGTATGATGAACAGGTATTTGATAAATGAGTTGAGGAAAGTGAAAACAACAATTTTATCGTTAAGAAAATTGTTGTCGCCTGTTTCAAGTCAGGGCATGGTTGAGCAGGCCAGAAAACATGGCAGCTTCAGTCCCCTAGTGAGGTTACCCCCAGGAACGCCTTAGACACAGAGAGTGATGCTGGCCGGGGATCGCCTGATGAAGGAATAATTAAATAAGGCCGTTAATTCCTAAACGGGGTGTTTTAATTAACCCAAACACCAATTTTCACTCTTGCCTTCCTTGGAGTTCCCTTGGTATGCATGCAAAGTTTCAGGCTGCTCTGTTTTATAGTTTTTGAAATTTATGGAAGACACAACTGACACATGCAGACAGAGACAGAGCGACAGACACACACATACATACAAGCCTTTTATTAGTTATAGATTGAAACATTTAAAAGGAAATATTTCTTTGGCATAAGTATAGTAAATCAAAGTTTTAAAAACTAAAGAGCGAAATATCAATTACACTGTACACCTTTGAGAATTAAGGCTTAGGTGCAGAAACGAACATACCTCATTGTCACAATGAAGTGTGAGAATATCCTGAGTGTTTTGGTTCAAGTGATCATTCCATAGAGTTGTTCTCCCCTGCTGCCTCACTGATCTGACCAGTAGCGAGAGATGTCTAACAGATATGGGAGTCAAGGGGTGGAGAGTGGGGGTGGAAGAGGGAGGGGGGGGGGGTGGGGTTGAACATGAAAAAAAAAATCATGACTTCATGATTTTGTAAATGAGAAATTAGAGTAAAAGACATAAAAAGTCATAGCCCCCCGTTGTTTTAAGTAATTTTGCTGTACGGAGATAAAGGGCTGAGCCCATATTTATGTAACACCATATTTTTTGACATAATCTGCCTAACAGGAGTTCCTCCCTCAAGACGTCTCTGACTCTGAGCATATCTCTCCCTGGGTTAGCTTCGCCTCCTCGGTATGACAACCTGAGCCTCGTCCTGGTGGAGTTGCTGCTCTCTTCATCAAAGACCTCTCCGTGCACTGCCCTCACTCCCCACACCCCCAGGAATACCTCCTGGCTACGACTTCCCCTCACTCCCCCTCAGTTTGATATATACTCTACCGTCCCAGCTAACAGTGATGACTCCTTTGACACCTGACTATCCCGAAAACATGGAACACTTCTAATCTTCTCATCCAAACTCTTTCTTCTCATATGTGGTGACTTCAAATGTCATCATACAAGGTTGCTCGGTTGTGGGTAACCTCTCTCCCTGCATGGCACTTAACAAAAGACTTCAATGACTAGTTGGGACTGAATCAATCAGTCAAACTTCCACCGGCAGATCTCAAAAAACGGTACTCCCATCTCTTCTGGTCTGATTTTGACAAATTTCCCTGAAAATATCCTGCTGTTTCTTCCTTACGCTCCATTGGTTTCATCTGACAGCCTGCTTGTCAAAATACCAGACATCTCTCTGGCTGTTATTGGAGAACAACCCTCAAGACCGCCGAGTCTGGGCATTTCAACTCAGGATGACAGGCAGGGACTTCAGCGAGTCCATCAAACTCTAGAATGGTCTCCTCTCTACTTCCTCAAACATGAACTCGTTCCAGGAAATTCTTTTCAAAGAACTTACTCTCTCTCATGCCAACGATTTTATCCCTTCCAGCCACACATGCCACTGAAGCTTGTGGTGAGGAAGTTGTCCTGAACAATTGCTTTGCTCATGGAAAGCAAACCCAACTGAAGGCATTTCAGTTCCTTCCACAAGCTCGGAACAAGTGTGTGTCTACCCTCAGGAGAGCCAAGAAACAACATCTTTTCTAAAGCTCAAGTCTGAACTCTCAACCTGTCTCCTCTTCCAAATCCTTGGTGGGCATAAGTCTGTTTCCTGGGATGTTCTTTCCCTCCAACCCCCCCCCCCCCTCACCAAAATGGCCGTAGCCGTCATAAACTCACGTGAAAAGGTGAATGACTAAACTTTCGTTTTGCCTTCTAAATTGTGTCACACAGACCCATCGCTTTCCATAACCCACCTTACCCAGTCGCACGTCAGCTGTTCCGGGACTCTGTGTCCTTTCTCCTGACAAGGTGAAGAGCTTCTATGAAACCTTGACTCAGATTCTGCAACGGCCCAGACGGCATGCAGCCCACATGTCCTAAAAACCTGCTCTGCTGCTTCTTGCTCACCCTTCTCTGTTCTTTCACCCCTCATTTGCTCAAGGTCACTGCCGTCCTGCTTGGAAATCAGCAAACTTATCTGCCCTGTATAAAAAAGGTGCAAAACAGATCTCCTGCAAAGACAGACCATTCAGCCTTCTCCAATCATCAGTCAGAGGTTATGGCCACATCCCCATACTCGTTCTCTGGACACTTACTCCTTCTCTCTCCAATGCGCCTGATTCCATTCCAGTCATCTATTTTGGAGATTCTGACCAGGTTCCCTCTAACCCTGGATATGCTGCTTCTGCTCTCGCAACAAGTATGGGAATTCTCAATGACCAGAGATAGAAATCAGAGCCGATATCCCACAACATACTCGCAGTGACTTTTGAGCGGTCGGCACCACGTCGCCCTGCTTCCTCAACCAAACTTCTTCCTATTGTATCCAAGGCCATCTCCTCATGGCTCACGACTTCCTCCTCCTGTCGCACACACATGTAGCACCTAAATGGATTTCTCTCATCCCCAGTCTTTCCTGTCCAGGCTTGGAGTTCCTCAAGACAGTGGGCTACCTGGTTCCTTGTTTCTTATTCTCTGGGTTTCATATCAATGATTCTCCTGATTCATCTGGAAAATCCTGTCTTTAATCACTCTTTACTGATGACTCCAACCTCTGCTGCCATAACGCACTCGCATCCTCATATTGGCAAGAGCAGCCTCTTCACTCTCTGCAGCTCGTGGATAAACAAGAAGCTGGTCCAACACGTGGAAACATGTCTTTCATCCGAAACCAAACTCACACGCTCAGGGATATCTCTTTCAAAGAACTGCTTCTGGAAACCTGTCTCCCCCCCCCCATGCTACGTGTCCTCAACAGTCCCTTCAATGAGTCTCTATCATTCAAGGTTTTGCTGGGTCTCATCTAGATATTTCTAGGAAAGCCACATTCCAACTGGCCTCCAAAATCTTGTTCACAGACTTGGGTCATCCTCCGTCGTCAAAAGTTCCTGTGCTGGCACATCCTGAACTCCTGACATGTAACAAGTTTTTTGTCTGCAGCCATAGGAGTACTGTTCTCCCCTCTGGACTGGTGGTTCCTTGCCTCTCAACTTTTCTGGCTTACGCTGCGTGGAAACCAAGGAATTTAGATGTGATTGGTACTCCCAGCGATGAGGCTGAGTCTTTGAGTCTCCTCACGTCTCGCTCATCAGTCAAGGCAGGTCAGTGGTCTTCTGTCTTCTGCCGTCTCCTCTCCGGCCTTGCCCCCCCACCGCATATTTCCGCAGGGCGCTCAAGGTCGCCGGCAACCCCTTCTGGTAAAACATTAGCTTAAATTCAAGAGATCACTGCTCCACCTTCACTCTTACATTCCTCTTTTCCTCTCGGCTTTGGAAGCAAACTCCCCACTCTCTTCAATCTCATACTTCTCCAGTTTTGACAAACCAGCTGTTCACTACCTATTCTATTATCATCACCACCCAAAACCATGATCGTTTTATCGCCACCGCTAAATGCCCCAAAACCCACCTCCTCTCAAATTCTCTGCGGCTTTCCTTCAGGAAAGGCCGCCAGTCATGTAGGACCTGAAGTCCCTGTAATGTCCATCTTGCTACCTGTGTACCCCGCCCCATCCTCTCCCTTCCAACCTCCTCATGTCTGTGTTCACCACTGTTTTTTTCCCTTCCCCGTCCTGCCCCTCTTGTCTCCTGCTCCCTTGTACTATTATTCTGGTGTGCGTTAGCCATGCATACAAGCCTCGACCAGCTGTCTACAAAAAACAACCAACAAAAAACAAGAAGGGCATCGTAGAGCGCATACCTCCGCCCTGTAATGCCTGATCCATGAGAACATATCTAGCCCAACACATTTTTGAGATACCATGCTATATCTCGTTTTGAGCCCAATTCTCAATGATGCAGATTCACCTTAAAAATTCTCCGGAGTCAGATCCGGATTTGGATCTTCACCAAAGTCAAATCAATTCGGCGTCATCACAAGCCCCTGTCCACCTGTCCCTGTTCGATCTGTCATTTCATCATTATAAACCTGTCCACCTAATTTCCATCACGGAAAGTGTCCAGCACAGACCTTTTGAGATATCGCTGATATTATCTTAGCTTTAGGCCCGCACTCTCTATGGTGACGAGCGAATCCATTTAAAATTATCACGATCTGGAATCTGGATTAGATCTTTCACCAACATTGAATCATTTCTTCCTTGTCACACCCTAGCATGTCCACTCAAATTTCCTCTCGACCCGTCCACAACTTTGAGATATTGTGCTTTATATCCCCTTTGTTAGTCCTCGTCTCCCAATGGTGAAGAATCACTTTAAAAAATTAGTAGCTGGACTGCTCGATCTATCAACAAAATCGAATCAGTTCGTCCTTGTCACACCACCGGAAACTGTCACAAAAATTTCATCCAGATTCGTCCCCAACTCCTTTAGATATCCTGTGCAACTAGGCAATACAGACCCAGAAAAAAAGGAGTGATAAACATAACCTCGGTTCCTTGACACTTCGTGGTCGGTAGGAAAAAAACACCAAGCAATGTTGACGACGTATGGCGTGAGAAGGTGATGTGCCTCGAAGCAGGACTTATTTTACAAAAATGAGGAAAACTCAAGAATAATTGGAATGGCTTTTGTCGAGTCAGGCACTTGGAAATAACAAATGCATGCCAAATGAGGTAAACATCAGCAGTCGGCGCCACGATCCCAAACAAACCAGGCTTGCCTGTGGCCTGCGCCGCTCTAGGCAAAGCGACGTCCAGACAATCCATTGTCCGGTCCACACCACCGTCGGAGTTCCTCTCGCTCGGACCCAGGGCAGTACATGAGACAGAGCGTCTTGCTTCTGTGGAGCATTTTCCTCTCGACGCCCAATCGGAACACGGTCCTCTGTGCTTATCTGGATTTTCCTGCAACAGAGAATCCCAACTTGACACCGTTTCCGTAACACCAATCTCACCACCATCACACCTTGCCATGTTCAGGAGCCTCAATGCAAGGCCACGTCACATGTGCAACGCATGACCAAACCGAAGACCTCACCAAACACTGCACAAATCGGATCGCAAGAGCTGTAGATTCCAATGCAAAATAAAAAAGTCCTTTACAATTGTCCATCCACGAGAAGCCAAAATTTTGTCAAAACAAACACCTTCCATGCAGAATGAATGAGTGAAACATGTCGAACAAACCCTTGTGAAGCAATGTATGATACATGAGGTATGTGTTGGTGTGGGCTTGGTAAAACACAAGCACTCAGTTTTTGACGAGGAGACGTGCACCATTGGCTCTTCTTTCCTTTTCCTCAGAGATTGCCCAGAGGAGACTATGGTCGTAAACAATGTGCACTTTTGCACGTCATTGTGATCGTTGAGGTGACAGAGGAAAGATGACATGCGAGCGGGGAAAGCGAAGAGCGACATGAGCTTTTACTAACTCACATAGTTTGCCTCACATCTGAGTGTGAACGCTGGGTTCGAATCCTCGGCACAGGACTATCCGATACACTTCCATGCTGGTGTTTCACAGGCAGGGCGAGGCATTGGTGTGTAGTGTGCGCGCGCGGCGCGCGCAATATGTGTCAGCTCTTGAAATGGATGTTAAACTGGGTACCTATCTGCCACTTAGTTGTAGACATTAAAGATCACTGCAGTGTCCTAGTGAGTGAACAGTAGGTGATTATCACAGCATTATGAACAAATCAATAACTAATATCCCTGCTCAACTTATATGGTGGCAACCCAGTGGCAACAGCTGTGGCCTCAGTCAAGGATGCACTCAGCATCACATGATGGCATACAAAATGAGTAATACATTATAATGAGTTGTCAAATCCGTGATGCCAATGATGTTTAGTGTACGGTGGGTAAAAGGTTGTTTTATTGGTTCACGAGTCAGTAAGTGGACACTATAGGTTCCACTGTGGGTGTGTGTGTGTCTGTCTTTCTGTCTGTCTGTCTGTCCGAGCATAGCTCGTGGGTTTTGATCGCGATCCTTTGAATAAAATTTGGGTGGGAGGTTTATATCATGATCTAGTTGTGTTTTCCTGAGAATGGGCGGCTGTGCGCCCATTATGGGCGGAGCCACGCCCAAAAAACATGTGTTTTTAGGGGGTAGCCGATTTCAAGTTACTCTTCTCCGAGGGGTTTGTCCGAATCTGGCAGGGGTTTCGGTATTTGGTAGCGCCAAATGGCACCATGCATAGCCTACGAGCTCGATTTTTCATTTGCGTCCCAAGTCAAGGGGTCACTAAGGTCACGAGCTTAGAAAATGTCAAAAAACAATAATTAGGCATCGAGCCTCCTAGGGTCTTTCAACTGTTTCGACTGAAAGTTGGTCATGCAGAACGTAGTGCTCTTCGAGTACTACAATTATCACTTCATTTACTTTTTCCCCGATTCACGCCAGTTTTGCGCGTGGCATCCCTCGCAAGTCAAAAAAATAAAAATAGGCGAACCGTGGTACATTGCTCGTGAACCATCGCCGTCTACGCAGACTTGTTCTAACTCATTTTTCTTTCGAATCAAATATGAATTGTCACACACATTTGATCTTGGATGGGTTCGTGTGAATTTTACTTGTGGAACCTTTTTTGTCACGACTCGCAGTACATACAAATGAACATCAAGCTAAATAGCCCCTGAAAAACTTCAGGTTCCCTTTTCCAAAGGACGAAACGTTCTCGAGCACCAGGTAGTGGCAGATCTCTTCAGCGAGAGCATAGAGGTCGAGAATCTCTAGCAGTAGAAGCAGATCTCTAAGCAGGTAGAGCAGATATTCAGC
>CM068956.1:142202404-142213995 GCA_035128595.1 Eptatretus atami
GTTAACCCCACCTGGTATTAATTTAACAGCTGAGCGGGATTTGAACCCAGGACCCTAGGATCCCAAGCCCACCACCCTAACAATTAAGCCAACACCAGGCATGGATGGTACCATTCTCCTGGATTTAAGCTGCAACTTCAGAGTTGCGACAACAAGCCGGTGGTCAGTATTGACGAACTGAGCACTCCAGTAAACCCTGCAGTTCTGGATCATCCTCCAGCGACCATCAACGAGCACATGGTCAAACTCCTTTGCCACACCGCCAGCGTTGGATGATGTCCAGTGATGTCCAAGTCCAAGTCCAGTGATGAGCCTGTGGGTTCTGAAACCATGAACCAGCCACCCTAAGTCCATGACCTCTTCCAAAGTCAAGGAACTTAGTGCTATTCTGGTTCACAATTCCAGACCCATGGGGACCAACACATGTCTCATAACCATCCCTATCAGTAAAGTCGATGCATTAAAATCCCCCAAGACTAGAAGAGTATCTCGTCTGGGGCACTAATCAACCACAGACTTCAGCGTGGCAAAGAATGCATCCTTCACGGTGAGATCACTCGCCTCAGTCGGAGCATAAACAGAGACCAGGGAAATGACACCCAAGGAGTGACGAATCCTTAGTCTCATAATACGCTCGTTGACCGGTGTTACCTCAATTATCATCGGAGTTAGCTTATTGGACAGAGCTACAGCAACTCCTTGGGCAGGGTAACCATCAGAGCGACCAGACCAATAGTAGGTGTAACCACTCCACCATGATCCTACCACAATCCGGTCTCCAAACCTCAGAGAGTGCTGCAATACCGATGTCCAAACACTTTAGCTCAGATGACAACAGAGACAGGTGATCATCCTCTCAGGGAGAGGAACTTCCAAGCACCCACCTGAACGGAATGTCTCAGGTTAACACAAGGAGACCGCAGTCTGGTGTACGACACCTCAGCACCACCCCGACACACACAGCCGCAATCTGACCCGGGAAGGTTACCCCGTGGTTTTCCACCGATCATCAAGGATTGGGGGTCCCGAAGGATTTGCCCTCATCCCGTCATCCGGTGAGCTGCCCAGCGAAGGGAAGCTGCACAGGAGGTACTCCCACGGAGTGGGTTTTCAGATTTTTAAAATGCTTTTAGTATGTTTTGCGGAATGAAGGGTTTTACGGTGGCCGGAGTGCAAATCCTGCCACCAACCTCCCAATAAAAAGTAATCCAACTGCAGGAGGATGTCCGCATATAAAGTTGGGCACTGGATATGGGTGGCCGTTGGCTCACAAGGAGCTCCTCCGCCCTTTGACAGGTTTTGTTCTTCATCCTGCTGGGTGTCCATATCCAAACACCCTCCTCACCAAAAAACTTGGTGGGAGACACGGTTTAGTTGCCGACAACCCGACCAAGGAACAGGTTAGTACATGTTTACATGGTACCTGTAGCAAGTCACAGATCTAATCTGACCTGTTCTGACACAGAATCTGTGAGTTTAGCATTGTGTAGAGTTGCTTGGTCCGTGCACGAGTAGAAAGGAACTCAATGCAACTATGTTCAGGAATCTCTGAGCTTAAGTGTTACGTGTCACCACACGAGGGGTGGTGTGGTGTTAATTAGCTTATGGAGTAAGAATAAGTTCCCCAGTACGTGATTGCCCTCTGTGATTTTGCCCTTTGTTTTTTTACATTTCAAGCCATGCAATAAAGCTGGGAAACGCGTCCCTGAAACCACAACAAACAGGAGATGACCCACCTTCCCGGGTTTGAGGACGAGCTGGCCACACCCCGGAGGTGGAGGATATAGAGCGCAAAGGGGAGAGAGCGTAGAGGAGAGGCTGGCACATTGCAAGGGGCTTCGGACTACTGCATAGAATGGGAGATCGGTCGCATGTGTGGTTGGTGAGTGGCTTCCGACCAGATAGAAAGAGAGATCTGTGTGATTGAGGTCGAGGGCAGGCAGATTTGCGCACGTGGGGATGGTGGAAGGCTTCCATCTGGATAGAACGGGAGATTGGCAGAGCACACACACACACATGGTTGGTGTGAGGAACGCACGAAGCAGGTGGTACCTTTGGAAAGAGGAAGGCTGGCACATTTTGAGCCTTCGTGTGGAAAGCTGCTTGCGGATTGCCTGGCGTACGTCTGCCCTGCCACGAGAGAAGTGACGGCGCCATTTGCACACGTGTGCACGCGCTGGTGGAAACGCTCCCCGTTCCAAGTTCGACAAGAACCAGCTCTGGGCCAAGCTGAGTACCAGTATACTTGAAAAGGGGGATTTATCTTTATATTATGGTCACCCTTTGTCTGTATTTGCATCAGTGTGCGAGGCCTCGACTGTAGAAGTTATTTACTTCATACCATTATTATTATTACCTGTTGAATTATTGTCTTTGTAAGTATTTGTGTATGTTAATTCAATGTGTTTATTTTGAAGAAATTGTATTCGTGTAATTGTAGTGGGTTTGCGAGTAAACCCCTCTGTACATCTGTTCCATTCTCCGTACTCCTGCGCCCATCCGCCATACCCTTCGAGCACGTGTTAAAATCTCCGTCGATCAACACGTCCGCCTCCTCTTATAAGGTACCGTTCGGCTGTCCGGGGGCTGTCGGTGTTAACCGCCCGGTACCACAAATTAGATCGGGGGGGGGGGGGTTAACCTGCCTGCGGCCACCCCCGCGACAATATCTTTATAATTCATGCAAAGTACACCAATATCTCTCAATCGCTTTGTCCAGAAAATTATGTACAGAAAACCCTTGTTTTTCACAGGGTTTACATTCCTGGAAACCCCTGCGTAAACCCAATCCACATAAAATATGACCAATGACCGAAGGGAAAAAGGGGATTAGGTTGCGGGTTCAGCCATCTCATCTATAAATCCATGAGTCATGTTCTGGTAAGGGACAAGTGTTGGTTCTGGGACCAAACACTCAACAGACGCCTGCTGTTGCTCACTTACATTCACTTCCTGCCAAGCTGTTATCTAATAACTAACAATTCTCCCCTGCTGTCCCCCCACCCCCACCACACTTTCTTACTCTCATCTCTTTATACCGTATTATAGTGTTCAAAGCTCTCTTTATTGTATCCTAGGAGGGATATCCATTCTACAAACGAAAATAAATAGTAAGTATTGATGCCACCTTTTGTTGCAAAACTGTGCCATATTCATAACTAGTGAAAATCTGAGGCTTTACTATGGAAAGTTTAATTGAGAATTCTATTTATATGTAAGATTTCTGTTGCCACTGTTGAAATCTTCATTTATTGTCTTTGAGGCCTGTCACAAAGAGCTAGATGTCTCAATATGGAGCTCTGTTCAAAGCGTAGTAGGTCATAAGCAGTAATCATCACGTTGCATAAAATGTTATGATGCTGGTTCTGTTCCAGCCCAAGGGTAGCAAGTGGGATGGTTGGGGAATCAGGACCACCAAGAAGGCAGACCTTAATGAAAAAGAACCCATCATTACAGCAGGTTCTGCACATTTTTGGAAATTATCATCAGATAATTTAACTTGACCATCATCTGCATTGATTGCATCTTGCAAGTGGGCATATGACTCCACTGTGAGAGTTTTCTTGTTCAGTAGAATGTAACCCCACTCACCTTCAATTTTGGCATACATGTCAACTATACGCTGATGAAAGAGGGCTGCACATTTGAGTAAATGGTTGACACCCTCTCTGACCATTATGCAGTCGGCATAGAAACAATTTGAGGAAACTTTTTTGTTAGCAATTGACAGTCCAGTTTGTAGGTTTTGTTGTGCAATTTGAAAGTAATAGCCATCTTGTCCATGCCAGAAGATAATTTGATATTGCAGTGCATCATAAGCTTTGTTGGTCTCTGAGATGCGGTCTACAGAATTGCCCTGGTAATGGACTACAATGTCCTTGTTTCAATGGGGTTCTCCAACCAAAAGGGCAGCCACTTCATTGCATGTTGGTGCACTGAATCACCTTGTATGCTCCTCTGTGGGTATCTTGTCAGCAAGAATGATGAGTTTGTACTCTGGAGAGGTCATTTGCTGAGCAGCACATTTGAAGCTCCTTATCAGTTCATTTTCTTGGTGAAGCATTTCTTGAAGAACAACAACAATTTCAGTTTTTTCCCCCAGGAATATTGCTACATTGTTGGTTGCATTGCTCATCTGTATCTCCAATGAAATAAATCTGGGAAAATTTGGGTTCCTCTCCTGATCAAGGATGTACAGATCCAATCCTGTGATAAACTTGACCTTGGATCATCGAGATCGGCATGAAACCAAATTCCAAAATGTATTTGGTAGCTCCAAAAGATGTAATTTTGAAAGCATGAATTGCACTTTCTGATGTTTTCAGTGAAGTGTTTCTGTCTTCTTCCGTCACCTCTCCGGGCTCGCACCCCCTGCTCTGTCTGCGATATGTCCCGCCATATTTCGGAAGGGCGCTCGAGGTCCGCCAGCAACCCCCTTCTGGTAAAACCCAAACTACCAAATCAAGAATCACTGCTCACCTTCGCTCTTTCATGCCTCTTTTTCCCCGCCTTTGGAACAACTCCCCACTCTCTTTAATCCCATTCTTCCCTCCAGGTCTTCAAAAAGCTGTTCACCACGACCTCTTATCTTCCCCCATCCAAAACCACAATCTTTCCTATCCCCATAAATCCACCCAAAACCACCTCCTTCAAATTCCCTGTCTTCCTTTCAGAAAGTTTCCCTGTTGTGTAGGTCAGGGAAGTCCCTGTGGTGTCCATCTTGCATACTCAGTGTTTCCCACCCATCCTTCTCCCTTCCACAGATCTCATAATGTCTCTTTCCCCACTGTTTTGTCCTTCTGTCTCCTGCTGCCCTTTGTTGTGTGTTGTGTGTCAGCTCTCATACAAGGCTCGACAATGTTTACAAAAAAAATAAAAAAAATAGTGTTTGGATTCAGGAGTTTGCCCAGACAACAGTCTACTGCTCTAATAAAAAAAAAAAAAAAAAAAAAAAAAAAAAAAATATATATATATATATATATATATATATATATTATTTTGTACACACTATTCGAGGCTCGTATAAGAGCTAACAGATACACAACAAGAGGGGCGAGAGAAGGAAGGAAAACAGTGGGGAACAGAACATGAGGAGATCTGTGGAAGGGAGAGGGATGGGGCGAGATACACAGGGTAAACAAGATGGACACCACAGAGACTTTCAGGAAGGAAAGCAGGGAATTTGAAGGAGGTGGTTTGGGGTGGAATAGCGGGGTAGAATAGATCGTGGTGACAACTGTTTTGAAGAGCTGAAGGGAAGAGTGGGATTGAAGAGAGTGTGGGAGTTTTTTCCAAAGGGGAAAAAAGAGGCATGAAAGAGCGAAGGTGAGAGTGATTCTTGATTTTGGTAGTTTTACCAGAAGGGGTTTGCTGGTGGACCTTGAGTGTCCTGCGGAAATATGGGGGGGGGGGTACATATCTCAGACAGAGCAGGGGGGGCAGGCCAGAGAGGAGATGGTAGAAGACAGAAAGATTACCGACCTGTCTGCGGTGAAAGATTGAGAGACCCAAAGACTCAGCCTCATCGGGAGATACCTGATCCAAAATCCCTTGGCTTCCACAGCATGAAGCTGAGAAAGGTGAGAGGTGGGAGCACCAGCAGAGAGAGAGAACAGTACTCCTTCAAGCTGTGGACAAAGCTTTTATGTGGTCAGGAGCTCAGGTGTGCCAAGGAAGGACTTCGCACGACAGAGGATTCCCAGTCGGCGACTGCATTTGGAGACCAGCTTGGAAATGGCTTTCCCAGGAAAGATCATGGCAAATAGTGAGACCCAAGGCTTGAATGAAAGGACTTCTTCAAGAGGATTGTTGAGAAAGTAGATGGTGGGGGGGGGGGGGGGGGGAGGTTCCAGACAGTCCTTTTGGAGAGACATAGTGAGTGTGTGAGATTTGTCAGAACTGAAAGACATGTTCCATGTGTTGGACCAGCTTGTGATTTTATCCAGATGTGTACAGAGTGAAGAGGCTGCTGCATGCCGACCTGAGGGATGACAGATGGTACGGCAGGGGGTGGAGTCATCAGCAAAGTGATAAAGAGGATTTCCCAGAGAGTTGGAGAGATCATTGATGAAACCAGAAAAGAACAGGGCCCAGAACGTCGTTGAGGACTCAGCCTGAACAGGAAGAGGGGATGAAAGAACTCCATTCAGGGCCACACGCTGGCTGCGACAGGAGTAAGTAAGTCTGTGAGACATGGTGGAGATGTCCTTGGATACCATATGAAGAGAGTTTGGGAAGCATTGTGTGGTGCCAGACCAATTGAAAGCACGCGATATGTCTCGGGAGATGGCTGTGATTTCATGTCTGGCAGTGAGGACCTCCATCCATTGTTGGGAGAGCAGAAGCAGCATATCCAGGGTAGAGTGACCTGGTCTGAAACCAAATTGATGATCGCAAATCGAGCCATTGGAGAAGAAGAAGAAGGATTTGATGTCTGAAGTGATGATGGATTCCATAACCTTGCTGACGATTGGGAGAAGGCTGATTGGTCTGTGGTTCAAGGGATCTGTTTTTGCACAGCAGTGAGGTTTGCTGATTTCCATGCAGATGGCAGATGACCTTGAGCAAATGAGGGGGGGGGGGGTGAATAGAAGAGAGAGAGAGGTTGAGCAAGAGCAGCAGAGCAGGTTTTATTTTTGGGCATGTGAGCTGATGCCTTCTGGACCGGTGTTAGAATCTGAGTCGAGGTTTGACAGCAAGCTTTTCACGTTGTCAGGAGAAAAGGACACAGAGTCCAGCAACAGTTGGGTGTGACTGGGTAAGGTGGGTACAGAAAGCGATGGGTTTGTGACACAAGATTCAGAAGCAAACACCGAGTTTAGGCATTCAGCCTTTTCACGTGCGTATCAGTAGTGCGGCCATTTGAGGTAAGGGAGGTGATGGAGGGGGAACATTCACCAGAAATAGATTTGATTAGATGCCACCAGGATTTGGAGGAGAGAGACAGGTTTGAGAGTTCCGACTTGATGTTGTTTCTGGCTCTCCTGGGGGTAGATACACACTTGTTCCGAGCTTTATGGAGGAAGTGAGATTGCTTCAGTTGGAATAGCCTTCCATTAGGTGAAGGAAAGTTGTTTCAGGACAACAGTCTCGCCACAAGATTCTGTGTGCCATGGGTGGGAGGAAGGGTAGGACAACTGACGATGAGAGGGGATAATCTGTGCATGAGGGAGAGCAAGTTTCTTTGAAAGAATTCCAGGACGAGTAAATGTCGGAGGAAGTAGAGATGGGAGACCAGTCTAGAAGTTTGATGGCTGCTTGAAGTCCATGCCAGTCGGCCTGAGTGAAATACCAGACTCGACGGTGTTGAGGTGGTTCTCTAATAACAGCTAGAGATATGTCCACTTTGATGAGCACGTAGTCAGATGAACCAATTGGAGCGGAGGAAGAAACAGCAGATATTTTCAGGAAAATTGGTCAAAATCAGATCCAGAAGAGATAGAGTACCATTTGGTTGAGAAACGGGGCAGGACGTTGACAGATTGCGTCAGTCCCAATGAGTCACAAGACTTTTGCTGAAGTGCCATGGTTGGTGAGAGAAGTACCCACACCGGAGCCACTGGCATGATGACAATGAAGTCACCACATACGAGGAAGAGAGAGTTGGGATGCGAGGATAGATGTTGGTCATGTTTTTGGAGAGGCGAGATGTAAATGGAGTCATCACTGTTTGTTGGACGGTACACACACATATATAAACATGAGGTGGGTGTGGGGGAAGTCAAAGCGGAGGTATTCCTGTGGGTGTGGCAGAGAGAGCCATTGCATGGTGAGTGAGGCATGGAGTACTTGATGAAGAGAGCAACTCTGCCACCAGGATGAGGCTCAGGTCTGTCACACGAGGTTAGGAGGAGGAGTAACCAGGGAGATATGAGGGAGTCAGACATATCTTTAAGGAGGAAAGTTTATGTGAAGCAGATTATGTCTGGTTTGTCAGTGGCAACCTGTATGGAAAGATCTGTCAGGTTTGAGTGAAGGCCCCAGATGTGTGAGATCCAACTATTAAGGAAGAGGGAGGGGAGAGGTTTTGGGTGCAAGGGGGAGGGGGAGGATAGGACGAGGGAATGGGGGGGGGGTAAGGAGAGTTGTTGAAAGAGTGGGGGGGGGATTGCACTTGAGCTCGGGGAGTGGGTCAGATGAGGAGGAGAAAAGGCTCAGTGATGATGGTTTGAGGTACAGTGGGGAGTAATAAGAGAGGGGCAGAGGGCAGTTAAGATTGAAGGAGGTGGAATGATGAGATGGAAGAGAAAGGGTGGGGGAAGGAGACAGCTTTGTGGATGTGAGGGGGGCAACTTTGGGAGGGGGAGTGAGGGTGAAGATTGGAGGGAGAATGGGGGGGGGTTGAGAACGGTGAGAGGGAAACTTGGGGGCGGGGGAGTGTGAAGGTTGCTTTGAGAGAGAGGGGAGACGATGAGAGCAGGCATGGCCAAGATGGAGGAGGGCGATGGGAGAGGTGGCGGGAAGGGAAAGATGAGACTTGGTGAAGGTATGGTGAGGAAGGGAGCAGGCAAGAGAAGGTACACATTTGAGGGGTTGGGAAGGGGGGATATCAGGTCGGTCAGATTAGGTCTGTGACGTGCTGCAGGTCATGCAAACCTGCACTAACTTGTTTCATGGTTGGGTTGTCGGTGACGAAACGATCTCCCCCACCAGGTTTTTTGGTGAGGAAGGTGTAGGATATGGACACCCAACAGGATTAAAAACAAAACTGTCAATGTGTGGAGGAGCTCCTTATGAGCCATATGGCATTCATATCTAGTGCCCAACTGTGTCTGTGGACATCGTCCTACAGTTGGGTTACTTTTTATTATGACGTTGTTGGCAGGATTTGCACTCTGGCCATCATAAACCTTCATGCCACAAAACATACGAAAAGCATAACAAACAATAAATCTGAACCCACTCCGTGGGAGTACTCTGTGCAGTTGCCCTACGCAAGGCAGCTCACCGGATGATGAGATTGGGGAAAAGCCTTCGGGACCCCAATCTTCGATGATAGGAGGAAACCACGGGGTAACCTTCCCGGGTCATATTGCGGTTGTGTGTGTCGGGGGGTGCTGAGGGTGTCGTCCACTAGAAGGTGTCTCCTTGGTTTAACCGAGGTGGTCCTTCAGGTGGGTAATGATTGAACGTATTTCTTGCTCTCGGGTCCTCACAGAATGCAGACGAGAGTTTCAGCAGGGGCTGCTTGCAGCCTATGTTGATCTCTGTAAAGCGTTTGATTCGTGAATTGGGAGCCGGAATTTTGGCCTTCGTGGGTGCCACCAAAAACTGATCGATCTGATGTCTGAAGTATACTCTGGTACTGAGAGTGCTATGAGATGTGGTGATACCATCCGTGACTTATTTCCAGTTGTTAATGGAGTTTTTCAGGGGTGTGTAGTAACTCCACACTTTTCTGTGCTTATATGGACTGGATTCTGGGGAGGATGTTGGAGAGATCAAGCTGTGGTACATTGTTTGAGAATACAAGATCTCTGACCTTGATTTCACAGATGATGCAGGCATCTTGTGGAGACTCTAGATATCCTTTTGGGGGCCGTCGAGGTGCTGAATGAAGAGTCGGAGCCGCTGGGATTACGGGTTTTCCTGGGTCAAAACTAAAATCCAGGCTTCCAATGACATCTTGGATGCTGCTCTCTGTCTGTACCTGTTTGGGGCAAGGATGTTGAGGTCACGAAGAGATTCACTTACCTTGGCAGGGATATTCATGTCTCTGCTGGCTGGGAGCCAGAGGTAACAGACGTCTGGTTGGGCTGGGGAGTCATGGATTAACTGCATCATGGGGTTAGGCACTGCAGGTACCTGTGCGTGAGGACGAAAGTCCGAGCCTTCAGGTCCTTGGTGCTTCCAGTCTTGCTCTACGGATGTGAGACTTGGACTCTGACCCAGGGATTTGAGATGGCACTGAGGCCCCTGGAATACCGGCAGAAAGTGGAAGCAGCGACGCGCTGTTCCGGCGCATTCTCCATACTTGACCTACCTGACCTGGGGAGGGGGGGGAGGTGTGCTGAGAGGAAGGTAGAAGCATGTTTTTGATGATGAGGAGAGTACTGATAAAGAGAGCGAGATATCCGTTCAGTTGGAATGGAGCCCACGGATGTTAGAACACCACACACTTTGGGACAAACAGAGGAAGAGCTGATACTGACGCAGAAGACAGTGAAGAGGTGCAAGAGCAGAGGAAGGATTGAGGGGCAATTTGGGAGGGGTAAGGAGAGGGGGTAACAGGTATTTCCCTGGGGTATTTAGTAGATGGGGTGAATTGGCACTGAAGTTGGGAAAAAAACGAAAAACGACGATTGATGGAACATGAACATGCATTGCAAATTGGGATGTTTCAGATTTATTGTCGGAGATGCGATTAAAGACATTACGTGAGGGACGCAATGAAGGAAAATTAAGAGACTGGAGAAAAGAAACGTTGTAACAGTGGGACTTTTTGACACGGGAATGAAGGAAGGTCGAATTGAAAACAATCGTTTAAAGAACAAAAAGAGGCGTGCTTTATGATACAAGACCCGAGAACCACACGTGCAAAGAGGAAGTTGTAACATATAAAGAGAACGTTTATTTTTATTTTTTGACTAGATTTGTATGATGAGGAAAAGGAAAGGTTGAAGAAAAATCATGTCGGAGTTTGGTTAATTTGGATCGGCAAATGCAGAAGGAAGCTGGTTGTTTGATGAAAGTCAATGGCGTTTAAACTTTTCAATTGGAACATGTGCCAGGAGTTCTTCCCTTTCCATTTCTTTGTACGTAGTATTGGCAATGCAAAGACATGAATACGATGAAGCCTTCACTATTGTATTCAGTTTCACTTTGATATTGAAATGCCTGCTCAGTGCTTTGACAATTGCTGTTGTTGTGGATGGGAAGTTGCCCATCAATTTTTGATCTTGTCTCTGTCACATTTGATGCTGCTATCACTGGCATAGTACACACCACAACAAATTGATAGCTATCCAGCAGCCAAGCTGCCATTGCAAGAAGAGAAGATGCTGCTCTGGAGTTTCTCTATGTTCTAATAAAAGCTTGATGAGTGCCTCTTCTTGTTTGTCGAGTTTCATGCTGCTACGTTCTTTCCTGAGATCGAGCAGCAGTACGAGTGTTGGAAGTAGTTTTCAAATCAAAAGCATTAAATAAAATTGCAAGACCAATGCAGTATTTGATTAATTGATAAATGAGATCAACGTACTTATATATATGGAAAACTGCCTGCAAGCTCATGCTAACTTTGAGTATCAAATTCTTTCAGCCTCCCTCAAACTTAGCTCTATGAAAGGGAGATGAAAAAGGTGGATGATGCTCAGCACTGGAGATTCAAGAGTACCAAAGCAAGTGCCTTACCAAGAGAGAGTGAGTGCGAGAAGGTTTCCTTTCTTTTGTTCTTCCCCAACAACTGACGCTTGGCTTTCTGAATGCTGCTGTCCAGTATCATCATTTGTGGACTCAAGCCAAAAAAGAGGTCTGCAAAGCAAAAGACCTGTAACTCACAAGAGATATAAACAAGAAAATAAAAATAAGCCAAGATGAGGTTTAAAAAAAAAAAAAATCTTTCTGGAAACTATGTTGGTGTGTTTTATGATGTT
>CM068956.1:142227922-142247565 GCA_035128595.1 Eptatretus atami
ATGGCATTTAAACAATAAAATCGCTTTTGGCACGCAATTCCCACGGCATGACACGGTGAACCATACTACTTTGATTTTTCTCCTTTTTAGAAAGGTATGTTTTCAGGATCAGCTTCGTTTTACACAGGTATTCCTCGGTCATTGTTTTGCTTATTTAGCTGTGACATATTTGGTGGCCCTCTTCTACTCTGAGGTATTTGTATGATGCTTTGCTGTCCAGCTCATGTATTATTGTACTAGCAAATACAATCCGTCACTTCACTGATGGAAATGTTAAGGGGGAGAGAGTGAGGGGAGAGAGAGAGGAGTGAGAGAGAGGAGTGAGAGAGAGGAGAGAGAGAGAGAGAGAGAGGAGAGAGAGAGAAGAAGAGCGGTGATGGGTGTGGTTGAGTGTTTGTGAGGCTGAGATTTAGAGAGAGAGAGAGAGAGAGAGAGAGAGAGAGAGAGAGAGAAGAAGAAGGAGAGACAGAGGAGAGAGTAGGGGAGAGATGGGGGGAGAGAGAGTAGGGGGGGAGAGAGAGGAGAGAGAGGTAGGGAGGGGAGAAAGAGAAGAGAGGTAGGGAGAGAGAGAGAGAGAGGTAGGGGAGAGAGGAGGTAGGAGAGAGAGAGAAGGGGTAGAGGAGAGAGAGAAGAGAGAGGGGTAGGGGAGAGAGAGAGGTAGGGGAGAGAGAGGGAGAGAGAGAGAGAGAGAGAAAGAGAGAGAGGAGAGAGAGAGAGAGAGAGAGAGAGAGAAAAGAGAGGGGAGAGAGAGATGCATAAGTAGATGATTGTATCTAGATGGTTGCTGCAATCTATAGATTGGAGAGTGAGAATTTCTTCTCAATCCACAAGCAGTAGCGGAGAAAAACATCATGATCTGTGCAGACAAACAGACAAAACAAAAAACCAATGTCACCCGTAGGGTGATCCGTATCTTGCCAAAAGGTGACCACGTGTGACTTCTTTAAGGTCACACTGAGGTGAACAGAGCTGCTATCCACCAGGAGCGATCCTTGAGGATATCTGCCTACGAGAGATTCCGATGAGAATCGTTCTACAGAGTAACCATGAAAAATAGCGTTTGCCTCATAACGTTCACCAAATCACGTCATAATGTCTCAAGCTTGATATATCTAGAAAGCACTCATCGAGGTGTTCAATTTGAGGTACTACACGATATGGTTCCTAAAACTTGAAAATTGACCTTGGGGTCAAATATGTTTGACCTTAGGCGTTAACCATGAAGGTCAAGGCCAATCGCCACCAAAAATTAATCAGCTGAATGCCAGACCATGAACTATATTCCCATGAAGTTTGAAGACGATCCGATCAAAATTACTCAAAAAATAAGGGTTTCGTCGCTCCCCTGATTTGCGACAAAATGACCTTGACCTTTGACCTTGACTTTCAAAATTTATGCGCTGAAAGGACCTCTATAGGCCTCGATATGCGAAGTTACAAAAATTCAATGAAACTGTGCTCTGCAGAGTGATTATACGTGATTCAGATAAAAAAAAAACAACACACAAAAAAAAACACATGAAGTCAAGGCCAATCGCCACCAAAAATAATCAGCTGAGCGCCAGACCATGAACTATATTCCCATGAAGTTTGAAGACGATCCGATCAAAATTACTCAAAAAATGAGGGGTTTTGTCGATTACCCTGATTTGCGAAAAGTGACTTGACCTTTGGACCTTGACCTTCAAAATTTTATGCCTGAAAGGACCTCTATAGGCGCTGATATGCGAAGTTACAAAAATTCCAATGAAAACTGTGGTCTGCAGAATTTTTTTTTCGTGATTACAGACAAACAAACAAACAAACAAACAACAAAAAAAAAACATTACGACTGACTAACATATCTTGCAAAAACTTCGGTTTTGGCAAGAAAACAAACAAGAAGATATGTGATGCAGAGCACAATATTTGAAAATGCATAAACATATTGACCTAAAAAAAGAATTGTGATTTAACTGAATGACCAAATGTGCAACTCCTCTTCAAATTTCAAGTCAATGAATGAAAATTGACAATTTTAGAAATTCGGCCTAGGTTGACCATTTGGCGTAGATTGACTGCAAATAATTGGTGCTTGAAATCAGTGACCTGACATGCAAATCCTCTTCAAATTTCAAAGCCATTGGGATGAAAATTGAGGATTTTAGAAAAATACCATCTTAGTATTTCTAAATCTTGGGCTTGGGCCTATGTTGACCTTTTGGTCGATGTTGACCTCAAAATTAATTGGCCTGTGAATAATTGACCTGAATTAAAATCTTCTTTAAATTTCAAGTCAATCGGATGAAAATTGAGGATTTTAGAAATTTGGCCTACGCTGACCATTTGGTCTATAGCGACATTGAAAATAATAGGTGATGAATTCAGTGACCTGATATGTAAATCCTTTCAAATTTCAAGTTAATCGGATTAAAATGAGGATTTTAGAAATTTGGCTGATGTGGACCTTTTGGTTTATCTTGACATTTTGGCCTACAGGTGGCATCAAAAATAATAGGTGGTTGAATTAATTGACCTGACATGTAAATCCTTTTCAAATTTCAAGTCAATTAGATGAAAATTGAGGATTTAGAAAATTGTCCCAAATTGACCTTTTGGCCTATTTGGCCTATGTTTACCTCAAAATTAATAGGTGGTTGAATTCAGTGACGGGAAACGCAAAATGCTCTTCAAATTTCAAATGAATTGGATTAAAATTGAGGATTTTAGAAATTTGGCTGATGTGGACCTTTTGGTTTTCTTGACATTTTGGCTTACAGTGACATCAGAAATAATAGGTGGTTGAATTCATTGACCTGACATGTAAATCCTTTTCAAATTTCAAGTCAATCAGATGAAATTGAGGATTTTAGAAAATTTGTCCCAAATTGACCTTTTGGCCTATTTTGACCTTTTGGCTATGTTTACCTCAAAATTAATAGGTGGTTGAATTCAGTGAGCGGAAACGCAAATGCTCTTCAAATTTCAAATTAATTGGATTAAAATTGAGGATTTTAGAAAATTGGCCCAAATTGGCCTTTTGGCCTGTGTTTGGTTCAAAAACAATTGTGCTGAATTCTGCGACCTGATACGCAAGATGTTCTTCAAATTTCAAGTGAATCGGAATGAAAATTGAGGATTTTAGAAACACGCCTTCGTTGTTGAGCTTGGCCTACGTTGACATTTTGGTCCATGTTGACCTCAAAATAATTGGCTGTTTGAATCAGTGACCTAAAATATAAATCCTCTTCAAATTTCAAGTCAATTGGATGAAAATTGACGATTTGAGAAATTTGACCTCAGATGACCTTTGACCTCAAAATCAATAGGCTTCTCAGTTGAGACTTCCTCCACAACTCGGTGAAGTTTTTGGTGAAGATTGGTTTTAAATTGTGACCTGTAGGCGATTGACAGACAGACATAATAACAAAATCGACTGACCAATACACTTGAAAAATCTTCAGTTTGCAAGTAATAAAGCAAATGACATCACTCACCATCAACAACCTTTGGTGACTCAATTACGTCTGCAGAGCATATTTCATGCTGAGTGGAGCCACCTCCACACAATTGGTCCAACGACGATTGTTCCACGTGGCACTGTGAGTTACTTTCATCACAGGCATCTGTACAAAGAGTAACATCAAAAGAAGGCCTCACCTTGCTCATGCAGATAACATTTACTTTCTTGTTCCAAGGTAAATATGTTCATGCAAACGTTTTCAAAACGAAAAAGGGAAGTTTATAAAGCATTGGGTGTTGGGGGAAGTGGAGTCGTGTGAGATATTCGACAAACTGAATTAGCAACAGTAGAGTAGAAGAAGAAAACAGAGGGAAACACGAGGATAAACAAGCTAGGTACAAGCTCAAACACAGCAAGAGGAGGAGGGAAAACTGCAAAAAAACAGCAAAGAACAAAAAACAAAAAAGGAGGAGGGAGGGGGACACAATAACCTGAAAAGGAAGAATTGAACCTGGGGGAGGTCAATGAGGGTAGAAATGAGCATGAGTATGAATGGGTCGACGACGGTGCAGTGAACAGCTGTCTTGAAACCTGGAGGGAAGAATGACATTGAAGAGCATTACAGAAGTTGGTTCCACAGAAAAACAGGAAGAAATGAGTGAGGGTAAGCAGCGAGTCTGGATTTTGGGAGTTTAACCGGAAGTGGCTGGGTTACTGGCAGGAGACCAGGGGTGTGGGAGGGGGGAACAAAGTAAGAAAGGCCAGAGGTAAAAGACCAGATAGGAGGTGTAGAAGATAGAGATGCCACCGATTTGTCTGCAATGCATGAGTAACCGGCCCAGAGATTTAGCTTCACTGCGGAGATTCCAAAGCATGTGAAGGCCTTGGTCTCCACTGCATCAATATATGAGTGTTGTGAGGAAGGGCATCAGCCCAAATGGGAGAGCAGTTATCCACGAGCTGTGGATGAAGGCGTTGCAGGTGGATAAGAGTTCAGGTGTGCCAAGGAAGGATTGTGCACCGTGTAGGGTTGCCAAGTCGACAGCATTCTTTGGAGGCCAACTTAGATATATTACTGTAGTTTACCCCAAGAAAGATTCTGATTGATGGTGAGGCACAAAAGTTTGAAGGACTGAACCTCTTCATGTGTTTATCAGGAAGTAGATTGGAGGTTTACCACATGATCCTTTCAGAGAGACAGTCAGAGTGTGAGATTTTCCAGATTTGAAAGTTTACATTCAAAGAATGATATAAACCAGCACAAGTTCTTATAAGGTCTGCAAAGAGGAACGAGGCTGCTGCCTGCACTCTGAAGGATAATATGCATTGAGTCATCAGCAAGGAAATAAAGAAAATTCTCCAGAGAATTTAGAAAGATCATTGATCAAATGGGAACAGGACTGGGCTCAAGGCACTTCCTGGGACACTGCACCCTCGACAGGAGAGATGAGGATCCCGTTTATAGTGGCGCACTGACTATGAGAGTGGAGGATGTCAAAACCCAAGAGCGGTGTTGGCCTTGGATGCCATAAAGCAGAGAGTTTTAAGAGAAAGGCGGGATGGCAGACGGTATCAATGCCTCTCACAGTCCTCAGAGGTCAAATCTGACTTCCCTCCACATCGAAAAGAACATTATGGGTGTACCTAACTATTGCTAGAAATTTCATGCTTTTCTCATAAAATGCACAATTTGTTAAAATATGAGAGCTTATCTGCTGTACTAATATGGACAACAGGCCCTTGCCTTCAGAAATTGATTTCTTGTGGTCCACAAATAGGCAGAGGATAAAATATTGTTTAAAATGTCACTAATATTTGCCTAATTATTATTCTAACCAATCACACTTTCAGAAGTTGCACGTAGCCCACACTTCATGCCCAAATTGAGTATCATTTTGGGTTACATGAAAATTTTGGTTGCCCACTCCTGATTTATGCCAACCACAAGAAGGCACAATGGCACAAGCTTTAAGAGAAACATGCACAATGCATCTACTGCATCTATTACTGTCCACACAAAGTTAAAGTGACTCTTCTTGAAAGCCACGTCCAACTAGTCGAGGCGCATCATCTCCTACACCCACGTCCTCGGGCTCACTGTTACATCATCGTGATCAAGTAAGGGTTGCAGGAGACTTTATTCTCACATGTATGACACGAGCATAGTTCTGTGCATGGAATTGCCAAAAAACAACAGCATTTTTCATCTGCCTCCCCGACTCTTGCACTTAGACTTTTGCATGAACAGGATGAATGTTCAAGGATAGTTTTTTGAGATGATTGTATGTGCATCCAGTCAATTCCCAGGGGAATCGACTTCATCATTTATTAAGCTTCCATCGTGCCCAACAGGAGAGGAATATCTGGGTGCTTTGTAAGGTACGCTTGTAAATGGGCTCGCTGAATATGCAAATGCAAGGCATCTCGATTTGGTGACCAAAACATTCTCTGCCATGGTGCCAAGGAGAACATTGCATAGCTGGCATCATTCACGTTTGAGTATTCTGCTGACCATAGAGTTTGCAAACATAGACTTCCAGGTTTGACCAGCACATATTCAGTCACTGTGAATGATTCCCGAAGAGACTGAAATGCTGAACACAATGTGGGTTGTTTCATAATCAGTCCGATCGCCTTGTCTTGCCTTAGCACAAAATGAACTGACAGTCACATCCAGTGAAGCAGTGGAGGCCTACCAGCGACTTGGTTATGTCATCTCCATAGATGTTGCACAATGGCTTGAGATGAATAGACGTGGATTTATCATCTTTCCAGTGTGGAATAGAGTGGGAGCCAAGAATTTGAAGTTAATGCGTATGCCATGACGAACACATCCGTGTCAGACTCATGATAATGATATCTGTTGCCACCGTGGATTGGAAATGTAGCTGGCATGGAAGAACATCCCTTGTGTCCGCATCTTGTGCGAACAGGAGCTCTTCGATTGTCTTTTACAAGAACCTTTCCATCTTGTGGATGATTGCATGCAGAGTTCCCATAAGCTACGGTTACTGTCACACCTTCGGTCTTTCCAACATTCGTCTGTCTCTACATCTCAAACAGGAATTTAACCAATGCTTCTTGTTGCAACTATGTGACAGAAACTTTTTCACTTTTTGGGATTGGTTGTCTGCTTTTCAATCCTGATTTTCTTTTAGCCGCTTGCTGCTCTTCGTTTGTGCTCTGCAATTTTGATGCTGACAGCTGGATACTGTCCGTCACAAAGTGTCCTGCAGTGAACTACGAGTACAAGCAAAATTCAACATTTGGTGGAGATTCTTGTTAGCATGTGTGACCGTGTTCTGTGGCATGTGCTTTAGCCTCATTTGTTGCAGCATGGCCATTACATCGACATCCAAACAATTTTGCTTGGTGCTCGAACTTTGGCGATGCTTCAGAGGCCGATTCAAGGTAATGCAGCAGCCTTGCCTCTTTTAGTCTTTACAAAGCATCCATCATGCGCTAGCGAGTGATAACCTGTGGTAGTGGGCATAAACAACATGACATCATGTTCTTCACATCAATATTTGCAGGCTCTGCCTATGATGACAAGTCTGGCAAGAAGTTTCCGGTCACTTTTCAAAACTGCATCTTTACCCTTGCCCTTTGTCATCGCCTTGTTCCCTGCATCAGTGAATGATTTGAAGCTTCATTTTCCTTCATGTGTAGTTGAGTCAGTCTCAATTCCCTGCAGTCGTGTGTTATAAAAGTGTCAAAGGCATCATTTCCTTATGGTGAGCAGTCTTCATATCAGGTCAAGGCAAACTTTAGGGGATACAACCTTCCTCCTTCGTATGCAGCACAAGGCTGTGTTTAGCATCATTGGCTGGGGGCACGGCTGTGCCGCTGAGCAATGGCCCTTTTACCAGGACATTGTGTACTCATTTCGCCGACCTCAGAAGAATGACAGGCTGAGTCAGCACCATCTGATGTTAATGTTCAACGGAAAAAACCGGGGCCCAAACTCAGGACCCTAAAGTCCCAAGCAGCCACCCTAACCTCTATTCAACACCAGGCTTTTGGGGATACAATAATACCAGAAGACATGTTGAATTAGATCTCCAGGTCTTTAGACTTCTTCAATGTATTCGACTTCTTTCTCAGTTTGTCCGTAAGTATTGTCACGACACTTTGATCCCCTCTGGAACTGGCATGTCAAGTCTCGCTCAAGCTGCAGTGATCATCATGAGTGGTGTGCCAGTCTATGGTCTGCATCAAACCATGTTCTTTTGAGTCCTTTCTTTTCTCTCCATCTTGATTCTTCAAACAAAGAGATGAATTGAGCTTCAACTTCTTCTTGGATGGAATGCACCCTACACCTGTAGTCCAACAGAAGAGCTGATCCTGGCAAAAGATGAGAACTGGCGCTAAGGATCATATACACGCGAAATAAGCAGATGTCACGTTCATATCATGAGGGTGCGGTGGCAGCAGGCCAGATGGCCGGCTTTTGGCCTATCCTATGTTAAACCGAGCTGCCCTGCTGCTGCTCCATGTATCTAAATTTCTATGAAAATTTCTATAATTTCTAGTCTGATCCATGAAAATGTGTAAAGGTCTTCAGAATCTAAAGGATCTTAAAAGTCGAAAGAGGTCTTAAAGGGAACTGAGGGTCTAATATGCGTCATGGGTTGAAAGTCAAATGGTTGAAAGGTGAAAAGTTCTAAAGGTTAAGGGGGTATAAGGGGTCTTAAAAGGTCTCAATGTCCAAAGTACGTCAAAAGTCTGGTAATTAATAGATGTAATTATCTCTGCCACCTTAGGTGGACGGGGTTATGTTTTCACCCTGTCGGTTTGTCTATTCTTCTGCGAACAGGATATTTCAAAGTTGTGATGGATTCGACGAAACTTAGTGGAAAGTTAGTGTGTGACAGGAGGAATCGGATAGATTTGGTGAAGATCCGGATGCATAATTTTAAAAGTAATTTCTTCACTAATGAATGATCAGGCTACAAACGAAATTAACACGATATTTCGAAAAATTATTAAGGGATTCAGACAACCTTTGTGGACAGGTGGGTGTGTGACAAGGATGAATCAATTCGATTTTGGTAAGATCCCAAACCAGATCAGGATTCCGAAATTTTTAAGTGTTTCTTCACCATTGTGAGATGGGGTTAAAAAAACGATTTATACATATATATATAATATAATATATATAATATTTATATTATATATATATATATATATACACACACACACACACACATTATGTCTCAAAGGTTGTGAACGAGTTATGACAAAGCTAGGTGGACGAGTTGGTTAGGTGACAAGAACAAGCCAATTGATTTGGTTCAGGTCCAGATGCAAATCGATCCATCGGTGGGATAGAAAACGTAAACTGTTCAGCCGTGGAGGTATGTGCTCTACCGAGTTCCATTATCGTTAGGAGATGCAGTCATCTATTACATAACGCGAATCGTGGTGGCTGGTCTGTGCGTTTGAGCGTTGTCTGCTCCCGCTTACAGACAGTGGCCACTTCCCACGTGAAGCTCGGATGTGTTTGAAATGATCACATCGACGGAGAACAAGCATGAATAATGAATGTCGATGCCAAATTTTATTTCGCAAGCAGGATATTTCCTCTTTTTCGACAAATCAACCTCCGCCGGCCTGATGTTGCATCACCACTTCGCAGTTCGTGGCATAAGTAGCTCAGAGCTTGGTTCTGAGTGAAACCAAGAGTGCAACAACAATTAACGTTTTGAGTCCATGAATAATATAAATGATAGATTAACTTCAACTTTTCCTGTCACTGGGACTGGATACTTTGCTTGCTTTTTCATCACTGGGGACAGTACTTTTTCTGTATATACTGTATATAACGAGTAGTATGATATAAACCAATAAACATGGGTGTGCATTGAACCTCTATCGAGGTGAAGCCTGCGTCGACCATGTGAGTATGTATATATTATGCATATTTGAATGTGAGTTGGACAGTAAGACAATCTATTAATTACGCATTATGTACCACAAGCAACCCATTGTGTCCAAAACTTTTTTTACCCATCCCTCCAAACAATCTCATCCAAATTAAATAATTTTGTACAATCCAATGAGATGAACACTACAAACCGAGAGGAAGGACCGATGCTTGCTCACATGCACCGGCTGTCAATGTCCATTTGTCATCTCCAAGCTCAATCTCAATCCCTTGGCGAACGTTCACAGCAAGCAGCAGCTCGTTTAACGAACACTTTGATCAAGTCAGTGTAGGAGATGCGCACATCTTGCATGAGCATTTCCGCTTCCATTGAAGAATCAAATAATGTGGTTGCGTGTAATAATAGTGTCAAACTGCATGTTCATCAACACCCGAAAGTGACCAAGGTGTGATTTACTTTTTGTATACAGTCAAGGCTCGTGTGAAAGCTAGTACTAGGACACTGAATGGTAGGACATAACAGGACAAAATGAACAGCAAAAGATGGGGGGAAACACCAACAGCAGATTGAAGGACAAGATTGAGGCAGACTTGACAAACAATGGGTGTGTGGAAGAATTAGGGTAGAGAGATGCATAGCGTGGCAATTTGGAAAGAGAAGAAATCTTCAGGAATGAAAACTGGAATTTTGAAGGAGGGATTTGGGTGTGGGTTGGGAGGGTTGTAAACGAGGGAGAAATATCACGTTTTGGATTGAGGATGATTTGAGATGTTAGTGAAGCTGTCTTGAAGACCTGGAGGGAAGAAGGAGATTGAAAGAAATGTGGAAGTTGTCCACAGGCAGGAAAAAAGTGGAACAAATGAGGGAGGTGAGCAGTGATCCTGGATTTAAGTCATTCACCAGAAGGGGTGATGGTGGACGTGTGTGCCCTACAGAAAAACCTGGGGGGGGGGACAAAGCACAGAAAGAGCAGAGGGTGCAAGACCAGAAAGGAGGCAGTGGAAGACGAGGACCACCAACCTGTCTGTGTATGGCAAAGTGATAGGCCCCATAGACTCAGCTTCATCAGCCAAGATTTGATTAATCTTGAAGGCCTTGTCCATGTGTCAAGGTGAGCAAAATGTGAGGCAGTGGAGCGAGCTCAGAGGGAGGCAGTACTCCATCAAGCTGTTGATGAAAGCCTTGTTTACATGGATAGGAGTTCATGGTGTGCAAGGAAGACTTTGTATGATGAGGATGCCCGTCGGAAGCTGGCTTTGGAGGCCAACTTTGAAATGTGGTTTGCCCAAGAAAGATCATGGTTGACTGTGAGCCCAGAGTTTGAATAACTGAACTTCCTCAGAGGATTTTTTAAAGAAAGTAGATAGGAGCGTTTGCCAGACGTCCTTTCAGAGAAGATAGTGAGAGTGTGGATTTGTTCAGGATTGAAAGGACATAGCTGAGGTGTTTGGAACAACTTGTGATTTTTTGTGAATATTCTGAAGAGAGGGAAGAGGCTGTAGCCTGCCTGTCTGAAGGAGAGGTTCCGCACATCTTCTGCGAACAGGATATTTCAAAAAAGTTTCCAAGCATATGGAAGATTATTGGTGAAAAAGGGAGAGAAGAGCGGAGAGCGAGGCGAGAGCGAGAGCGAGAGAGAGAAGAGAGAGAGAGAAGAGGAGAGGAGAGAGAGAGAGAGAGAGAGAGGAGAGATGAGAGAGAGAGAGAGAGGCAGCAGAGCAATTTTGAGGACAATGAGCTGATGACATCTGGTCCAATATAAAAGTCAGAGTTGAGGGTTGAAAGAATCTTTCCACCTTCTCAGTGAAAAGACACAGAGTCCAGCGCAGTTGGGTATAGAGGAAAGGATGGGACTGAAGTGGAGAGGTTGGGGACACAATATTTTGGAAGCAAAACACGAATGGACTTTGCCTTTGATTCATGCTGTTGTGCTGTGTTTTTCACAATTTTAAATTCCTGACCCTCGACACATCACCGTTGAGTAAATCTGCCCGTTTTCTGTAAAAAACAAACAAAACTGATTGTTATTGCACAGAAAGAGCTTTGTCAACTTTTGGAGAAAATGTTTAAACTACCAAACAGATCATTATTATACGATTGCAAACAAGGAACAGTTTGTGTACATTGTCGTACTATATACAACAAGTAATAATAATAAAGTTTTCTAAAATGCAACAGTATCGGAATAGAAAGCCAAAAAAAGTAAGCGATGGTCAAAATAAATTTTACATGACCATCCTTCCATCTTGTTTGATAATAGGTTGTTCTCCTATCGATCCCTGAATCCATTCGCGATGATAGTGTATCGTTGATTGTTTCCATGTATGAATTTGACCATTGAAATATTAAACCATTAACGCGCGCCACGCACGCCCAATGAATGGCTCACAGAAGGGAAACGCCTTCCTCATCCAAAATATGAAAGAAACACACTACTTCCCAAGTATAGGCCACAAGTGTTGACTAATACAATAACATGTCTACAAAACGTCTAACGGGAATCCTCACAGAAATGATGTACCAGCACCGAACTCAACAAGGAGGCCGACAGCAGAACAGAAGATGTAAGAGGGAGCTGCTACAGAACAATGGACCAATGCTACGAAACAAGGTCATCCTCAACTGTAAAATGAAAAGAACCAAACTCTCCACAGCCTGGATAGACGACAAAAAGCTTTTTATAGTGTCTGACATCCTGGATGATAAAATGTATGCAATTGTACAAAATAAAATCTCAAATATCAAAGCTGATGAAAAGCAATGGAGCTTTGGAACACCACACTGATATTACAACACTTGAAGGAAAGATTGCGAAATACCAGAAGTGAAGATACGACATGAGATCTTCCAAGAGACAGGCTGTCCCCCTGTTTTGCCTTGCTCTGTATCGATTGAGTCACGTAGAACGCACCTATCACAGACATTCGGAGCTTTGCACCGATCTATGTGGCCTCAGGAGTTTGCAGGATGGGGAGCTGCAAGCTATCAGTTTTTTGTGCGAGTTCATAAGTTCTGCAACTGTGCAGAGCCACCACTTTCCTTGTCAGTATGTTTCAGGTATTTTGGCTTCTTTTAGATCTTTGTGAGCATTTATGTAACAATCTTTATCTCACATCACACACACTATATACATTTATTACCATTATGTCCTGGGTTGCTAGGGGTTCTGCATATGCACGTCGAGCATTCTGGGTGAATTGCGTCATTTCAAAGTCATGTATTATTGTACTACTGGAACGTGTACCTTTAGAACATTACATACCCTTTACTTTAGAACATACCCACCGTCTCGGTGGGTGCTGAATGTCTATCCCGAAGAAGGATGATCACCTGTCTCTGTCCCATCTGAGCTCAAGCGTTTGGACATCGGTATTGCAGCAAACTCTGAGGTTCGGAGACCGGATTGCGCGAGATCATGGTGGGTGGTTACACCTACTATTGTCTGGTCACTCTGATGGTTACCATACTCAAGGAGTTGCTGTAGCTGTGTCCAATAAGCTGACTCCAATGATAATTGTGGTAACACGGTCAACGTAGTGCGTTTTTGAGACTAAGGATTCGTCACTCCTTGAGGTGTCTTTCCCTGGTCCTCTGTTTATGCTCCGGATGAAGCGAGTGATCTCACGTGAAGGATGCTTCTACGCCACCTCGAGTCTGTGGTTGATCAGTGCCCCAGACGAGATACACTTCTCGTCTTGGGGGATTTCAATGCATCGACTGAACTGTTAAGGATGGTTATTGAGACGTTGTGTTGGTCCCCATGGTCTGGAATCTATGAACCAGAAGCACAAGTCCCTTGACTTTGCAAGAAGCATGGACTTAGGGTGGCCAGTTGCATGGTTTCAGCACCACAGGCTCATCACTGGATGTGGTATTCCAACGCTGCGGTGTGGCAAAGGGATTGACCATTGTCCTCGTGATATGTTCGCTGGAGATGATCAGAACTGAAGGGTCTGGAGTGCTCAATTCCTCAATTACTGACCACCGGCCTTGTATTAGCAACTCTGAAGTTGCAACCTTAAGTCCAGGAGAATGTACCATCCCAGCCTCGGCTGGATGTTGGCAAGTCAAGGATGTGGGAGTAGCTGAGGAGTTTGCGAACAAGCAGAGTAGAGATTGGGGGTCTGGGTGCTTGGAAGGTCCTGAAGAGTTGTGGAGGTGCTTCAAGACCATCATCCTTGATTGGTGCCGGTGGATGTCTTGGAACTCACGAAGGCGAAGAAGAATTTTGCTCTCAAGGGACACTGGATACCATTTGACCAGAGTACACAGGGCCAGGCTAAATAGCAGGAGCGAGCTGTTTCAGGGAGCTGAGGCGGAAAACTGTACGTGGCTAAGGGTGGACAAAGGAGGCCTATGTGCGAGGAATCTGTTGTAGGGGGTTAGAGCATCAACTATGGTCAAGTAATTCTCGTCCTGTTACAGGGGAATTGTCGCATTGCGTTCATTCCAGCCCATGCCCCGGTGAACTGCAGTTGGAGCGGGGGTGGTGGGCTCTTGAGAGAGGAGTCTGAAGTGAAGGGCCGCTGGGCCGGTTACTTTGAGCGGTGTACCAGGTTGATCCACCAGCTGTCGAGTTGGGATGTCAGGGGGTGTTACAATAACTGTTGCTGACCCTCCAATCAACTGTGGTCCACCTTCGCTTGTGGAAACACAGGCTGCGGTGACCGGTTGAAATGGGTAAAGCTCCAGGGTATCTGTGCATCTGTTAAGATACTCAGGACTCCATGTTAGCCAGATCGGAATGACGTTTATTTGCGTCACGGAGCACTACCAACCACAACCGGAAATCAACATACGTACATTCTCCCTTCAGGGTGGCAAAAGCAGTGGCCAAAGTTTTATAACAAGTTAGCGTGGAAAGCAAAGCGATTCAGCAAGATGAGATATTAATACTGTAACTAATAGCCACCGAGTCAAGACAATGTCAATTCTTAAATCCAACACAATCTAATGTAACACAACTTCAGTGCTGAAGAGATCCAAAATGTGTAAAGCAAAGTTACATTCATACTAAATCAAGTTATTCTGGTGATCGACTGATCGACATTCTAGTAAGAGTACACAAGGGGAGGCGTAGCTCGCGGGTGACTGCCCTGTCTGGCTCAGGCAGTCGGACAGAGCGGCTGCTCGGTATTGTAGCTAGGTTGACAAACCGCGTTGGGCGTACTGACATCACAGTAGCATATAGCTTCAATGCAAGGCCGATAGAGATTGGCACCGCTCGTGGCTACACTGGTGCTCTTACGTAAATGTCAGAACATTACGTTGCGATAAAGTTATCACTCGTGTCTCGGGCCGAACCATACGAAGTGGTCCGATGCGCTTTCACATCACAGCTGGTATCCACGCGTTGGAACCCGGAGAAGGTCCATTTAATTCGTTCTTTGGATTATATGGTGAGATCGTTTGTTGTGTGTGACTGCATTTCATGTAGTAACACTCATGTTTGCTTGTCTCCTAGTCGAAGTGTCTTTCAGCAGAACACGTCATAAACCATAAGGTACTCAGAAGAACGTACGGGCAGTGGCTGAGGTGATTTCCTTCGGAACGTCTTCCGCATGAGTAGTGAGCAGGTGCGAAAAAGGTGATGTATCCAATGCGTTGTGCGATAATCCAGCAAGCAGGTGCTGTCTGACAGTTTTCTCCAGAGTTCGTGTATGAAGTTTGTAACAGCCCTTTTCAACTCCTTCTTGGGACTATAGGACTAGTGTTCTTAACACAGTGACGTGATCTTTGGCAGAACTTTGTCAAAAGTTGTAGTTTACATTGTCTACATTATCATCGGCGTAGAGTCTCTGTAGCCGTGGTGACTGAACTGTCTTTCATCTGCCTCAAGCGTGTGCTTGCAGCGTAAATCCTTCACTTCGTTCCAGCTTCGATGAATTGTGAAATAATAGTCAACGTTACAGGTATTCTTACCATATCAATTGGAACAGGTCTGCTCAATTTTCCACTCAAGTAATCCGGTGTAGGAGTGCGGTTCAGGGCTTCAGCAGGCAACAGTTTGATAGCGGTGCACACTTGGAGCAGTTTGAACAGTTGCTCAATGTTCCGCATTTCATGGAGGCAGTATTAGAACTTCCCGTAGCTCGTTGTTTGCACTTGACTATGTCCGAGATTGCATTCGTGATCAGGTTGCATGCGATTGCGGTCTAAAGTATGTGGTAACGGATTCAGCTATTGCCTTTGATACGGATGCATCCATAACGAACAGTTACTCCGGGAATCCAGTAGGTGAAGAGAAATGGATTACACTTGTATGCTTGGCCATCATCAGATCATTGACGTAATTGACTGATTCTAACTCATGTTTGCTCTTGAAGATCAGCATACCTCGTCGTCAGAGACAGATAAAAAGTCAACAATTGAAAGTGCTGGCTCAAGTTGTCTTATCCGAACCAGTATGCTGGCAGGTAGGCTCGAGAAAGCGTGGTTCCGGAAGCTGCATATCTTCCCCTTTTACTGTACCGAATATTGAGGTCATGACCATTGCAAGTCTTAGTATCAGCTCTGTATCTCATTCGGAGCAGACAGCAAGGCTTTTTGGCAAATGATTTCCAGAGGTTTGTGGTCATTGTAGTTGGTGACTGTTTTCCCAAAGATATTATAGAATGAAACTTTTTTGCAGGCATGACATGGGAAAGCACTCTTTCTATTGTGCGGACCGGTGTCTCAGTTCGCGTGAAGCCCTGGATGCTGTTTATTGCAATGGGCTGTGTCCCTCTCGGACAAGAACTGCACAATCCACTTCGGCTAGCACACAGTGGAACTCGACTTGGCTTGTTGACTCGAAGATGGCAAAAATAGGCATGATGCAGAGAAGTTCCTTCACTCTCAAATGCTTGGCTTGAAACCTGGTTGCCATTGATACAACAATAGATTTTCAGCAGTTCTCGGAGGTGGAGCTAAACTCTCACATCAAGCGCGAGGGTATTGAATTTTTGACAAATTTATCGTGATGAATCCGACGAATGCGCCTCATGATTCTTGTCGGTTGGAGCTGGCATTACTGCCGTAACTGCTCTCAACTGTTACAGGATCAGGAGATGAGGCCATCCTCAACGATATGTCTATCATTACAGTACCTGGACGACTGACGTATTACATTTTGCAGGTTCAACTTAAGATTGTTAGTTTTGTTGCATGCGATCGATGATTTTTCAGAATTTATCATTGTACTTCACATTTGGAAGGCGATTGAAATGTTCATCCATTGATCGCGACTGGCGTCCATCTATGATTGCCTTAATTCATTTGTCCATTAATCTCTGAAAAATTTCGGGTGCACATTGCAGTCAATGGAAGACAAGCACTATAGCTACCGAAAGGTGTATGAAACATGTCAGATAGGAATGATTCTCATCTAGTTTTGATAGGTAGGAATTCGCTGCTTTGGTCGGCTGAGCACTGAACTTGGCGGTGAGTGTATTTAGCAACGACTTCCTTCAATCAGTACGCATGGGATGGGTGCTCCCTCTTGATGCCTGTCAGATGGGATGCATCCAGACAACAGTCTCAGTTGATCGTTTCTGAGAATACGACCGTATTGAACTGACCCATTTCTGTTATGGTTTGTTCACTGCAATATGTTATCCGTCGATTTCCAATGCTCCCCCAGTCGGTGTTTTATACGCGGCAAGAGGGGAGCGGGTTTGCGCGAGAGAGATGTACAATACCTTTCCACCAAGATTGCGATTAAGTTCTCAACATGCCTTGGCAGAGTTCCTGTGGTTCGCACGTAGATTGTGATATTGCCTTCATTTACAGTAAGTACACACGGTGATCGCACTTCCGTTGCAAGGATAAGTCTGATGACAGCGCTCAGGAGTTCGTGCTAATTTACAGAAATTATGATTTTCCTGTTGATGAGCAACATCTTCAAAATGTTGTGGTGCTATATCTTGTGCAGATCTGAAGCAGGAAGATTCCACGGGCTGTTTCATTTTTTTTTCTTTTTGTTTTTTTTACTTGTGATTGTTAATTCATTTTTTCATTTTTTTTTTTTTTTTGTTGTCGTTATCTGAGTTACTGTAATAACTTGTAATAGTATAGTGTCTTGGTTTGATGTTAAGATTTAGTATGTTTTTTTCCATGGGTTTTATACTTGATTTGAGATACAAACTGCGATTGACGGAGTTTACCGGTGTCAGACGCGGTTCAGTATCATTTTGAGCGGCTCGGACAATCTAGTTGCATACAAAGTCTCATGACTTTGAAGCGTTGTCTGCATCGCTGATCACAGAAGTTTCTCATTAGTTTCATCTGCATAGCTGCGTTGTGTATCAGCAGGAGCGCGTCGATGAGTTTTCATCGAGGTGCACGCTCGCGCTGTCGACGGCAAACTGCAAGCCAATGGTTTGGCTTCTTGCAGTTAAGAGGCAGTGGATCCATTGCTGGACATACACATGAGTCCATGACTGGTGCAGGATCTTACCACAGCGTAGTGCAACTGTCTTTGTGACGCGTCTGTATATCGGTGTGTCGGTCTCCTTGCGGATGGCGTTAATGGTCTGGGTTAGGATTGTGTTCTGTGCTCGTCTTTGTAATGTCTAGCGGCCATCACTTCAGTGTCCTATCAGGACAATGCGAATCTGAGGTCCTTGAAGTTCTAAATACTGTTTGAGCTACTTTCAGAGCTTTGGCCAGTTGTTAAGTTCGTTCACGTCGTTAGTAGTGGGCGTTCCTGAACTTTCTCTCTCCTAAACTCTCGCATGATGGCATCCACGAGCAATTTCAGAGCTGCAATATTCAGCAGTGCCATGAGAATGAGCACGCAAGTCTTTGACAAAGTGTCAATACGATTCCATGGAGGCTTTGTTCCTCCTGAGCAGTCGATGTCTCGCGACTGCGCTCTGTTTTTCCTCGGTACGGATATACAATCGAATTTGTCCAAACTATGTTGGGTCATTCGTCTGCGACTTCAATCCACTCAAAGTTCTTGTAGTAGTCTCCGTAGTCTCCTCTGTCTCCGATGCCACGTCCAAGCCACGCCTGCCTTTGTGTTATTGTCCAGGCCAGATAGCAGCTATGACGGACCGTCAAATTACGAATCCAACGTGGTTGAATCGAACAAATTCTGGATACAGCGAAGTTCGAATCCCAGTCCAATAGTTGGGTGTTTCAAAGTGTCACGGATGCATTAGTTATATATGGTTTCAAGTATACAGTCGTCAGATGGCGTGATGTACGGTAGATGTTGCAGGATTCTTCGGACAATGTAAAGAAGCTCAGGGACTCCATGTTAGGCCAGGACGGAAGATGACGTTTATTTGCGATCACGGAGCATATCCAACCACAGAACCGAAATCAACATTCGTTACAGCATCCATGCTGAATTCTCAAGGCTTGGTGAAGAGCATGCACTTGTGTTCGTGCATCAATAGTTCTGGTGCACTGCTGGAACACGCATCCATTCTAACTGACTGTAAGGGGCTCTTGCTGTCTTCTGGAAATGGAGAGGGTATACAAGACTGCAACAACTACTGAGGGTGAACAACTGCTCTCGATGCGGAGCAGGTCTTTGCTCAGATAAGTCATTGAATAGGTGTTCGCTCCATGCTGCTTAGCACTGGCAGTCAGAGCAGTCAGCTTTACACGTCAAAGAGGTCATACGATGACCGTTATCCTTCCTTTGGTCTCTCTCGATACGCAGCACGAGTTTCGGCAGGGGGCCTGCTACTTTGCACTTAAGTGATTCTCTAGTTAAGCAATTTATTCAGTTGAATCGGATGCCTCTGTAGGATTCTTTTGCTTCGTGGGTTTGCCACCACAACGATACGTCTGAGTCTGAAACGCTACTCTGGTACTTGAGAGTGCGTGAGAGGGTGGCGTTCCATCTCTGACTTTTCAAAGTTGTTACTGGAGTCTTCAGCGGGTGTGTACGGCGCCCCACATCTTTTCAGCTATTTGTATGGACTGGATTCTCGGGAGACTCGTCGGAGAGTATCAAGCTTGGCGATTCATTCGTTTGGGAATGTTCAAGATCTCTGACCTTGGATTTCGCAGATGATGCAGGCATTTGTGCGGAAGACTTAGATTCATTGGGGCCTCGATGTGCTGAATTGAGGATCGGGCCGGCTGGCATAGGGTTTCCTGGTTCAAAACGAATCCAGCTTTCAATGACATCTTGAATGCTGCTGTCACTCTGTCGCTGTTTGTGGTTAGAGATGTTGAGGCATGAGAGATGTCACTTACCTTGCGAGTGATATTCAGTGTCTCTGCTAGTGTGATTCGAGTTCATAGAGCATGGGTCGGGCGGGATCATGGAATCACTGGATTATTGGGGTTGCACTGCCATTCTCTGTTGCGGT
>CM068956.1:142257253-142270881 GCA_035128595.1 Eptatretus atami
GGGGGGGACAAAGCACAGAAAGAGCAGAGGGTGCAAGACCAGAAAGGAGGCAGTGGAAGACAGAGACCACCAACCTGTCTGTGATGGCAAAGTGATAGGCCCATAGACTCAGCTTCATCATGCAAGATTTGATTAATCTTGAAGGCCTTGTCCATGGTGTCAAGGTGAGCAAAATGTGAGGCAGTGGAGCGAGCTCAGAGGGGAGAGCAGTACTCCATCAAGCTGTGGATGAAAGCCTTGTACATGGATAGGAGTTCAGGTGTGCCAAGGAAGAACTTTGTATGATGGAGGATGCCCAGTCGGAAGCTGGCTTTGGAGGCCAACTTTGAAATGTGGTTTGCCCAAGAAAGATCATGGTTGACTGTGAGACCCAGGAGTTTGAATAACTGAACTTCCTCAAGAGGATTTTTAAAGAAAGTAGATAGGAGCGTTTGCCAGACGGTCCTTTCAGAGAGAGATAGTGAGAGTGTGGGATTTGTCAGGATTGAAAGACATAGTCGAGGTGTTTGAACAACTTGTGATTTTGTGAATATCTGAAGAGAGGGAAGAGGCTGTAGCCTGCCTGTCTGAAGGATGAGGTCACGGCACATCTTCTGCGAACAGGATATTTCAAAAAGTTTCCAAGCATATGGAAGATTACTTGGGTGAAAAGGGTAGAGAGAGCGAGAGCGAGAGCGAGAGCGAGAGCGAGAGAGAGAGAGAGAGAGAGAGAGAGAGAGAGAGAGAGAGAGAGAGAGAGAGAGAGAGAGAGAGAGAGAGAGAGAGAGAGAGAGAGAGAGCAGCAGAGCAGATTTTGAGGACACATGAGCTGATGACATCTGGTCCAATATAAAAGTCAGAGTTGAGGGTTGAAAGAATCTTCTCCACCTTCTCAGGTGCAAAAGACACAGAGTCCAGCAGCAGTTGGGTATGAGAGGAAAGGATGGGAACTGAGAGTGAGAGGTTGGGGACACAATATTTGGAAGCAAACACCGAATGACTTGCCTTTGATTCATGCTGTTGTTGCTGTTTTTCACAATTGTTAAATTCCTGACCCTCGACACCATCACCTTTGAGTAAATCTGCCCGTTTTCTGTAAAAAACAAACAAAACTGATTGGTTTATTGCACAGGAAAGAGCTTTGTCAACTTTTGGAGAAAATGTTGAAACTACCAAAACAGATCATTAATACGATTGCAAAACAAGGACAGTTTTGTGTACATTGTCGTACTATATACAACAAGTAATAATAATAAAAGTTTTCTAAAAATGCAACAGGATATCGGAATAGAAAGCCAAAAAGGTAGCGATGGTCAAAATAAATTATTACATGAAACCATCCCTCCATCTTTGTTTGAATAATGGTTGTTCCCTATCGATCCCTGCATCCATTCGCGATGATAGTGTATACGTTGATTGTTTCCATGTATGAATTTGACCATTGAAATATTAAACCATTAACGCGCGCGCACGCACGCCCAATGAATGGCTCACAGAAGGGAACGCCTTCCTCATCCCAAAATATGAAGAAACACAACTACTTCACAAGTATAGGCCACAAGTGTAGACTAATAACAATAACATGTCTACAAACGTCTAACGGGAATCCTCACAGAAATGATGTACCAGCACCGAACTCAACAAGGAGGCCGACAGGCAGAACAGAAGGGATGTAAGAGAGGATGCTACAGAACAATGGACCACATGCTACGAAACAAGGTCATCCTCAAAAACTGTAAAATGAAAAGAACCAAACTCTCCACAGCCTGGATAGACGACAAAAAGCTTTTTATAGTGTCTGACATTCCTGGATGATAAAATGTATGCAATTGTACAAAATAAACTCTCAAATAATCAAACTGATTGAGAAAGCAATGGAGCTTTGGAACACCACACTGATATTACAACACTTGGAAGGAAAGATCGAAATACCAGAAGTGAAGATACGACATGAGATCTTCCAAGGAGACAGGCTGTCCCCCTGTTTTGCCTTGCTCTGTATCGATTGAGGTCACGTAGAACGCACCTATCCACAGACATTCGGAGCTTGCACCGATCTATGTGGCCTCAGGAGTTTGCAGGATGGGGAGCTGCAAGCTATCAGTTTTTTGTGCGAGTTCATAAGTTCTCCAACTGTGCAGAGGCCCACCACTTTCTTGTCAGTATGTTTTCAGGTATTTTTGGCTTCTTTTAGAATCTTTGTGAGCATTTTAGGTAACAATCTTTATCTCACACACACACACTATATACATTTAGTTACCATTATGTCCTGGGTTGCTAGGGGGTTTCTGCATATGCACGTCGAGCATTCTGGGGTGAATTGCGTCATTTCAAAAGTCATGTATTATGTACTACTGGAACGTACCCTTTAGACATTACATACCCTTTACTTTAGAACATACCCACCGTTCGGGTGGGTGCCTGGAATGTCCTATCCCGAAGAGAGGATGATCACCTGTCTCTGTCACCATCTGAGCTCAAGCGTTTGGACATCGGTATTGCAGCAAACTCTGAGGTTCGGAGACCGGATTGCGGCGAGATCATGGTGGGTGGTTACACCTACTATTGGTCTGGTCACTCTGATGGTTACCATACTCAAGGAGTTGCTGTAGCTGTGTCCAATAAGCTGACTCCAATGATAATTGAGGTAACACCGGTCAACGAGCGTATTATGAGACTAAGGATCGTCACTCCTTGGGTGTCATTTCCCTGGTCTCTGTTTATGCTCCGACTGAAGCGAGTGATCTCACCGTGAAGGATGCATTCTACGCCACGCTCGAGTCTGTGGTTGATCAGTGCCCCAGACGAGATACACTTCTCGTCTTGGGGGATTTCAATGCATCGACTGGAACTGTTAAGGATGGTTATGAGACGTGTGTTGGTCCCCATGGGTCTGGAACTATGAACCAGAATAGCACAAGTTCCTTGACTTTGCAAGAAGTCATGGACTTAGGGTGGCCAGTTCATGGTTTCAGCACCAACAGGCTCATCACTGGACGTGGTATTCCAACGCTGGCGGTGTGGCAAAGGAGATTGACCATGTCCTCGTTGATGGTCGCTGGAGGATGATCCAGAACTGAAGGGTCTGGAGTGCTCAATTCCTCAATACTGACCACCGGCTTGTTGTAGCAACTCTGAAGTTGCACCTTAAGTCCAGGAGAATGGTACCATCCCAGCCTCGGCTGGATGTTGGCAAGTTCAAGGATGTGGGAGTAGCTGAGGAGTTTGCGAACAAGCAGAGTAGAGATTTGGGGGGTCTGGGTGCTTTGGAAGGTCCTGAAGAGTTGTGGAGTGCCTTCAAGACCATCATCCTTGATGGTGCCGGTGGATGTCTTGGAACTCACCGAAGGGCGAAGAAGAATTTTGTCTCTCAAGGGACACTGATACCATTGACCAGAGTCACAGGGCCAGGCTAAATAGCAGAGCTGAGCTGTTCAGGGAGCTGAGGCGTAAAACCTGTACGTGCGCTAAGGGTGGACAAGGAGGCCTATGTGCGAGGAATCTGTGAGGGGGTAGAGCATCAACTATGGTCAAGTAATTCTCGTCCTGTTTACAGGGGAATTTGTGCATTGCGTTCATCCAAGCCCATCCCTCGGTGAACTGCAGTTGGAGCGGGGGGTGGTGGGCTCTTGAGAGAGGAGTCTGAAGTGAAGGGCCGCTGGGCCGGTTACTTTGAGCGGTTGTACCAGGCTGATCCACCAGCTTCTTCACCATTGTGAGATGGGGTTAAAAAACGATTTATACATATATATATATATACACACACACACACACAACATTATGTCTCAAAAGGTTGTGAACGAGTTATGACAAAGCTAGGTGGACGAGTTGGTTAGGTGACAAGAAAAGCCAATTTGATTTGGTTCAGGTCCAGATGCAAATTCGATCCATCGGTGGGATAGAAACGTAAACTGTTCAGCCTGGTGGAGGTATGTGCTCTACCGAGTTCCATTATCGTTAGGAGATGCAGTCATCTATTACATAACGCGAATCGTGGTGGCTGTCTGTGCGTTTGAGCGTTTGTCTGTCCCCGCTTACAGACAGTGGCCACTTCCCACGTGAAGCTCCGGATGTGTTTGAAATGATCAACATCGACGGAGAACAAGCATGAATAATGAATGTCGATGCCAAATTTTATTTCGCAAGCAGGATATTTTCCCTCTTTTCGACAAATCCAACCTCCGCCGCCTGATGTTGCATCACCACTTCGCAGTTCGTGGCATAAGTAGCTCAGAGCTTTGGTTCTGAGTGAAACCAAGAGTGCAACAACAATTAACGTTTTGAAGTCCATGAAATAATATAAATTGATAGATTAACTTCAACTTTTCCTGTCACTGGGACTGGATACTTTTGCTTGCTTTTTCCATCACTGGGGACGAGTACTTTTTCTGTATATACTGTATATAACGAGTACTGTATATAAAACCAATAAACATGGGTGTGCATTGAACCCTCATCGAGGTGAAGCCTGCGTCGACCCATGTGAGTATGTATATTAATTATGCACTATTTGAATGTGAGTTGGACAGTAAGACAATCTATTAATTACGCATTATTGTACCACAAGCAACCCATTGTGTCCAAAACTTTCTTTTTACCCATCCCTCCAAACAATCTCATCCAAAATTAAAAATTTTGTACAATCCAATGAGATGAACACTACAAACGACTGAGGAACAAGACCTGATGCTTGCTCAACATGCACCGGCTGTCAATGTCCATTTGTCATCTCCAAGCTCAATCTCAATCCCTTGGCGAACGTTCACAGCAAGCAGCAGCTCGTTTAACGAACACTTTGATCAAGTCAGTGTAGGAGTGCCACATCTTGCATGAGCATTTCCCTTCCATTGGAAGAATCAAATAATGTGGTTGCGTGAAAATAGTGTCAAACTGCATGTTCATCAACACCCGAAAGTGACCAAGGTGTGATTTTACTTTTTGTATACAGTCAAGGCTCGTGAAGAGCTAGTACTAGGACACTGAATGGATCAGGACATAACAGGACAAAATGAACAGCAAAGAGTGGGGGAAACACCAACAGCAGAGTTGAAGGACAAGATTGAGCAGACTTGGACAAACAATGGTGTGTGGAAGAATTAGGGGTAGAAGAGGATGCATAGCGTGGACAATTTGGAAAGAGAAGAAACTCTCAGGAATGAAAACTGGAATTTTGGAAGGAGGGATTTGGGTGGGTGGGAAGGGTTGGTAAACGAGGGAGAAAAATATCACGTTTTGGATTGAGGATGATTTGAGATGTTAGTGAAGCTGTCTTGAAGACCTGGAGGGAAGAAGGAGATTGAAGAGAATGTGGAAGTTTGTTCCACAGCAGGAAAAAAGTGGAACAAAATGAGTGGAGGTGAGCAGGTGATCCTGGATTTAAGTCATTTCACCAGAAGGGGTTGATGGTGGACGCTGTGTGCCCTACAGAAACCTGGGGGGGGGGGGACAAAGCACAGAAAGAGCAGAGGGTGCAAGACCAGAAAGGAGGCAGTGGAAGACAGAGACCACCAACCTGTCTGTGATGGCAAAGTGATAGGCCCATAGACTCAGCTTCATCATGCAAGATTTGATTAATCTTGAAGGCCTTGTCCATGGTGTCAAGTGAGCAAAATGTGAGGCAGTGGAGCGAGCTCAGAGGGGAGAGCAGTACTCCATCAAGCTGTGGATGAAAGCCTTGTACATGGATAGGAGTTCAGGTGTGCCAAGGAAGAACTTTGTATGATGGAGGATGCCCAGTCGGAAGCTGGCTTTGGAGGCCAACTTTGAAATGTGGTTTGCCCAAGAAAGATCATGGTTGACTGTGAGACCCAGGAGTTTGAATAACTGAACTTCCTCAAGAGGATTTTTAAAGAAAGTAGATAGGAGCGTTTGCCAGACGCGTCCTTTCAGAGAGAGATAGTGAGAGTGTGGGATTTGTCAGGATTGAAAGACATAGTCGAGGTGTTTGAACAACTTGTGATTTTGTGAATATCTGAAGAGAGGGAAGAGGCTGTAGCCTGCCTGTCTGAAGGATGAGGTCACGGCACATCTTCTGCGAACAGGATATTTCAAAAAGTTTCCAAGCATATGGAAGATTACTTGGGTGAAAAGGGTAGAGAGAGAGAGCGAAGCGAGAGCGAGAGCGAGAGAGAGAGAGAGAGAGAGAGAGAGAGAGAGAGAGAGAGAGAGAGAGAGAGAGAGAGAGAGAGAGAGAGAGAGAGAGAGAGAGAGAGAGAGCAGCAGAGCAGATTTTGAGGACACATGAGCTGATGACACTGGTCCAATATAAAAGTCAGAGTTGAGGGTTGAAAAATCTTCTCCACCTTCTCAGGTGCAAAAGACACAGAGTCCAGCAGCAGTTGGGTATGAGAGGAAAGGATGGAACTGAGAGTGAGAGGTTGGGGACACAATATTTGGAAGCAAACACGAATGACTTGCCTTTGATTCATGCTGTTGTTGCTGTTTTTCACAATTGTTAAATTCCTGACCCTCGACACCATCACCTTTGAGTAAATCTGCCCGTTTCTGTAAAAACAAACAAAACTGATTGGTTTATTGCACAGGAAAGAGCTTTGTCAACTTTTGGAGAAAATGTTGAAACTACCAAAACAGATCATTAATACGATTGCAAACAAGGACAGTTTTGTGTACATTGTCGTACTATATACAACAAGTAATAATAATAAAAGTTTTCTAAAAATGCAACAGGATATCGGAATAGAAAGCCAAAAAGGTAGCGATGTCAAAATAAATTATTACATGAAACCATCCCTCCATCTTTGTTTGAATAATGGTTGTTCCCTATCGATCCCTGCATCCATTCGCGATGATAGTGTATACGTTGATTGTTTCCATGGATGAATTTGACCATTGAAATATTAAACCATTAACGCGCGCGCACGCCACGCCCAATGAATGGCTCACAGAAGAACGCCTTCCTCATCCCAAAATATGAAGAAAACACAACTACTTCACAAGTATAGGCCACAAGTGTAGACTAATAACAATAACATGTCTACAAACGTCTAACGGGAATCCTCACAGAAATGATGTACCAGCACCGAACTCAACAAGGAGGCCGACAGGCAGAACAGAAGATGGAAGAGAGGATGCTACAGAACAATGGACCACATGCTACGAAACAAGGTCATCCTCAAAAACTGTAAAATGAAAAGAACCAAACTCTCCACAGCCTGGATAGACGACAAAAAGCTTTTTATAGTGCTTGACATTCCTGGATGATAAAATGTATGCAATTGTACAAAATAAACTCTCAAATAATCAAACTGATTGAGAAAGCAATGGAGCTTTGGAACACCACACTGATATTACAACACTTGGAAGGAAAGATCGAAATACCAGAAGTGAAGATACGACATGAGATCTTCCAAGGAGACAGGCTGTCCCCCTGTTTTGCCTTGCTCTGTATCGATTGAGGTCACGTAGAACGCACCTATCCACAGACATTCGGAGCTTGCACCGATCTATGTGGCCTCAGGAGTTTGCAGGATGGGGAGCTGCAAGCTATCAGTTTTTTGTGCGAGTTCATAAGTTCTCCAACTGTGCAGAGGCCCACCACTTTCTTGTCAGTATGTTTTTCAGGTATTTTTGGCTTCTTTTAGAATCTTTGTGAGCATTTTAGGTAACAATCTTTATCTCACACACACACACTATATACATTTAGTTACCATTATGTCCTGGGTTGCTAGGGGTTTCTGCATATGCACGTCGAGCATTCTGGGGTGAATTGCGTCATTTCAAAAGTCATGTATTATGTACTACTGGAACGTACCCTTTAGACATTACATACCCTTTACTTTAGAACATACCCACCGTTCGGTGGGTGCCTGGAATGTCCTATCCCGAAGAGAGGATGATCACCTGTCTCTGTCACCATCTGAGCTCAAGCGTTTGGACATCGGTATTGCAGCAAACTCTGAGGTTCGGAGACCGGATTGCGGCGAGATCATGGTGGGTGGTTACACCTACTATTGGTCTGGTCACTCTGAGTGTTACCATACTCAAGGAGTTGCTGTAGCTGTGTCCAATAAGCTGACTCCAATGATAATTGAGGTAACACCGGTCAACGAGCGTATTATGAGACTAAGGATTCGTCACTCCTTGGGTGTCATTTCCCTGGTCTCTGTTATGCTCCGACTGAAGCGAGTGATCTCACCGTGAAGGATGCATTCTACGCACGCTCGAGTCTGTGGTTGATCAGTGCCCCAGACGAGATACACCTCGTCTTGGGGATTTCAATGCATCGACTGGAACTGTTAAGGATGGTTATGAGACGTGTGTTGGTCCCCATGGGTCTGGAACTATGAACCAAATAGCACAAGTTCCTTGACTTTGCAAGAAGTCATGGACTTAGGGTGGCCAATTCATGGTTTCAGCACCAACAGGCTCATCACTGGACGTGGTATTCCAACGCTGGCGGTGTGGCAAAGGAGATTGACCATGTCCTCGTTGATGGTCGCTGGAGGATGATCAGAACTGAAGGGTCTGGAGTGCTCAATTCCTCAATACTGACCACCGGCTTGTTGTAGCAACTCTGAAGTTGCACCTTAAGTCCAGGAGAATGTACCATCCCAGCCTCGGCTGGATGTTTGCAAGTTCAAGGATGTGGGAGTAGCTGAGGAGTTTGCGAACAAGCAGAGAGAGATTTGGGGGGTCTGGGTGCTTTGGAAGGTCCTGAAGAGTTGTGGAGTGCCTTCAAGACCATCATCCTTGATGGTGCCGGTGGATGTCTTGGAACTCACCGAAGGGCGAAGAAGAATTTTGTCTCTCAAGGGACACTGGATACCATTGACCAGAGTCACAGGGCCAGGCTAAATAGCAGAGCTGAGCTGTTCAGGGAGCTGAGGCGTAAAACTGTACGTGCGCTAAGGGTGGACAAGGAGGCCTATGTGCGAGGAATCTGTGAGGGGGTAGAGCATCAACTATGGTCAAGTAATTCTCGTCCTGTTTACAGGGGAATTTGTGCATTGCGTTCATCCAAGCCCATCCCTCGGTGAACTGCAGTTGGAGCGGGGGTGGTGGGCTCTTGAGAGAGGAGTCTGAAGTGAAGGGCCGCTGGGCCGGTTACTTTGAGCGGTTGTACCAGGCTGATCCACCAGCTGTCGAGTTGGATGTCAGGGGTGTTACAATAACTGTTGCTGACCCTCCAATCAACTGTGGTCCACCTTCGCTTGTGGAAACACAGGCTGCGGTGACCGCGTTGAAATGGGGTAAAGCTCCAGGGATCTGTGGCATCTGTAAGATACTCAGGACTCCATGTTAGGCCAGACCGGAAGTGACGTTTATTTGCGATCACGGAGCACTACCAACCACAACCGGAAATCAACATACGTTACATCTTCCCCTTCAGGTGGCAAAAGCAGTGGCCAAAGTTATACAAGTTAGCGTGGAACGCAAAGCGATTCAGCAAGATGAATATATACTTGATAACTTACTAGCCAACCGAGTCAAGACCAATTCAATTCTAAATCCAACTACAAATCAACTGGTAACCAACTCAGTGCTGACAGAGATCAAACTTGGTAAAGGCAAAGTTACAATTCATCACAAATCAAGTTTATCTGGTCGACGACTGATACGACCACTTCTAGTACGAGTTACACAAGGGGAGGCTGTAGGCCTCGGCGGGGTGACTGCCCTGTCTGGCTCAGCAGCTCGACAGAACGCGCAGCGTCGGTATCTGGAGGCTTCAGGTTTGACAAACCGCTTGGGCCGTCACTGACATCACAGGTAGCATTATCAGCTTCAATGAAAGGCCGATAGAGATTAGCACCCTCGTTGGCTACACTGGTGCTCTTACGTAAATGTCGACGATTACGGCGATAAGTATCACCCGTGTCTCGGGACCGAACCACATACGAACGTGGCTCGAGTGCTGCTTCACAATCACAGCTGGTATCCACCGTTTGGAACCCGGAGAAGGTTCCATTCTAACTTCGTCATTTGGATGTAATGGTGGAAGATCTTTGGTGTGTGGACGATCATTGTAGAACCTCTGTTTAGCTTTCTCCAGTCGAAGTGTCTTTTCACAGCAACACGGTCATAAGCCATAGGTACTAGAAGACTACGGGCAGTGGGCAGGGTATTCCTCGGACGTCTTCCCATCAGTAGTTGAGCAGGCGAAAGGTGGATGCCTTCCAATGGCGTTGTGCGATAATCCAGCAAGGCCAGGTGCTTGTCTGAACATTTTCTCCAGAGTCGTTTGATGGTTTTACAGCCCTTTCAACTTCTCCATTTGAACGTGGATACCTGGACTAGATGTTCTAACACAGATACCGTGATCTTTGCAGAACTTTTTCAAAAGTTGTGAGTTGTACATTGTCCATTATCATGCCGTAGAGTCTCTGGTAGACCGTGGGACTGAACTGTGCTTTCAGTCGCTCAAGCGTTGTGCTGCAGCGTAAATCCTTCACTTCGTCCACTTCGATGAATTTGGAATAATAGTCAACCGTTATCAGGTATGTCTTACCATCAAATTGGAACAGGTCTGTCCCAATTTCACTCCAAGGTAGATCCGGTGTAGGAGTCGTTTCAGGGGCTCAGCAGGCAAGCAGTCATTTGATAGCTTGCACACTTGGAGCAGTTCTGAACAGTTTGCTCAATGTCCGCATTATGGAGGGCCAGTATAGAACTTCCCTAGCTCGTTGTTTGCACTTGACTATTCGCAGATGCGATTCGTGAATCAGGTTCAGCATGCGTGGTCTCAAAGTATGTGGTACAACGATTCGCATGCCTTTGTATAGGATGCCATCCATAACGGAAAGTTCACTCCGGGAATCCCAGTATGGTCGAAGATGAAATGATACACCTTGTCTGGCATCTGGCCATCCATCAAGAATCATTGACTGTAATTGACTGAGTTCTAACTCAGTTGCTCTTTGAAGATCAGCATACCTCTCGTCAGAGACAGATAAAAAGTCCAACATTGAAATGTCTCTAAGTTGTCTATTTCCGAACCAGTATCTGGCAGGTAGGCTCGAGAAAGCGTGTCCGGAAGCTGCATATCTTCCCCTTTTCTGTACCGAATATTGAGGTCATACCATTGCAATCTTAGTAGCATGCTCTGTAGTCTCATTGGAGCAGACAGCAAAGGCTTTTTGGCAATTATTTCCAGAGGTTTGTGGTCATTGTAGATGGTGACTGTTTTCCCAAAGATATAACAATGAAACTTTTTGCAGGCATGGACTATGGAAAGCATCTCCTTCTCTATTTGTGCGTACCGTGTCTCAGTCTCCGTGAGAAGCCCTGGAGCTGTATGCAATGGGCGGTCCTCCTGGACAAGAACTGCACCAAGTCCACTTCGGCTAGCTCACAGTGAATCTCGACTGGCTTGTTGACATCGAAGTATGCAAGAACAGGCAGATGACAGCAAAGTTCCTTCAGTCTCTCAAATGCTCTGGCTTGAACCGGTTGCCATTGATAAACAACATCAGATTTCAGCAGTTCTCGGAGTGGAGCTAACTCTTCACTCAACCGAGGGATGAATTTTGACAAATACGTGATGAATCCGACGAAGCGCCTCACTGATTCCTTGTCGCGTTGGAGCTGGCATACTGCGAACTGCCTCAACTTTTACAGGATCAGGAGATAGTCCATCCTCAGACAGTATATGTCCTACATACTGTACCGACGACTGACGGATTTTACATTTCTGCAGGTTCAACTTAAGATTGTAGTTTGTTGCCCGATCGATGACTTGTTTCAGAATTTATCATGTACTTCCACATTTGACCGGCGATGAGAATGTCATCCATGATCGCGACTGCTCCATCTATGCCTTCAATCATTTTGCCATAATCCTCTGAAAAATTTCGGGTGCACATTTCAGTCCAAATGGAAGACGAAGCCACCTATACCTACCGAAAGGTGTATTGAAACATGTCAGATAGGATGATTCCTCATCTAGTTTGATTTGTAGGAATCCTGACTTTGCGTCGAGCACTGAGAACACCTTGGCGTGAGGTATATTAGCAACGACTTCCTCAACAGTACGCATGGGATGGTGCTCCCTCTTGATGACCTCGTTCAGATGGGATGCATCCAGACAAATTCTCAGTTTATCGTTTCTGAGAGATACCACCATTGAACTGACCCATTCTGTAGGTTTGTTCACTTTGGCAATGTATCCGTCCGATTCCATCTCCCCCAGTCGGGTTTTAATACGCGGCAAGAGGGAAGCGGGTTGTCGCCGAGAAGCATGTACAACTCCCTTTGCACCAGATTGCAATTTAATTGTATACATGCCTGGCAGAGTTCCTGTGGTTCGCACGAGATCTGGATATTCCTTCAGTTCAGTAAGAACACCACAGGTATCCACTTCCGTTGCAACGGAATCAAGTCTGATGATCAGGCCCAGAGCTTCTGCAATATTACCAGAAATTATGTTTTCCTGTTGGAGAGCAACCACTTCAAATGTTGTGGTGACTAACTTGCCACGATACTGAACAGGAAGATCCACGGCTGCGATGGGTTTTAACTTGTGATTTGAGTAAGTGCACAATACCTTGGTCGATTGACGGAGTTCACCAGTGTGATCAAGACGCTGGTAATCAGATAGTGTCATTGTGTTGCAGCGAGCTCCGGTATCAATCCTGAAGGTCACTTGCTTTCCTGATACCAAGAGAGCCTGTCTCCATTTGTCACAAGGTAATGAAAGCGTTGTCTGCAATGCGCTGATCCCAGAATGTTTCATTAGTTTCATCTGCATACGCGGTTGTATCAGCAGGAGCGCCGTCCGACTGAGTTTCCACCGAGTGCACGCTCGCGCGTCGACGGCAAACTGCAAGCCAATGGTTTGGCTTCTTGCAGTAAGAGCAGGTGGATCCAATTGCTGGACATACACCATGATTCCATGAATGGTCAGGATCCTTACACCAGCGATAGCAACTGTCCTTACGCTGCTGTATATTCGGGTCGGTCTCCTGCGTGATGGCTGTAATGGTCCTGGGTTAGATTGTGGTTTCGGCCTCGCTCGTTTGTAATGTACAGCGGCCACACTCATGTCCTCATCACGGACAATGCGAATCTGAGTCCTTGAAAGTTCAAACTGCTGACCTACTTCAAGAGCTTTGGCCAGTGTAAGTTCTTCACCTCTGTCTAGTAGGCGTTCCTGAACTTTCTCCTCCTAAACTCCTCGTATGATGGCATCCACGAGCACATCTTCAGGCTGCACATATTCACAGTCCATGAGAATGAGCCGCAAGTCCTTGACAAAGTTGTCAAACGATTCACTGGGGCTTTGTTTCCTCCTGAGCAGTCGATGTCTCGGATGCGCTTGTTTTTCCTCGGACGGATATACAATTCGAATTTGTCCAAAACTATGTTGGGGTCATTCTTCTCACCTTCAATCCACTCAAAGGTCTTGTATATCTCTCGTCCTTGTTCTCCGATCCACGTTCCAAGCCACCCTGCCTTGTTTGTCAGGCAGATCAGCCAACGGACCGTCAAAAACGAATCCAACGTGGTTTCGGAATCGAACAAATTCCTGATACAGCGAAGTCGAATCCCAGTCAATAGTTGGGTGTTCAAAGTTCACGGATGCCATAGTTTATATGTTTCAAATACCAGCGTCAGATGGCGTGGATGTACGGAGAAGTTTGCAGATTCTTCTGACACCATGTAAGATACTCAGGACTCCATGTTAGCTCAGA
>CM068956.1:142281103-142301774 GCA_035128595.1 Eptatretus atami
AGGAGTGACAAATCCTTGGATTCATAATAATGCTCTTTGACCAGTGTTACCTCAATTAACATTGGAGTCAGCTTATTGGACACAGCTACAGCAACTCCTTGGCAATGGTAACCATCAGAGCGACCAGACCAATATCAGGTGTAACCACCTACCATGCCTCTCCGCAATCCGGTCTCTGAGAGTGCTGCAATACGATGTCCAAAACGCTTGAGCTCAGATGATAACAGAGACAGGTGATCATCCTCTCTTAGGGATAGGACATTCCAGGCACTACCCGAAGGGACCGCCTCAGGTTACCCCAAGGAGACCGCCATCTGGTGGACGACACCTCAGCACCACCCCGACACACACTGCCGCAATCTAACCCGGGAAGGTTACTCCGTGGTTTCCCTCTTATCATCAATGATTGGGGGTCCCGAAAGCTTTGCCCTCATCCCGTCATCTGGTGAGCTGCCCAGCGGAGGGAAGCTGCACAGGAGGGACTCCTACGGAGTGGGTTTTCAGATTTTTTTAATGCCTTTAAAATGTTTTGCGGAATGAAGGGTTTTATGGTGGCCGGAGTGCAAAACTTGCCACGAACCTCATAATAAAAAGTAACCCAACTGCAGGAAGACGTCCGCAGACACAGTTGGGGACTAGATATGGATGGCCGTTGGTTCACAAGGAGCTCCTCCGCCCTTTGACAGGTTTTGTTCTTCATCCTTCTTCATATCATGCACCTTCTTCACCAAGAAACTTGGTGTGGGAGACGGTTTAGTCACCACCAACCCAACCATGGAACAGGTTAGTGCAGGTTTACATGGTACCAGTAGCAAGTCACAGATCTAATCTGACCTGACAAAAAGGACAATAACTCAGATATAATAATAATAATAATCGTGAGATAAATGAAACCTAAAGTTGAGTCGCTTCAACACACAGACCTAAATACAGACAAGGGGAAACAAAATAAAAGAAAATCCTTCCTTTATTCTGGCACTTAGCTTCGTCCAGAGATGGTCTTTGTGGAACGTGGAATCGAGGCGCTTCGTCCTGCATGTGTAGACGCACCCAAAAAATGATGCCAAGCCGTTCTCACAGCGAGAAACACATACGTCGGGCAATTTGTGAGCGGTATTCAACACCAAGGTTCATAGACCCCATGCAGCTTCTTTGTGCGTCGATCGTCCTCACCGATCCGCTGCTTTTCAGAATGGCACTGTCCCCTTCGGTGACGTACACGAGACTTCGGGATCCATCTCTCATGACCAGCCAAGAGTCAATGGCCTGCATCTTGCTCAGTACGCGAGGCAATTCGCCTCAGCATGAATACGAGAATCATGCCATCTTCTTCATGCATTGAAGGAAAGCCAGTCGTAAAGCCCTGTTCTTACAGGCCATCTTCTCGCCCCGTTCTCTCTCGACCGCGTGCGTCCCTACACCGAACTGAACCAACAAAGCCACCAACGTCTTCGCTTCTCTCCTCCATGTCAGACTGAATAACCGTTCTACCTCCGGGGCGTGGCTTGCTCGCACAAAACCCAGGAAGACAGGGCCTCTGCCTGCTCGGCCCGTCTGGCTTGCTTGTAAGTGCATAAATGCAAGAATAGGTCATAGGGGGCAATGACATACTGGGGGAGCTTATCCCAAATCCCCATCTAATTAACACCACACTACCCCCAATGTGATGACACGTCACACTTAAGCTCACAGTTTCCCCACTAAATTACATTGAGATGTCTCCTACATGTCCACGGACCAAACAACTCTATTTAATCCTAACCTTCCAATGAAATTGCTCCATCTAACTGAATTACCGAAACAAAGACCACCCCGCCGCCCCCCCCCTCCCCTCCCCAGGGAACCGTAGCTCCTGCAAGGTTCAATGCAGGCGTTACCTTGCCAGCCTTTTTTTTTTGCATACCTTGTTGAGGCTCATATGAGAGCTAACACACAACGCACATCAAGGGGGCATGAGAGAAGAGGGGCAGGAGAGGGAAGGAAAAAACAGTGTGGAACACAGACATGAGGAGATCTGTGGAAGGGAGAGGGATGGGGCGGGGTACACAGGGTAAGCAAGATGGACATTACAGGGACTTTCAGGAAGGAAAGCAGGGAATTTGAAGGAGGTGGGTTTGGGGTGGATTTGAAGAGCCCGTCCGCTTTGCACTCGGACTTCTTCTTCTTCCTAATGTTAAATGGTACCGTTGATCTGTTGACAAAATTATTAATTTGTCTTCTGCATATTCTCATAATAAAGGTTTGTTGAAAAGTTAATGACAAAAGCTCAAATGGTAAAAAAGTTACGGTCTGGACACGGACACGGACACGTCACGAACACGAACACACACGGACACGAACACGAACATTGCACAACTCTGTATTCCGCTGCGCGGGGGACATGCTAATAATACCCCTTTCAGGATAGTGAAGTGGGATTGGCTGGCCAGCCATGTATATATGCCACAATATAATCGCGCGGGATACTCGATCCTTGATCGTATCATATAAGCAACAGCACATCGCTGACATTTGGGTCCTGCGGGTGAAGAAACGGGCTACACAGTGTCCAGTATACACACAACACACATTACAATTTGGCATTATGATATGAGGGCTTTGTACGATGTGCATGTGTTATAAATTATAGCTAAACAATCACACATCTTGAACTTGCACGTGCAAGATGCATATGCGCATGCGAGAACTTCATTTCAGGATGATAATGCAACAAACTTTTGGTTTGAAATGAGCAATAACTACGCTAAATTTTGACAGAATCGGCCAAGTCCTCACTTACTACCTGAGTCCTGAACAGTCTAATCCGAGTCAGAGTCCAGGTCCTTCAAAAAATGGACTCGAGTCCCACATCACTGCTATTTAGGTGCAACACTTTGCAAAAGGATGCGTTCGGTGATTAGCGGCAATTTTGAAAAGCATAAACAGAATGATGACATCGTGTTTCTGATGAAAAGGTATCCAGTTGCTGAACAGCATACCCATGTGCTTCCTGTGGCAGCAACGTTAGGAGTTGTTGGTAACGATGTCCCAGATCCTCCTTCACCGCCAATGCCTCTTGTAGCAACTGGTTGAGCTTCTGACATTCCTCTTGAGCCTCCTCATCGTGGGAATGCAGATCCTCAGCAATGGAACGCTCTTCCAACAATGCCGCCGATAGCAGAGATCGCTCTCCATCCCAGGCCTGCCACTCACGTTCCGACGTGCATACCTGTGACAGCAGCACGTCCCACACACTCTTCTGTATGTTCGCACATGCACAAACATGATAGATGGACAGCATTTTATGTAAAGTTCAAAGTGTGAATTATAAAGGGCATCATTGTTGTGGAGGAATGCTGGCGCTTGTTGGGACAGCACGATAAGTGAGTGTTCAGAACATTAAATCGCTATTTTCAAGTCACCAATGATGAAGTAACAGCAAAGTGCAATTTCAAACATCGTTGGAAAATGAATCAGAAAACGTTAATTACATTGGAGGTAAACAACAACAACACAATTTACACAAGTACAGATACATTGAAAACATGTTTTAAACTCTTCGCTCTTCAGACAGACCAGGGAGAGCAAATGTAAAAAAAATTACCCCCAGTTGGGGGTGACGGTCATCTCTGAAGCTCTGTAGATGTGGATCTCTGATCGGCTGTAGAATGGCTTTGATGTTGTCTTGTCTTTTGGTTCAACGTACAGAGAAAGCCCGGGAGTAAAAAGGATAGAAAACCTCAGAAATCAAACTACATTTCTGAGTTATCCGGAGATAGATTTTGAAAATGGTCGATTTGGAACATTTATGATCAATGTGTCTTCAAAAGGATAGAAACTGGACCTCAGAAATCAAACCGCATTTCTGAGTCATAAATGGCGGATGATATTTTTCCAACGATTTTTCCAACTTTGAAGACACTGACTCAACCAGGACGAATTTTTTAAAAAACCGGCCCGAACAAATTTAGATATTGTTCCATATTATCAGAATCCGAAGAAATTTCCAAGATCGGATCACAAACGGCGGAGGAGATAGATTTTGAAAATGAACGATTTTGCAACTTTGGAGTGGCCTTGACCTTGACCTAAGAGAGATCACCTGCTGCAACCACGAGGCACGTAGTCAGCCTATTAGGCCTACTCCACTCACGAGGTTCCCTCGATGAGAGAAATCTGGTGAGCAGGATCAGCATCAGGAAATGAGCCACATGTCCATACAGCCACAGCTGATGCTCAGGACGATGCAGGTAACAAATCTCATTTGAGTGTCCTTCAAGCAACCGCTCGTTGGACACAAAGTCCGATCCAGCGATAGCCAAGGATTCTCCGAAGAGACCTGGTACCAAGGAATTAAGTCTCGCGTCTGAGATCCCTGGTCAGAGTCTAAGTCTCACATCCACAGACACAAGACTGGAAGCACCAAGGACCTGAAGACTCGGACTTTCTTCCTCCCGCACAGGTACTGGCAGTGCATACCCCCAGATCAAAGTGAATGCACGACTCCCCAGGCCCGACCCAGACATTATATTGACCTCTGGCTCACAGCCAGCAGAGACATGAATATCACTGCCAAGTGAATCTCTCCATGACCTCAACATCCTCACCATAAACAGGTACAGACAAGATAGCAGCATCCACGATGTCATTGAAAGCCTGGATCTTAGTTTTGACAAAGGAAACCCGTAATCCCAGCGACTCCGACTCTTCATTCAACACCTCGAGGGAACCCAAAAGGATATCTAAAGTCTCCACAAAGATGACTGCATCATCTGCGAAAACACAGTCAGAGATCTTAACATTCACAAAAAAAATGCACCGCAGCTTGATCTTTTCCAACATCTTCCCCAGAATCCAGTCCTTACAAGTGCTGAAAGTGTGGGGGCCAGGACACACCCCTGACGAACTCCAGTAATAACTGGAAATAAGTTAGAGATGGTACCACCACATCTCACAGCACTCTCCTCACATATCGGGCTTCTTGTCCACCCTTAGTGCAAGTGCAGTTTTAACGTCTCAGCTCCTGAACAGATCAGCTCTGCCATCCAGCGCTGGTCCTGCGACTCTGGTCAATGGTATCCAGTGTCCCTTGAGAGACAAAATTCTTCTTCTCCCGCCAGTGAGTTCCAAGATGTCCACCAGCAACATCAATGATGATGGTCTTGACGGCACTGCACAACTCTTCAGGATCCCCAAAGCACCAAGACCCCCCCCCCCCCAAATCACCAACTCTGCCTGTTCGCAAACTCCTCACCGACCCTCTCATCCTTGAGTTGCCAAACATCCAGCCTAGCTGGGATGCTACCATTCTGATGGATTTAAGCTGCAACTTCAGAGTTGCTACAACAAGCCGGTGGTCAGTATTGAAGAACTGAGCACTCCGGTAGACTTTGCAGTTCTGGACCATCCTCCAGCGACCATCAACGAGCACATGGTCAATCTCTTTTGCCACACTACCAGCGTTGGAATACCAAGTCCAGCGATGAGCTTGTGGCACTGAAACCATGAAGGCAGCCACCCTAAGTCCATGACTTCTTGCAAAGTCAAGGAACTTATAGTGCTTTTCTGGTTCACAGCTCAAGACCCATGGGGACCAACATATGTCTCATAACCATTCCCATCAGTTCCAGTCGATACATTGAAATCCCCCAAGACTGGAAGAGTATCTCGCGTGGGGCACAGACCAACAACAGACTCGAGCGTTGGTATAGAATGCATCCTTCATAGTGAGATCACTCGCCTCAGTCGGAGCATACACAGAGACCAGGGAAATGACACCCAAGGAGTGACAAATCCTTGGATTCATAATAATGCTCCTTTGACCAGTGTTACCTCATTAACATTGGAGTCAGCTTATTGGACACAGCTACAGCAACTCCTTGGCAATGGTAACCATCAGAGCGACCAGACCAATATCAGTTGTACACTACACATGACCTCTCCGCAATCCGGTCTCTGAGAGTGCTGCAATACCGATGTCCAAACGCTTGAGCTCAGATGATAACAGAGACAGGTGATCATCCTCTCTTAGGGATAGGACATTCCAGGCACTACCCGAAGGGACCGCCTCAGGTTACCCCAAGGAGACCGCCATCTGGTGGACGACACCTCAGCACCACCCCGACACACACTGCCGCAATCTAACCCGGGAAGGTTACTCCGTGGTTTCCCTCTTATCATCAATGATTGGGGGTCCCGAAAGCTTTGCCCTCATCCCGTCATCTGGTGAGCTGCCCAGCGGAGGGAAGCTGCACAGGAGGGACTCCTACGGAGTGGGTTTTCAGATTTTTTTAATGCCTTTAAAATGTTTTGCGAATGAAGGGTTTTATGGTGGCCGGAGTGCAAAACTTGCCACGAACCTCATAATAAAAAGTAACCCAACTGCAGGAAGACGTCCGCAGACACAGTTGGGGACTAGATATGGATGGCCGTTGGTTTCACAAGGAGCTCCTGCCCTTTGACAGGTTTTGTTCTTCATCCTTCTTTATAAATCATGCACCTTCTTCACCAAGAACTTGGTGTGGGAGACGGTTTAGTCACCACCAACCCAACCATGGAACAGGTTAGTGCAGGTTTACATGGTACCCAGTAGCAAGTCACAGATCTAATCTGACCTGACAAAAAGGACAATAACTCAGATATAATAATAATAATAATCGTGAGATAAATGAAACCTAAAGTTGAGTCGCTTCAACACACAGACCTAAATACAGACAAGGGAAACAAAATAAAAGAAAATCCTTCCTTTATTCTGGCACTTAGCTTCGTCCAGAGATGGTCTTTGTGGAACGTGGAATCGAGGGCGCTTCGTCCTGCATGTGTAGACGCACCCAAAAAATGATGCCAAGCCGTTCTCACAGCGAGAAACACATACGTCGGGCAATTTGTGAGCGGTATTCAACACCAAGGTTCATAGACCCCATGCAGCTTCTTTGGTGCGTCGATCGTCCTCACCGATCCGCTGCTTTTCAGAATGGCACTGTCCCCTTCGGTGACGTACACGAGACTTCGGGATCCATCTCTCATGACCAGCCAAGAGTCAATGGCCTGCATCTTGCTCAGTAACGCGAGGCAATTCGCCTCAGCATGAAATACGAGAATCATGCCATCTTCTTCATGCATTGAAGGAAAGCCAGTCGTAAAGCCCTGTTCTTACAGGCCATCTTCTCGCCCCGTTCTCTCTCGGACCGCGTGCGTCCCTACACCGAACTGAACCAACAAAGCCACCAACGTCTTCGCTTCTCTCCTCCATGTCAGACTGAATAACCGTTCTACCTCCGGGGCGTGGCTTGCTCGCACAAAACCCAGGAAGACAGGGCCTCTGCCTGCTCGGCCCGTCTGGCTTGCTTGTAAGTGCAATAATGCAAGAATAGGTCATAGGGGCAATGACATACTGGGGGAGCTTATCCCAAATCCCCATCTAATTAACACCACACTACCCAATGTGATGACACGTCACACTTAAGCTCACAGTTTCCCCACTAAATTACATTGAGATGTCTCCTACATGTCCACGGACCAAACAACTCTATTTAATCCTAACCTTCAATGAAATTGCTCCATCTAACTGAATTACCGAAACAAAGACCACCCCGCCCCCCCCCTCCCTCCCCAGGGAACCGTAGCTCCTGCAAGGTTCAATGCAGGCGTTACCTTGCCAGCCTTTTTTTTTTGCATACCTTGTTGAGGCTCATATGAGAGCTAACACACAACGCACATCAAGGGGGCATGAGAGAAAGGGGGCAGGAGAGGGAAGGAAAAAACAGTGTGGAACACAGACATGAGGAGATCTGTGGAAGGGAGAGGGATGGGGCGGGGTACACAGGGTAAGCAAGATGGACATTACAGGGACTTTCAGGAAGGAAAGCAGGGAATTTGAAGGAGGTGGGTTTGGGGTGGATTTGAAGGAAGCCCGTCCGCTTTGCACTCGGACTTCTTCTTCTCCTAATGTTAAATGGTACCGTTGATCTGTTGACAAAATTATTAATTTGTCTCTGCATATTCTCATAATAAAGGTTTGTTTGAAAAGTTAATGACAAAAGCTCAAATGGTAAAAAAAGTTACGGTCTGGACACGGACACGGACACGTCACGAAACACGAACACACACGGACACGAACACGAACATTGCACAACTCTGTATTCCGCTGCGCGGGGGACATGCTAATAATACCCCTTTCAGGATAGTGAAGTGGGATTGGCTGGCCAGCCATGTATATATGCCACAATATAATCGCGCGGATACTCGATCCTTGATCGTATCATATAAGCAACAGCACATCGCTGACATTTGGTCCTGCGGGTGAAGAAACGGGCTACACATGGTCCAGTATACACACAACACACATTACAATTTGGCATTATGATATGAGGGCTTTGTACGATGTGCATGTGTTATAAATTATAGCTAAACAATCACACATCTTGAACTTGCACGTGCAAGATGCATATGCGCATGCGAGAACTTCATTTCAGGATGATAATGCAACAATTTTTGGTTTGAAATGAGCAATAACTACGCTAAATTTTGACAGAATCGGCCAAGTCCTCACTTACTACCTGAGTCCTGAACAGTCTATCCGAGTCAGAGTCCAGGTCCTTCAAAAAATGGACTCGAGTCCCACATCACTGCTATTTAGGTGCAACACTTTGCAAAAGGATGCGTTCGGTGATTAGCGCAATTTTGAAAAGCATAAACAGAATGATGACATCGTGTTTCTGATGAAAAGGTATCCAGTTGCTGAACAGCATACCCATGTGCTTCCTGTGGCAGCAACGTTAGGAGTTGTTGGTAACGATGTCCCAGATCTCCTTCACCGCCAATGCCTCTTGTAGCAACTGGTTGAGCTTCTGACATTCCTCTGAGCCTCCTCATCGTGGGAATGCAGATCCTCAGCAATGGAACGCTCTTCCAACAATGCCGCCGGATAGCAGAGATCGCTCTCCATCCAGGCCTGCCACTCACGTTCCGAGCGTGCAATACCTGTGACAGCAGCACGTCCACACACTCTTCTGTATGTTCGCACATGCACAAACATGATAGATGGACAGCATTTTATGTAAAGTTCAAAGTGTGAATTATAAAAGGGCATCATTGTTGGTGGAGGAATGCTGGCGCTTGTTGGGACAGCACGATAAGTGAGTGTTCAGAACATTAAATCGCTATTTTCAAGTCACCAATGATGAAGTAACAGCAAAGTGCAATTTCAAACATCGTTGGAAAATGAATCAGAAAACGTTAATTACATTGGAGGTAAACAACAACAACACAATTTACACAAGTACAGATACATTGAAAACATGTTTTAAACTCTTCGCTCTTCAGACAGACCAGGGAGAGCAAATGTAAAAAAAATTACCCCCAGTTGGGGGTGACGGTCTTCTCTGAAGCTCTGGTAGATGTGGATCTCTGATCGGCTTAGAATGGCTTTGATGTTGTCTTGTCTTTGGTTCAACGTACAGATGAAAGCCCGGGAGTAAAAAGGATAGAAAACCTCAGAAATCAAACTACATTTCTGAGTTATCCGGAGATAGATTTTGAAAATGGTCGATTTGAACATTTATGATCAATGTGTCTTCAAAAGGATAGAAACTGGACCTCAGAAATCAAACCGCATTTCTGAGTCATAAATGGCGGATGATATTTTTCCAACGATTTTCCAACTTTGAAGACACATGACTCAACCAGGAACGAATTTTTAAAAACCGGCCCGAACAAATTTAGATATTGTTCCATATTATCAGAATCCGAAGAAATTTCCAAGATCGGATCACAAACGGCGGAGGAGATAGATTTTGAAAATGAACGATTTTGCAACTTTGGAGTGGCCTTGACCTTGACCTTGACCTTCAATCGTGTCAAAAGTCATACCGTCGTGCATCACTCATCGACCCGACCTACATACCAAGTTTCATCAAGATCGGGCGAATTTTTTTTTGACCGTATCACATCGATGATTTTTCCAACTTTGAAGACACGTGACTCGATAACCAGGACGAATTTCAAAAACGGCCGACCAAATTTAGATATTGTTCCATATTATCAGAATCCGAAGGAATTTCGAAGAGCGATCATAAACGGCGGAGGAGATCGATTTTTGAAAATGGACGATTTCGCAACTTTGGAGTGACCTTGACATTGACCTTGACCTTCAATGGGTCAAAGGTCATACCATCGTGATCACTCATCGACATCTACCCACATACCAAATAGCAAGAAAATCGGAAGAAAAAAATGGGGACGTACGGACGGACGGACATCAAAGACTGGTCTTATTAGGTCATCTCTTTAGAGATGACCTAAAAATTTATTATTATGTGTTTTTGTGGTATTATATTTATTATTTTAAGTTTTTGCTCCCCCCCCCCAGGGAGGGGGCATGGGCTTGGTTAAAAACCACACAACTTCAACCACACAACATCCATTGATGAGACCCCCACCCCCAACACTCCATACACATTCACAAATCACCTATCATGCTCAGGCTACCTCAAAGTCCTGTCAACATCCCACACCCCTCTATCTCCATAACTTCCAGGTACCTATCTAATTCTAATTTAAACTTATCTCCTGTTTCTGCGCCACTACCTTTCCAGGGAGACCACTCCATGCATTAACTACTCTCTGAGTGAAAGTCCCCTACCTTAAGGGGCTGTCACACCTTGACGATTTAGCCAGCGTATGCCGATTTATGAAAAATTTGTCTAAAACGCTGGCACACGTCGAATACGTTATGGGTACGTTTTGTGTACGTTAGGTGCACGCTGAAAAACACTACCATAGGGTATTACGCTGGTTTAAAACGTTGTACTTTTTGGTTTGTCCAAAAAATTTTGCATGCTTGAAATTTTACGACGTACTCGGCGTTTGGCTCACAACGTTCCGCTACGTTGGCCATAAGTTGTAGGCACGTTATGCGATCGTTGACACACGTTAATTGTATGTTACTCATAAGTCGAAACACGTAGAGGTAACATTCGCGTACCCGAACTTATTTCTAACCTATGAGTAACGTTTTGTAAGCACGCTACACGAACGTTGTTCACACTTCGCAACACGCTACTTGAAAGTTCCTCATACGTCGAAACACATCAAAGTATGTTAAGGGTACCCGTGACTTATTTATAACCTATGAATAACGTGCTTGGGAATTATTACGCTATGCATACGCTAGACTATCGTTGGGCATAGGTTGTGGACGCCTAAAACACGATAAACAATCGTTGGTATAACTTATGTATAAGTATTCGAAGCGTTCTGTGTTCATTACTAGTACATTATGCATTTGTCAAAGTCGTTTTTAATACTTTAAAAAGTAAAACAAAGAAATATTTCATCGTGGGAATGAGGAAAAAAAAATTTGCCGAAAAAGAACATCGAACAATGGTGCAAAGTAGTCCTAAAAAAGAACAATGGTCCTATTCGTGGACGATAAGAGGATCCATCATCACCCACACCCTCCCATCAAGCTCACCTACTACTACTGACATGGACCTACTACTACTACTACTACTGACATAGACATACTACTACTACTACTACTGACATAGACATACTACTACTACTACTACTGACATAGCCATACTACTTCTACCAATGCTACTACTACAATACTACTACTATTACTACTGTCACGCACACCAACTACTGCTAATAGTATTACTACTACTGATACTACTGGCATTGACATCTACTCAACATGGAGTCTGGAACAATGACGGGTTCCTCTTGTGAAGCCCATTTGTATATACCAATTCCCCTTAATGCTGCAAATACGCCATTACACGGTAGATGTAAGTTAGAAACACGTTCAGTAAGTTCTGTGGTCGTCCGGAAGACGTCAATCTAATTCGTCTACATACGACAATGTGCGTTTGAGATACGTTACACATAGGTTCATAGCATGTTACTCAAAGGTTAGAAGCACGTTATACTTAGGTTCAAAGCATGCTACACATAGGTTAAACGCATGTTACTCATAGGTCATAGCACGCTAGTCATTGGTTCAAGGCAAGTTAAAATAGGTTCAATGCACGTTACTCATAGGTTCAAGCACGTTAAACATAGGTTCAGAGCACGCTGCTCATAGGTTAAAAGGACGTTACCCATTGGTTGAAAATTAGGTTGCGGGTATGTTAAATATTACCTTGACGTGTTTCGACTGATGAGTAACCTACAAGTAACGTGTGTCCGTCGTGTGTAAACAATCGCGGAGCGTGCGAGGAACATATGACAACGCATGCGGAACGTGTTAGCCTACGCCGAGTACGTCGTAAAATTTTCAGCATGCTTGAAATTTCACGACGTATTACACGTACCACGTAATATGACAGCGTACTTCATTGTTTTCCAGCCTACTCTTAACGTATACACAACTTACCTATACCGTATTTGACGTGCGCCTAGCGTTTTAGACACATTTTTCATAGGCCGGCATACGCTGGCAAAATCGTCAAGGTGTGACTGCGATGTTGACACTTCAAATTCTCAGGTGGTTATGATTTAAATCGGCGTGCGGCACGTTCTTAACAGGCTAGCCACGAGTTCGCCGGCGATACGTTAGCGCGCTATGCGTAAGTTAAACTATCGTTGGGCATAGGTTGTGAACGCCGACAACAGGCTAAGCATTCCGTTGGTAAAAGTTATCAATAACACAACGAAACGTTCTGTGCCCGTTACTAATATGTTATGGCATACGACCAACACGTTATGAATACGCCCAAAACTTAAAAAAAAAACATCAAAAATTTCAGCGTACCCAACGTTTTACATACATTTTTATACGTTGCCATTGCTGGTTAAAACGTCAAGGTGTGACAGGGCCCTTACCACCATCTTAACTCTCCTCTCTTTACTCTCAGACGATGGCCCCTGGTCCGAACACTGTCTACTCTGTTGAATAATTCAACTGCACTTATTTATCTCTACCTTTCATTATCTTAAACATCTCCATCATATCTCCTCGTAACCGCCTTCTTTCTCGTGTATAAAGCTCTGTCTCCTTCAGCCGCTCCTCATAGCTGAGTCTAGCTAGGCCGGGAATCAATCTAGTAGCCCTGCGCTGAACCCTCTCTGTGGCATCTATGTCCTTCCGGAACTCTGGCGACGAAAACTGCAACAAAACATTCTAGATGTGGCCCTCACTAAATTACTATACAATGTTAACATCACATCTTTTGATTTATATTTGACCCCTCTCCGAATACAACCTAAAACCCTCTTTGATTTACCTATAGTTGCCTGGCACTGTGCTGCCTGCTTACCTCCCACATCTATTACCACCACCAGATCCTTCTCCTGTGTGACGCGCTCCAAAATTACCCCTCACATCCTGTAATCTCTATTTCATTGTTCTTTCCCATCCTCAACACCTTACACTCACTCAGGTTAAACTACATCTGTCAATGTTTTGCCCATCTATACAAGTTTCAATACTTTCCTGAATCTAATCACCACCCCCTCTGCTATCCACCTTACCTCCAAGCTTTGTGTCATCTGCAAATTTGGAAAGCTTACTCTTTACCTCACTATCCAAATCGTTGATGTAAATAATGAATAGTAATGGTCCAAGTACTGATCCCTGAGGTACCCCGCTACTTACATCCTCCGAGCAAGACATCCTCTCACTCACAGCCACTCTTTGCTTCCTACCACCTAGCTAGTTTGCAATCCAATTAGCTACCTGACCAGCCACTCCACAAGCCCTCACCTTGGCTAACAACCTCGGATGCAGAACCTCATCTTTCTGCTTCTAGTTTTACACCTCATTGGAATGTACTCAAAATAATGCCGATTGTCCTGTTGTTAGCTTCTCCAAATCGACATCACCAAACTCTCTCCTCATTCCTCAAAGTTTGCCTTCCTGAAATCTAATAGCTTGACCCCACTATCCTGAACTCTAACCCTGAACAGAATCTTTGCACACACAATGTTATGGTCACTTGCTCCTAAATGCTCCCAACCTCCACCTACTCCACCATATTGGGATCGTTCCTTAAAAGGAGGTCGAACACTGCATTCCCCCTCGTGGGCTTATCTCCAAACTGGGTTAAAAAGCAATCTTGGAATAAAACTAGGAAATCCTCATCTGCTCTTCCCCTTTCCCTGTTCCTGGACCCAATCTATCCCTGGCAAGTTAAAATCCCCCATCATTAATACCCTTCCCTTACCACGTGCCAATTTGAACTCTTCATGTTCTCCTCCTCCTCCTCTTCCTTCACACCCGAGGCCCTATAAAATCATCCTACCAGTATCTTACTGTTTTTACAATCTCTAATCTCTACCCATACAGATTCCTCAACATTTATTCCTTCCTTGATGTCACTCTTTCTCTTGATGCAATGCTGTCCTTTACCCAGATTACTACTCCTCCCCCCTCCCCTCCTCCTCCCCCGACAACCTACAAGTGTATCATGTGATTCCACATCAACCGACAATGATTCCCACATCAATCATGGGAATCAGATATCATTACATCAATCATGGGACATGTACAATATCAGATATCCTTCCATAAATCATGAGCAAGTACAAATATCAGATATCCTAACATCAATCATGGGACAAGTACAAATATCAGATATCCTAACATCAATCAGGGGACATGTAAAAATATCAGATATCCTAACATCAATCATGAGACATGTAAAAATATCAGATCATTACATCAATCATGGGACAAGTACAAATAGCAGATATCATACATCAATCATGGGACATGTACAAATATCAGATATCCTAACATCAATCAGGGACATGTAAAAATATCAGATATCCTAACATCAATCAGGGGACATGTAAAAATATCAGATCATTACACAATCAGGGACATGTAAAAATATCAGATCATTACATCAATCAGGGGACATGTAAAAATATCAGATCATTACATCAATCATGGGACAAGTACAAATAGCAGATATCATTACATCAATCATGGGACATGTACAAGTATCAGATATCATTACATCAATCATGGGACATGTACAAGTGTCAGATATCCTCACATCAATCATGGGACATGTACAAATATCATATATCATTACATCAATCATGGGACAGATACAAATGTCAGATATCCTCACATCAATCATGGGACAAGTACAAATATCAGATATCCTTACATCAATCATGGGACATGTACAAATGTCAGATATCCTCACATCAATCATGGGACAAGTAAAAATTCAGATATCCTAACATCAATCATGGGACATGTAAAAATATCAGATCATACATCAATCATGGGACAAGTACAAATAGCAGATATCATTACATCAATCATGGGACATGTACAAGTATCAGATATCATTACATCAATCATGGGACATGTACAAAGTGTCAGATATCCTCACATCATCATGGGACATGTAAAAATATCAGATATCATTACATCAATCATGGGACATGTACAAATGTCAGATATCCTCACATCAATCATGGACAAGTACAAATATCAGATATCATTACATCATATCATGGGACATGTACAAATGTCAGATATCCTCACATCAATCATGGGACAAGTGCAAATATCAGATATTGTCACATCAATCATGGGACATGTACAAATGTCAGATATCCTCACATCAATCATGGACAAGTACAAATGTCAGATATCCTTACATCAATCGTGGACAAGTACAAATATCAGATTCATTTCATTAATCATGGACAAGTACAAATATCATGACATCAATCGTGGGACAAGTAAAATATCAGATATCATTTCATTAATCACGAGACAAGTACAAATATCATTTCATCAATCATGGGACAAGTACAAATATCAGACATCCTTACATCAATCATCTGACAAGTACAAATGTCAGATATCCTTACATCAATCATGGGACAAGTACAAATATCAGATATCATAACATCATCATGGGACAATTACAAATATCGATATCATTTCATCAATCATGGACACGTACAAATTATCATTACATCACTCATGGACAAGTACAAATGTCAGATATCAATTAATCAATCACGAGACAAGTACAAATATCATTACATCAATCATGGGACACGTACAAATATCAGACATCCTAACATCAATCATGGGCAAGTACAAATATCCTTACATAATCATGGGACAAGTACAAATGTCAGATATCCTTCATCAATCATGGGACAAGTACAAATATCAGATATCATAACATCAATCGTGGACAAGTACAATATCAGATATCATTCATCAATCATGGACAAGTACAAATATCATTACATCAATCATGGGACAAGTAAAAATATCAGATATCCTAACATCAATCATGGGACATGTAAAATATCATATCATTACATCAATCATGGGACAAGTACAAATAGCAGATATCATTACATCAATCATGGGACATGTACAAGTATCAGATATCATTACATCAATCATGGACATGTACAAAGTGTCAGATATCCTCACATCAATCATGGACATGTACAAATATCAGATATCATTACATCAATCATGGACATGTACAAATGTCAGATATCCTCACATCAATCATGGGACAAGTACAAATATCAGATATCATTACATCAATCATGGGACAAGTGCAAATATCAGATATTGTCACATCAATCATGGGACATGTACAAATGTCAGATATCCTCACATCAATCATGGGACAAGTACAAATGTCAGATATCCTTACATCAATCGTGGGCAAGTACAAATATCAGATATCATTTCATTAATCATGGGACAAGTACAAATATCATGACATCAATCGTGGGACAAGTAAAATATCAGATATCATTTCATTAATCACGAGACAAGTACAAATATCATTTCATCAATCATGGGACAAGTACAAATATCAGACATCCTTACATCAATCATGTGACAAGTACAAATGTCAGATATCCTTACATCAATCATGGGACAAGTACAAATATCAGATATCATAACATCAATCATGGGACAATTACAAATATCGATATCATTTCATCAATCATGGGACACGTACAAATATCATTACATCACTCATGGGACAAGTACAAATGTCAGATATCAATTCATCAATCACGAGACAAGTACAAATATCATTACATCAATCATGGGACACGTACAAATATCAGACATCCTCTAACATCAATCATGGGACAAGTACAAATATCCTTACATAAATCATGGGACAAGTACAAATGTCAGATATCCTTTCATCAATCATGGGACAAGTACAAATATCAGATATCATAACATTCAATCGTGGGACAAGTACAAATATCAGATATCATTTCATCAATCATGGGACAAGTACAAATATCATTACATCAATCATGGGACAAGTACAAATATCAATTATCATTTCATCAATCATGGGACAAGTAGAATATCATTACATCACTCATGGGACAAGTACAAATGTCAGATATCATTTATCAATCATGGGACAAGTCAAAATATCCTGACATCAATCATGGGACAAGTACAAATATCCTTCCATCAATCATGGGACAAGTACAAATGTCAGATATCATTTCACCAATCATGGGACAAGTATAATTATCAATCATGGGACAAGTACAAATATCAGATATCATTCACCAATCATGGGACAAGTACAAATATCAATCATAGGACAAGTACTAATAACAGATATCATTACATCAATCGTAGGACAAGTACAAATATCAGATATAATTTCATCAATTATGGGACAAGTACAAATATCATTACATCAATCATGGGACAAGTACAAATATCAGATATCATTGCATCAATCATGGGACAAGTACAAATATCAGATATCCTTCATCAATCATGGGACAAGTCCAAATATCAGATATCCAAACATCAATCTTGGGACAAGTACAAATGTCAGATATCCTTACATCAATCATGGGACAAGTACAAATATCAATAATTATCATTACATCAATCATGGGGCAAGTACAAATATCCTTACATAAATCATAGGGACAAGTACAAATATCAGATATCATTGCATCAATCATGGGACAAGTACAATATCAGATATCCTCACATCAATCATGGGACAAGTACAGATATCAGATATACTCACATCAATCATGGACAAGTACAAATATCAGATATTCATTGCATCAATCATGGGACAAGTACAATATCAGAATCCTCACATAAATAATGGGACAAGTACAGATATCAGATATACTCACATCAATCATGGGACAAGTACAATGTCAGACATCATTTCATCAATCATGGGACAAGTACAATATCAGATATCCTTATATCAATCATGGGACAAGTACAAATATCAGATATAATTTCATCAATCATGGGACAAGTACAATATCAGATATCCTCACATCAATAATGGGACAAGTACAGATATTAGATATTCTCACATCAATCATGGGCAACTACAATGTCAGATATCATTGCATCAATCATGGGAAGTTCAAATATCAGATATCCTTACATCAATCATGGGTCAAGTACAAATGTCAGATATCATTATATCAATCATGGGACAAGTACAAATATCAGATATCCTCACTCAATCTTGGGACAAGTACAGATATCAGATATTCTCACATCAATCATGGGACAAGTACAAATATCAGATATCATTGCATCAATCATGGGACAAGTACAATATCAGATATCCTCACATAAATAATGGGACAAGTACAGATATCAGATATACTCACATCAATCATGGGTCAAGTACAAATGTCAGATATCATTACATCAATCATGGGACAAGTACAAATATCAGATATCCTTACTCAATCATGGGTCAAGTACAAATGTCAGATATCATTACATCAATCATGGGACAAGTACAAATATCAGATATCCTCACATCAATCTTGGACAAGTACAGATATCAGATATTCTCACATCAATCATGGGACAACTACAATGTCAGATATCATTGCATCAATCATGGGACAAGTACAAATATCAGATATCATGACATCAATCATGGGACAAGTACAATATCAGATATCCTCACATCAATAATGGGACAAGTACAGATATCAGATAACTCACATCAATCATGGGACAACTACAATGTCAGATATCATTTCATCAATCATGGGACAGTACAAATATCAGATATCCTTACATCAATCATGGGTCAAGTACAAATGTCAGATATCATTACATCAATCATGGGACAAGTACAAATATCAGATATCCTCACATCAATCTTGGGACAAGTACAAATATCAATCATTGGACAAGTCCAATATCAGATATCCAAACATCAATCTTGGGACAAGTACAAATGTCAGATATCCTTACATCAAATCATGGGACAAGTACAAGTACAAATATCAATCATTACATCAATCATGGGACAAGTACAAATGTCAGATAGCATTTTATCAATCATGGGACAAGTACAAATATCCTTACATCAATCATGGGACAAGTACAAATATCAGTATCATAACATCAATCAATGGGACAAGTACAATATCAGATATCCTCACATCAATAATGGGACAAGTACAGATATCAGATATACTCACATCCATCATGGACAAGTACAATGTCAGATATCATTTCATCAATCATGGGACAAGTACAAATATCAGATATCCTTTCATCAATCATGGGACAAGTACAAATATCAGATAAGTAGAGGATAAATGGGGCTTCTCAGGCATCCATGCAAATGAATGGGGAAAAGGGAGAAAACTCTCTGAATTAATCCCGGAAAAGCCCTAAACAGGAGACTCATCCCCCCCCCCCCCATACAAATGAATGGGGAAGCCTCTCTGACTCGAGGCTCATAAGGTTAAAACAGGAAAATTATTTTCTCTCCCCCATACAAACTAATGTTAAATTGAGACTGATTTTCTCCCCCTCCCATACATGCTCATGTTAAATTGAGACTGTCTCAAGGCCCAAAAAAACCCAAAATAGGAGAATGATTCCCACCCCCAGCCCATCAGGTCAAAAGAGGAGACCGATCTCTGCCCCATTGAGCACATGTTAAATTGAGACTTACTGATTTCTTTTTATATTTCATTCCACTCAGAGTGATCCAACGAATATTTGTCCATGTTCTTCTCGAAGGTAATAAATTAATTTTGAATTAACATTCATCACCATCGAGTATATTCACAAATATTATTTTAGAACTTAGTTCTTGGTTTAATATGTCTTTGTTGAGCAGAAATAAAATTATAAACTTCTCTCAATGTTCTTGTTTGACCACCTCCTGATCCACATATCATTTTGGTAGATTGTAGTAAATTGTTTTTTCCATTGTTCAATTGATAACATCAAAGTTTTCAGTCCATTCAAGGATATTTTATTTTTTCCTTTATCCCTCCAACTTATTTGTAATTAATTTTATCCGCTTATTTGTTTTATTACTTTTACCCTGGTTATTTTTTCAATAAGACTTATTTGATATTTCTCACATTCGTTGTTTCCCATTTAAATACCAGGCTGTATTACATCTCCACTCTTTGGTTTGGTTATTGCTTGGTTCTATCATTTATAAATCAGTTAAAAGACACCCCTCAACACTTATACTTATAACCATAAGGATACTCTTGATTCCATTCTCTAAAATATATATTTTATCATCAAAAGCTCCTAATGCTTTCTTATTTATCTCTTCTGCATATAATTGATGTTTATAACTTCTATTGTATTCATTTTTCTGTACTCTTCCTTCTTTAAGGTTAAACAGTTGCAATATTGTTTAAAAGTTATTGTTTCTTGGTTTATATTATT
>CM068956.1:142352754-142365405 GCA_035128595.1 Eptatretus atami
ATATCCAGTTTTTCCAACCAATTAACTACAATCACGTGTGATACCTTCTTTCCGTATAATTTTGACCTGAGGAATCGATTCTGAGGTCAATTTTGTGATTTGGGGTCAAATTCAGGGTGAAAGGTCAAGTTCAAGGTCATTTTTGCCAAAAATGAAATAATATAATAATAATAAAATTTTCAGAGCGATGGTGGTCAAGCGTTTATTCATTAACGGCGATCACTCCCATTCATCACAGAGCCGAATGCAAGATCAAGATGTTCAGTTCCTCCTCGTCCTTCCACATCTGCTTCTCCTTCCTCTTCCACTTCATCTTGGTCTTCGTCTCCTGTCTTGAACGGGTTGAAGCAGGCGTCACTACAAACACAAGCGCAGTACACAGTGCATGATATCTTTCCATGGTGACAGCTGCAACGTTCATTGCCGCACGCCTTCACCGCCGCCTACAGCTGCACCGCACTACATCCATGAGATATTGGGGTCCTGGGGCTGATCGGAGTTGCTGGTACTGGTGCCATCTTATTTCCCACCCATACTTCGTGATGTCAAGTTCAGGTGGAGCCTGCTGGTCAGCAGATTTTGCAAGTATGGTCTGCATCCCTGCTTAGCGCGGCCATACTCCAGCATACCTGCAGATGAGGTTGCTGGAATTCATGTGAGAGACATGGGAGTGCGTCGACCATTGGGTGTGAATACCTGGAGATCGAAGTTGTCAAACCACGCGAAGTGGCCCGACGGTTCTACACAACCCATGAACTGGTGGAGAACCTGTGCATGTCACCTAGTGGACGAGCGGCCGATTTTCGGAATCTCAGGGCCCATCGTACGAGGTCGTGAAGCCATGCTCATGAAGGAGTTTGAGAAGTTCGGAACTGCCATGCCGGTGCAACAGTTTGACGGCCAGTCCTCATGTTGTCTGATTTCTGGTACCTGTAACGTGACTCTGAATTGACTGGCTCAGGCTCAGAGATTTCTTGGTCACTTTACCACGGGAGACCAGGTCCGAAACTAACTTCAACAAACTTGGGCTGGTCCGCTTGATTGTGTTGGCCTGTGTAAACTCTGAGAGGTCGTAATTGGCACTGTTGTACTTGACCGACCGTGCCTCATGCTTGATCTGCCTCACCACGGAAGCAATGCTCCTCTCATCCGTATCGTCTACCTTAACTATCTTGAGACTTTTAGCAACGAACTCACGGAAAGCACAATGGTAGCACAGCCATCTACCCGAACAACGATAACATCCTCTCAATCGCAGTCAGTCGACTTGCTAAACATGTTCATTCGAGCGAGCTTGCCACCTTCGATCTGAGTACAGGGAATGCAGTTCAACACTATTCATATTCTGGACCTGTCTCGGTCATGTACTCGATGACTTCCTTCAGAGCATTTTCATCTGCACTACCAGTTGGCAAATCAGCATATGTGGGGACTTTCGTGAAACTGTTAATAGCAGCGGACGTGTACTTGCACTCAGCAGAAAGGTGATCAGAACAAAAGCAAGGTGCAACTTGACCTTCTCGCGACATTCATCATTACGCTGCTCAGCAACATCAAGGAGCATGTCTTTCATAGTTGAGAGTGGGTTACTTTCTGTGTCAAACGTTCTTCGGTCATACACTCACGAACGCGGTCCCATCTTTCTGGGTGTCTATCATCAATGGGTAAACATTCCTCGCTACAGAACATACAATCACGTTGTACTCTAAACACACCTTCGTCAGCTACCTTAGTATGAGTAGTTGTCCTTCACCCTCATCTTCAGCCTTTCTTTTCTGTGACTTTCTCACTCTCTCAATTTTCTCTTTTGATGTATAAGTACAGTTGCAACCTTTTGTGGCAGGCTATGCTTGCCGCATCTCCACCAACATCAATAATGTCTGTAGCTTAGCTGCAGGTGCTGCCATCACCACGGGATTGGCGCACGAGATGCGCTTCTTGATCCCGATCCAGTGAATTTCGTTTCTCTCACCTCCGTGACACACCGGGAGAAGACACCTTGAGTCAGCCATCATACTTTCTCTGAAAGAAGAAGAGGTGAGATTAGAATCAATGGGATCGTTCATCAACTATCGAGTCGGAGTGATCTGCAGTTGATGCAGGGTCAAAAGTTTTAAACCCTCCAATAGTCCAAAAATGACATTGAACTTGACCTTTAACCTGAATTTGACCCCGAACCACACAAACCTCAGAAATCGATTCCTCCTCAAATTATACGGAAAAATGTATCACATGTGATTGTAGGTTGATTGGTTGAAAAGTTATTTTCCACCTCCGTCCGCGGTGACCATCTTGGACTTATGCAAATTATCGAGTTCTCCAAGGTTGCCACTCCGGCAACCAAGCTAATTTTTTCTATAGACCCATGCGAGTACGAAACCATCAAAAACAATACACTTCTCGCAACAACAAGGTACTCAACCTGGCAACTGGACTATAATGCAGGAATAACTACTTACCTCCACTCTTTTGTTCCTCTTTTTTCTGCTTGTGGAACCAACTTCCGTATCCTCTTCAATCTCATTCCTTCCTCCAGGTCCTCAAGACAGCTGTTCTCCACCATCTCAGATCATCCCCATCCAAAACCATGATCTTTAATACCTCCTTAACCCACCTCACCCAATCATCCTCCCTCCAAATTTCCAGTTTTCCTCCTTGGAGTTTCATTCTGTATCCATCTTGTCAGCCCATGCTTCCCTCTTGCCCCCCCACCTATTCCTTCTTGCTTCCATTGTTTTCCAAATCCTCCCTCGTTATTGGCCCTTCAACTCTGCTGTTGATGAAGGAAATAACTGCATATAGTAGACGCAGCTAACAGCTGATTTTGAGAGAATCTTTCAAATGGTGATACAAGACATGAAATTTGGTATGAAACATGCCCAAAGGGTCATTCTTCAATTTTAGTCGATGAGCCAATCAAAAATCCAAGATGGCCGCCATTTTTCAAGATGGCCACTGGTTAAACCCATGAAATACAATTTCTGACATATCTCATGAAAGAAGACTTATTTGAATGATTTCAGTTTCTATTCATATGTTTTGACATGCTGAAACAGATTATACCATTAAAACCTTCTTAGATATCCAATATTTAACTGTTGGGTTATTTTTGTGCCCAAACCAATGTTATTTTAAGTAACTAGTTGCTAATTGTTGTTTGCTTGGGTGTAGTAGTGAGGTAGTACCTTTTTCAGCAGTCAGCCACATCCTATAGATGACTACTGACACTGGTCCTCATTACAGACCCAACTCTCACCTATGGCTCAAGAAGTTGCTCGTGCAACCGGCACCGGCCACACCCGGTAAACCGCGTTGGCTCGCGGGCTAAACTAGGTGAGGGTAGCACACAGAGAGACTCGGTGTGTGAAGGAGTATGTCTTGCCTCCAAAAATTACAGTGCATTCCACCCCCGTCCGTGGTGGCCATCTTGGATTTATGCAAATTAGCGGAGTTCCCCAAGGTTGCCACTCCGGCAAACCAAGCCAAATTTTCTCTATAGACCCATGTGAGTACGAAACCATAAAAAACAATACACTTCTCATTACAACAAGGTCGAGTACAGATCATATACGGGTGGCAAACGGACTATTGGGTAGTTTTCCCAGAAGGGGGTTGATGGTGGATTGTGTGAGCCCTGCAGAAACTTGGGGAGAACATAGCACAGAAAGAGCAGAGTGTAGAAGACCAGAAGGAAGTCGGTATAAGACAGAGAGATCACTGACCTATCTGCCATGGCCAAGTGATAGGCCCATAGACTCAGCTTCATCACAGGAGATTCAAATAATCTTGAAGGCTCAGCAACATGTGAGGCAAAGGAGCAGGTCCAGATGGGAGAATAGTACTCCATCAAGCTGTGGATGAAAGCCTTGTCGGTGGATCGTAGTTCAGATGTGTCAAAGAGGGATTTTGTACAATGGATGATGCCCAGTCACAACAGCTGGCTTTGGAGGCCAACTTTGATATGTGGTTTGACCAAGAAAGATCATGGCTGATAGTGAGACCCAGGGGTTTGAATGACTGAACTTCCTCAAGAGGATTGTTAAGAAAGTCGATGTTAGGGAGAGGGTGGGTACCAGATGGTCCATTGGGATAGAGAGAGTGAGAGTGTGAGATTTGTCATGATTGAAAGACGAATTCCAAGTGCTTGACCATCTTGTGATTTTGTCAAGGTCTGAAGAGAGGGAAGAGGCTGCAGCCTGCCTGTCTGAACAAATAGGGATGTCACAGCAGAGGGTGGAGACATCAGCAAATAGATAAAGATAATTTTCCAGAGAGTCTGTGAGACCATTGATGAAGATCAGGAATAGGATTGGGCCCAGAACACTGCCTTGGGGGACTCCAGCCTTGACAGAGAGAGGGTAGATGAAAGGATTCCGTTTTGTGCCACATGTTAGGTATGGGAGTGGAGAACGTCAGGAAGCCATGTGTGGAGTTGATCTTGGATGCCATAGGCAGGGAGTTCAGAGAGTAAGCTAGAATGACAGACTGTATCAAAAGCATGATATATATCTAGAGACGGCCCTGATCTCATTTCTGACATTGAGGTCTTCCATCCATTGTTGGATGAGTAGAAGCAGCATGTCCAAGGTGGAATAACCTGCTCTGAAACCAAATTGGTGATCTGAGATGAGATTATTGGAGAAAAGCAAAGGTTTCAAATCAACTGTGATGATGGATTCCATGACCTTGCTGATGACTGGAAGTAAGCTGTGGGGTCAGTAATTAAGGGGATCCGTTTTTGCACCTTTTTACCTCCACTTCCGAAGGTGGAGTAGTTAGATTATGTTTTCACTCTTGTCTGTTTGTCTGTTTGTTTGTGAGCATGATATCTGAAAAAGTTGTGGACATATTCAGACGAAACTTGGTGTTCAGGTTGGGTGTATGACAAGGATGAATTGATTCAATTTTGGTGAAGATCCAAATCCGGATCGGACTATTAGAATTTTTAAAATATATAAAGCGGTTCGTCATCATTGAGAGATGGGGGCAAAAACGATATATAGCACGGTATTTCAAAAAGTTTGGACAGATTGTGACAAAACTTGTTGGATGAGTTGTGGATAGTTGACAAGAACAAGCCGATTAGATTTTGGTTACTATTAGTGGGATACAAATCATAAACTATTCAGCTTGGCGGAGATTTGTGCTGTTCTAGTTACGTTATGCAGTGATGTTGCAGCGGATTTCCAACCAGATGAATATGACCAAGAGTAAATGACGAAGTGAGAAGGGCAGAGAGAGGATGTAAAAGAGCAGCAGTCAGCTGTGGTGCAATTTGAAGAGAGGGAAGGAATCGTCAATGAGCCAGCCATCGATATTTTTGAGTTGACTACCACAAAGGGGGACTAAAAGCCATTGCATTTTCCAGTTAGGTTGATGTCTGTAGTAAATTAAAAAATGTGATGGACATCTCGAAGGAGTAACGAAACACCTTTTTGGCAGCAGTCTTGGAAAATGGCTGCATCATTTGATCATATTTCTGAAAATTGATTCTAACTTTGCATTGGCTGATCTGAGGCATTTCCAACCCTCAACATGATATGTTCAGTATAAAATTTGGCACATGCCAGGATAACTTTTGTAAATATTGATCCATTGGATTCAAAAATAATTGAGAAAATTCGGTCAGAATTTGGATTTTTCTCGCACAAAATTTTCTTTACCTGGCATCATGCTGACTGAAATATTTATGATATTTAAATAAATATTTAACATGCAAGTATAAGGCAAGTATGGGCTTGAATGCAATTCTTGATGTTTCAGATAATTATTCACATACTGATGTAGGTGTCCTTTCATTCATCATCACTGTCTGATGAGTCCTGCTGGTCATGATCTGGTTCCTTATCATCACTGGCCATGTTGGAGAGCAAGTGTGCAACTTGCACGGTGGTGTACATTTCAGGCCATTCATGATGCATGAGCAGTCAGTTGGCCGACAAGAGCGAGCACATTTGCACGACATCAAACTGAGAACAACTTCGGGAGCAGGGGATCCTGTCATCTGCTGGATAACAAGGCTGCTATCTTCACTTGTTGTCCATCCGTGCCCTGGACTGGGGTTAGGAATATCTGCGAATTTACAACTCCGTCGCCATATGGCTGCCTGGTAATTAGATTGACGTGTGTGCTGTAGGAGCGCGTCCTCACACGGTGGAAGCCGTGCTGATTCGAGCACCCCTCATGCGCCGTGGAACATTTGGTATCTGACTTCATTAACTTCAGTCACTTCGGTATTGTGATAGTAAAGTTGACAAACAAACTCCTGGATGATGCAGAACTCGTCATTGGTAATGTTCCAGCTCGTTCCAAGTGATGTGAAGATGTCTGTGAACTTCTGATCACGCAGGAGGATTTTCAAAGCCTTCATCTTTCCTTGCCTGGCAAATGCGCTGAGGGTGTCACATTCAGTCCACAGATGAAGTCCGATCAAGGATTTGTCCATGGCAAAACGCCAAGAAATCATGCCTCGGATGCAAAAAAGATGGAGGGAACAGTTCCCCTCTCTGTCAGTATGCAGCAATCCAAGGAGAGCATCAACCATCTCTGTACATGTCATCCAAAAAGCTGCAAGTTGACCTCTGTAGTGTGATAAAAAATTCAGGTAAGTGAGGAAAAGGTGAAGAATCGTCCGGCAGGATTTGTTAGTGACAGCAGCATTGTGTGTGGTGTGACAAATGTTCTGGTGAAGCTCAGACACGACACAAATAGTGTCATTCAACTTTGGCAGATCTTCAGCATGCTTGATTTCCAGCCATTCTTTAAAGCCTGACCATGCTAACTTCAACAGCGCTTCATACGTCAACTTATGAAGACAGACAGCACGGTTGTACTGTTTCCCCTCAAGAGTGTTGATTGATTGATCCTTCCACAATGACTCCCGATTCCACAGCCAGATCTCAAAGTCGAGCATTCCCAAACATCTTACCAACTGTGGTCATCAAATTTCAGATCGCATGGTCGTTCCCCATCAACGCAATTCCCCCATACCATTCCGGATGTTTCCATGCAATTTCTGTTGCCTTGGCGTACAATGCCTGATCCAAGACAACTGCAATGCTCTCAATATGTAGAAATAACTGGGTAGAAATGGACTGTTGCAAGATTTCCTGGATTGTTGATAATTCAGTTGCGGGTGCGTTAATGGTTGGCCAGTATCCTATCGCCATCACTTCCTTGCGCTCTCTTGTTAGAATGTTGAATCCTGTCCAAGAACTCGTTTTCTCAGATGTGTCAAACATGCGCACCAAGACTCACAAGAAGTCTGTTGACGTGCTCGCAGTGCTGCACGAGCATGCGTTGCTATCAGGTCGGGTGGAACGATTGTGGGTGGCCTGTTCCTTTTCCCAATCATGTATATTGGCAGTTGCGCACCCAGTGCCTTTATTGTGCGCTTCTTATCCTTCGTGGAGACAGTAGTGACTGGCTTCAGTGGCGCACACAATGAGGATGTAGGTTGAACAATGATACCATTGACATGATGTGAGGTTCCTGCTCCACTTTGTACTTCCGCTTGCTTGTCAATATTGTCAAAGGCAAGCACTGTCGAGACGGATGGATGTATGCACATGGGAAGAGGTACTATGTCAAACTCGACACTTTTCAGCTTTTCCATACATAGTGCTGTGTCTATTTCTTCGAAACAAGAGTAGGAACAGGTTGTCTACTGACTGTCTACTCTATAGGAACAGGTGAAGGCACGATTCACGGACGGACAAGTGAAGACGGCAGCCTTGTTATCCAGTGGATGACAGGATCCCCCGCTCCCGAAGTCGTTCTCAGTTTGATGTCGTGCAAGTGTGCTCGCTCTTGTCGGCCAACTGACTGCTCATGCATCATTAATGGCTTGAAATGTACAGCACTGTGCAAATTGCGCACCTGTTCCAACATGGCCAGTGATGATGAGGAGTCAGAGCATGACCAGTAGGACTCATCAGACAGTGATGACGAATGAAAGGACACCGACATCAGTATGCGAGTAATTATCTGAAACGTCAAGAATAGCATTAAAGCTCATACTTGCCTTATATCTGCATGTTTAATATTTCTTATATCTGCATATTAAATATTTCTTATATCTGCATGTTAAATATCATAAATATATCAATAGGCATGATGCCAGGTGTAAACAAAAAATTTGTGCAAGAAAAATCCAATTCTGACATATTTTCTCAATTATTTTGGAATCCAATGGACTATATTTACAAAAGTTACACTGGTATGTGCCAAATTTTATACTGAACATATCTTGTTCAGGGTTGTATATGCCTCAGATCAGCCATTGCAAAGTTCAAGTTAATTTTCAGAAATATGATCAAATGAGGCAGCCATTTTCCAAGATGGCCACCAAAAAGGTGTTTCATTACTCTTTCGAGATATCCATCACTTTTTTTTAAATTGACTACAGACATCAACCTAACTGTAAAATACAGCAGCTTTTACTTCCCCTTTCTCGTAATCAACTCTTGCCTGGCTCATGGACGAGGATAGAAGGGAAGCAATCCACCAGAGAGAGAGAGAGAGAGACAAGTTTGAAAGTTCATTGTTGAGGTTGAACAGATTTTGTTTTCTAGCTCTCCTGAGAGTGGACGCACACTTGTTACAGGCTTTTTGGAATGATCTGAGGTTGCCCTCAGTCAGATTTGCCTTCCAGGAAGAGAAGACAGGATGTTTCAGAGCAACTGCCTCACCACAGGATTCAGTGTACCATGGGTGGGAAGAAGGGTAGGATACCTGAAGATGAGATGGGATTAATCTGTGAGTGAGTGAGTGAGTGAGTGAGTGAGTGAGAGAGAAGGTTTCTGTGGAAGAATTCCCAGGCTCATATTATCAGGGGCAGTCGATATGGGAGACCAGTCCTGAAGAGAGATGGCTGCTTACAGTCCCTGCTATCTGCTTGAATGAAATGCCAAACTCGCTGGCATTGAGGCATCTCTTTGAAAACAGCCAGAGAGATGTTGACTTTCACAAGCACATGATCAGGTGAACAAATTGGAGACGAGGAAGAGCAGAAGACATTTTCCGGGAAGTTCATAATCACCAAGTCCACAAGGCAGGATTTGCCATTGGGAGAAATCCAGGTTGGAAAGTTCACAGATTGAGTCAGTCCCATGGAGTTTCAGATGTCCTTTGCTGAATGTGCCATGCCTGGTGAGAGACACCAACACTCAGGCAAGTTGCATGGTGACAAATGAAATCGCCACATATGAGGAAGAAGAGTTGGGATGAGTGGTTAAAAGTTTGTCAATGTTGTTTGAGAGAGATGTGGATGGAGTCGTCACTGTTAGGATGACGGTACGAAACACAGACAAAAAAACAAGAGGTGGGAGAGGAGGGGAAGTCGCAGCCAGAGTTATTCCTTGGGCATGGGAAAGTGTAAGATCAGTTCAAGGGCAGGAAGAAATCGAGTTATTCATGTAATCTGCAACTCCGTCACTGGGGTGGGGTTCAGGCATATCAAATCGGAGGAAACAAAAACCAGGGAGAGACATTATAGAGACAGGGACATCCTTTGGAAGGAAGGATTATCTTAAACAGGTGTCTCGTTTATCAGCAGCGGCACGGATTGAGAGATCTGTCAGGTTGGAGCACCGGGATGAGCATTTATAGCTGGGTAGCGATTCAAACCCAGGCAGGCTAGACAGCTCAGACGAGTGCATTCCCCTTTAAAATATCCTGCCAGTCCCAGCGCAAGGCCATATTCCTCAACCAGTAACCAAATAGAAATAATTTTGATCATTATTTTATGTAAACATACAACGTTTATCTTTGCTCTTCATATGCCGCTCTCGTTTGACTTTTGCAGATAATAATTAGTGTTGCACAACAAAGATGATTGTCATTTTAACAGAAGCCATCAATACCTCCTGATACTGAATGGACAGCTGGCTTGGCTCCAAATCCAATGGACGGAAAACCTCCTCGTCGGAAGCTGAATCACAAATCGTCTGTTCCGTGGCACTACCAGCACCATTATCGGCCGGTGTACCCTCATCATCCTCTCTGCTGCTTGCCTGCGATATTCTGTGCTGCATACACACACGCACACACACGCCAACATGACAAGGTAACACTACTGCAACAATGGACATCTATTGCCGTCACGCTGTTATGAGCTGAAGTGGATAAAGCATTACGAAATTCAATTTGGTTTGAGGTTCATTCATTTATGTTAACATGAAGCACAACAAAGCCGCTGAGATAGTCTATTTCTGTCCAATGTCTTCTTGTCTACCTGATACTGTTTTTGGTAATCATTGACTGCTCAATGATTTAAGAGGAGAGGAGTGTTGGAGTCAGTAGACAACTGGTAGATGGACAGACCTGTGAGCTGAATATTTTCATTTTAAAACACAAGACTCACAGAGGAGATAAATGAGGTGGCTGCAGGTTGATAGACTGACAGGAGAAAAAAAATGTTTATTTTATATCAGACATTCTTGTGATTTGGTGATGATGTCAGACTATGATTAAGGACTTCAAGATGCATTAGTTCTATAGCTGGAAAGTTTGGAAAAGAGTGGGATAAGGATAAATGTGGGGGAAACAGATTATGGAGAGAAGAAGAGAAAGGAAAGAGAAGATGGCTTGATGGATGGCTTGCACAGGCTTGATGGTCCTTAAGGATTCCTCCTGCATTGAAGTTGCTTGTGAACCCTTGATATAGATATTTTAGATATGACGGGGGACAGGATACAAGGGGAGAGCTCAGGGTGGACCAAGTGGGAGTGTGTTTCTGAGATATCTATAATTAAAATATTCTGGTTCAGATGAGGGCGAAGATTTACAAAACTAAAAGACGTCAAATTATCTTGCATGGAGCGGAGACTTCGGCCTTGACAAAGGAATATGGAAAATTGCTATGGAAGACAGGGTTGTGGATCCAAAGAGGGCTGATTGGAAAATCTCTGAGGGAAAGGAAAAGGAATGAGGATACGAGGTGGCCTGGACATCATTCTGGCTTCGAAAACATTTTTACCCGTTTAACTCAAAAAATGTTTTAACACTTTGTGGTGCTCTCTTTCAAAAAGGGTGAGGAGGAATACTGCCCATGGGGAAAAAAAAGATGCCACCCATGGATCTCGTCTGCGGAGGCGCATAATGGAAATTAGGTGGAGGTAATAGATATTAGTGAAAAGGCAGGGAGGAAATTCTGCGTTGGTTGGCCCACGTTTTCACGAGGGAGGAAGGCAATATGCTGAAGCAGGCCTTCGTTATGGATGCAGTTGGCAGGAGGAGAAAGGGTATGTGGTGGTGGAAAGGGACGTCAGAAAGATGGGAGTGAAGAGAGACTGGTATCGAAAGAGAAACTTATACGGCTGACCCCACAAAAAGGTGGAATTGATGAGGGCTTGTAGTAGTAGTAGTAGTAGTAAGTCAAAAGGCATTGCCAATTTGCATGGTCAGCAGTCCGACTCAGTCATCACAGTCAAAGTAGTAGATGATAATTGTTGCTTCTGGGACAACCATTCAAATGAATGGGAAAAGGGAAAAACTTTCTGACCCAAGCCACAAACGCTCAAAATGGGAGACTCACTTCCTCCCCACCTATCCCCTTCCCCCCAATATAAGCAAATGAAAAATTGAGACTTACTGAGTAAAGCACTTCTTCCCCCCAACATAATCACAGTTCTTTTAGATTTTCATTTTACTCAAAGAGCGAACCAATGAATATTTGTCCATGTTCTACTTAAGGGAAAAACTTAATTTTCTTATAACATTCATTTCCATCGAGTATATTCACAAAGAATAACTTGGAACTTGGTTCTTGGTTTCAGTATCTTTGTTGAGCAAAGATAAAATGATAAACTTCTCTTAATGCTCTTGTCTGACCATCTCCTGAGCCACATATCATTTTGAGATTGTCGTAAATAGTTTTTCCATTGTTCAATTAATAACCATCAAAGTTTTCAGTCCATTCAAGGATATTAATTTTTTTTATTTACATCCTCCAACTTATTTGTAATTAAATGTATCCGCTCATTTGTTTTATCTACTTTTACCCCGGTTATTTCTTCAATAAGACATATTTGATATTTCTCACATTCACTATGTTTCCTATTTAAATAACAAGGCTGATTACATCTCCACTCTTTGCCTTGGTTATTGCTTGATTCTATCATTTATAAATCAGCAAAAAAAGACGGTGGTAGCCCGTTAAAATCCCCAACCCAATATCTTAACACTTAAATATCTTAACACTCACACTTATAACCACAAGGGAGACGATTGATTCCATTCTCTAAAATACATCTTTTATAATCAAAAGCTCCTAATGCTTTCTTATTTACCTCTTCTGCATATAATAGATGTTTATAACTTCATATTTTATTCATTTTTCTGTACTCTTCCTTCTTTAAGGTTAAACAATTGCAATAATGTTTAAAGTTTATTGTTTCCTTGCTTATATTTTTCTTTATTCCCTTGAGCTTCTTATCACACCCTTCAATATTATTATTATTAATATACTTCGAAGCATAAGACTGATCTCAATTCTATAAATTCACTCATTACCTTCCCACACAATTCATCTTTAAACTTGCCAATAAACTTTTTATTCTTTAATGAAAACAACACATCACCTGACTTATAACTACTTGTATCATATATATTTATATTATCAATCATATCCTCATATACATCACTTGTTTT
>CM068956.1:142414982-142426178 GCA_035128595.1 Eptatretus atami
TGGTGGCTGGTGAGATGTTTTGCATTATATTTCTTCTTCTAGTAAGCAAGTTTGCATATTCTCATTCTCCTTTTTGTGTCTTTTGACTCACTTGATTTGTTCCGTTTATGATAGCATCTTGTGGACCCTCTTCCCTGTATTTGCTTTTCAAATAACCTCTTTAAAAGGTAACAAAATGTGTTCCAGCCATCTGCTTTCCGTGTGAGTTTGCCGTCAATTTTTGGCTCATTTGGGCAACCTTGGGGAACAGTCGAGTAATTATTGAATGCAACACAATAAAAGATCGTTTGGACCATCTGTCGGGACGAAAGGTTGCGGCTCTGAGGAATGCTGCATTAACCGGTACTCGGACGTGACACTATACAGATTGCTTCAAGAATCGAGATGAGATGACCTCATAATAAATAAAAACAAGCCGGTAGGCGACATGGCTGCTCGCTCTAGATGGAAAGCTGGCCGACGCGACTAGCCGATATTCATGTACATGCTATCAATCAATTTAGCACAATAAATATGATTATCACAGCCCTCTTTAGTTTGCGCCCAGAAACCCGCCTTGTGAAATTTCAGGCATGTTTCCAAAGAGACTAACAAATGGCAGCCCTGGTAATTCCATTTATCTATTCGCTAAAGATTTTATTTTTTATATGATGCTGTAAGACATTCTCCTTGGGCACAAAAAAAACAGGTCCTCAGAGGTCCAGTTTCGGAGGTTATTGATTTTTTGTACAGTCCACAATAAGTGTATGATGTACGATAAATATTTTAGCTGTTGCTAAGCAACGGAGGTGTGCATAGCAACCATTCATTTTTGTGTACATGCTAGCCACATTGTACACATTTCACCCAAGTTTCATCAAAATCAGTCTCTTTCTCTTAGAATATTCGCAATTAACCGTTTCTGAAATGTTCGACATATACTCCCAAAACCTATCTCCTCCTACAAATATTTTTGTTAGGGCTGCAAATTGGCATGAAGGGAGCTAGATAGATTGCGCACAGAACTCTAAGCTTCGATTTTTCGATTTATTTTTTTTGATTTTTTTCGATTTTTTGACACTTTAAAGGGCCGTTGCTTTTCCGTTACTAGGGCCCGGGGTCCCATATTCGAAAGCATACGATTCCAGAAATATTGGTCCTACCTACCAAATTTCATTGGAATCGGTTGAGTGGTTTAGCCCCGAGGCTTGACAAAGTTTCGCGGACAGACAGACAGATGGAAATGTCCAGAATAAGGGTGCTCGAAGAGCAGCCAATAAAAGAAATACACTTTCACTAGGATGAAGTTTGACGAAGGTAACAATTGAGTCTGCACTTCCATGAGTGGATTATGTTGCGATGGTAAGTACAAGACTTGATGAATCCCAAATATGTCGAATTATTGGGATCAACAATGACAGGATATCCCACCAGTGAAACTGAACATCAACTTGGCTTCCGGAGGAATGTTATCAGCAGATTTGTCGACAAATATCTACAAACCAATGATGGTCATCTAAATTGAGGCCTGCATCTAACAACGGTGACCTCAAACATAAAAGATGCAGCTCTGATTAGGCTTGTATGACATTAATGGTGTCAAAAGCACAGTGTTGTGGTATACATGGAATCTCCCTTGGAGGTTATCCATGAGAACTGTCCAGAATCAGTTTTGTGCTGCAGGACAAAAACCCAGGATTCCAAATAGGCATCTCACATCCCAGAGGAACAATATCCATTGGTCTGATGGTCGATTTTCACCTGCACATTGATGGGAGAAGTTGGATTTGGCAGCAACCGAACACCGCCTGTACATCCAAGAACATTGTGGATTCCAAACAACCGAACAGCCTGAATACCCAATTACATTATAAAAACAACCCAACACAGCCTTTACACCCAACAACATTAATCAAAACAACAAAGCACAGCCTTTACATCCAACAACATTATCAAAACAACCCAACACAGCAGTAGGGTGGATATACTGATTCTGGCTCACTTTTCCCCATGTAAATGAATGGGGGATTTTCACAGCGATTCACATTTTTTTTCCCTAAAATTACACCCCTTTTTATCCCAAGGTATATTGTTTGTCTCCCCTTTTAACCTAGGGGCATTCTATTCAAATAACCCAATGTGACAAGATAAAGATTGGTTCAAGTAGCAACGTAGTAATGTGGTTTGTTCAAGGTGATTCTGAAGAGATATCTGAAACCTGTAAGCCGAGGGACACTCATTTTCAAATAAACAATGCATATTGTTTAGCTCACTCATTGAACGTATAAACATTTGTTCATTCTCAAATTCCTTCAATAGTTTAATTTTCTTGCACAATAATCCCCATCTAAAATATTTAAAAACAAAACATTTGAATCTTTATTTTTTCAAGATACCCTTTTGTGGCCATTACGAAATGATATACTCTCTAATGATCTCATCTGACCACCTCCTGAGTTGTATATATTTTTTTGTATAAACCACACCATAAACAAGTTTTTTTTAAATGTTTTCAGTTTGTGCTGTGAAAATGAGGAAGTGTTTTTTTTTCGACACGGTCGTGCTGGTAAAATGAGGAAGTGTTTTTTTTTTCGACACGGTCGTGCTGGTAAAAGAGGAAGTGTTTTTTTTTTCGACATCGTCGTGCTGTGAAAAAAACAGGAACTATTGTGTGATCGAACACCTCGTGTTTATCTATACCAATTCAGAACACGGACAGGCTTTAAAACATAAGTTTAATTAAGTTAAGCTTCAAGTTTAATCAAGCAAGTAATTAAATCAAGTTTAATCAGCATTTAAAGTATGTTTCGAAAATGATTCATACAAGAGAAATAAATCGCCCAATTATTTTCCAAGCGTGTCTCACCAGAAGCGTCATTTCCTGTGGCCACACCTGATGTTCTGGAAATTTCCTCATCGCTGCCTTATAAGTGATTTGCCAGACAAAGTTCTGCCAGACAGGATTTTCATTTTTACAACTGAGGCATCAACGATCGTTTCTCCCAACGAACAAAACAGCTCAACACAAAGCTGGTAAGTTTGTAGATGGTTTTCTCTTTGAACGATGAAGCAAGTGATTATATATTGAATCGTGATAATTCTGATATATATTTTTTTCCTGGCAGGTCCAGGCAGGAAGAAGAGCAGTTTATATATCACGACGAGGTGCATGAAATAATTCTCTTGTAGAGGTCGATCATCTGAGAAGAGAATTGAAAAAACTTAATTGACTCACACGACGTCTTATCAAGCCCTCTGATCTTTACCATCTTGTACCAATGGTAAAAAAAAACTGAGCCATGGACTTGCTCTCTTCCGATGAAGATAACAGTTCACTACAAAGTTGGTACGTTTTGTATGGGTTTAGTTCCTCTTTGAACGATGAAGCAAATGATTATAAATTATTCGTGATAATGCTAAAATATTTTTGTTTTGTGGCAGGTGCCTGGATGACGTGGAATTTACATTTGACGATGAGGTGGATGAGATAAATGCCTTATATTGAAGTCAGTGATTTTAGAAGAGATTGAAAAACATTTGTAATGACTGGTCCGAAGTCTTATCAAGGCCACTGATCTCGAGTGAATTAAACCAACGGTGAGACGTGTGTGTGTGTGTGTGTGGGTGTGTGTGTTTGCGTGTGTGTGTGTGTGTGTGTTGTGTGTGTGTATGTGTGCGTGTGTGTGTGTGTGCGTCGCGTGTGTGGCAGTGTTTGTGTGTGCGTGCATGTGTGTGTGTGTGCGTGTATGTGGTTGTATGTGTGTGTGTTATTATGTGTGTGTGTGTGTGTGTGTGTGTGTATGTGTGTGTGTGTGGTGTGGTGTGTGCGCGCGCACGCGTGTGTGTGCGTGCGTGTGTGTGTGCGTGTGTTTGTGTGTCGTGCGTGTGTTGTGTGTGTGTGCGTGTATATGTGTGTTTGTAGTGTGTGTGTTGTTATGTGTATGTATGTGTGTGTCGTGTGTATGTGTTGGTGTGCGTGTGGTGTGTGTGTGTGTGTGTGTGTGTGTGTGTGTGCGGCGTGTGTGTGCGTGTGTTTGTGTGTGCGTGCGTGTGTGTGTGTGGTGCGTGTATGTGTGTTGTATGTGGTGTGTGTGTATTATGTGTATGTATGTGTGTGTCTGTGTATGTGTGTATGTGTGCGTGTGCGTGCGTGTGTGTGCGGTGTGTGTGTTGTATGTGTGTGTGTGCGCGCAGCGCGTGTGTGTGCGTGCGTGTGTGTGTGCGTGTGTTTGTGTGTGCGTGTGGTGTGTGCGTGTATGTGTTTGTATGTGTGTGTAGTGTGTGTGTGTGGGTATTATGTGTATGTATGTGTGTGTCTGTGTATGTGTGTGTGCGTGCGTGTGCGTGTGTGTGTGTGTGTTGCGCGCACGCGTGTGGTGTGCGTGCGGTGTGTGCGTCGGTGTTTGTGTGTGCGTGCGCGTGTGTGTTGTGTGTGCGTGTATGTGTGTTTGTATGTTGTGTTATGTGTGTGTGTGTGTATTATGTGTATGTATTGTGTGTGTCGTTATGTGTGTGTGCGTGCGTGGTGCGTGTGTGTGTGCGTGTGCGTGTGTGCGTGTCTCTGTCCCTGTCTGTTTGTCCTCTCTGTATCTCTCCCTGTCTGTCTTTGTATCTCTCTCTCTCTCTCTGTTTGTCTCTCTGTCTGTCTTTCTACCTACCTCTCTCTATCTGTCTCTCCATCTATACCCTTGACATATTTTATTTTTTTCAGCTCGATCACACAACATAAGCTGTTGAACCAATCTGATACAAACACATGATTTTCTGAGGTAAATGTTTCTGAATTATTATTTAGTTATTTGTTTATTTAATTCTTTATTAATATCACTCTTTCTTTGGAATGTCGCCTTATGTTGGTTGCATCATTAGTTTGGACGCGGTTATGCCAGTACACCGGAATTCATTTTATTGGCCTCGGAAGGATGACAGGCTGAGAGTCGGCCTCCTGGTGTGTAATTCAGTGGTCAACGAGGCTTGAACTGAGAACCAACACCAGGCTTATTAATATTACCATGTAATTATCTTTATAAACCTAATTATTATCCACTTTCTGTTTCAAAACAGAATATGGTGTCTGAGTTTCGAAATCACAAGACATCTGAAGAAGATTGCTGGGAAAGATAAACATCTCGCAAATGAATATTTAATATTTTCAATATTGATGAATTATATTTGTTTTGTTTACAATACTTGATTTTGAATTATAAAAAAAGAATCAAGACATGAAGGGGGGTAGGTGCGCTCCCCAATGACCCATCACCTCCTCATCCCACCCCTCCCTCCCCGTGTGTGTGTGGGAAGGGTGGGGGTGGGATGAGGGAGGTGGTGGGTCAAAGGTGGGGGCGCACAGGGGGGGAGGGATGAGGGGGGGGAGGAGAGGGGGGGGGGAGGGATGAGGGGGGGGGGAGGGATGAGGGGGGGGGAGGAGATGGGGAGGGGCTTGTGTGGGCGGGGCGTGTGTGGGTGGGCGTGTGTGGGCGGGGCTGTGTGGGCGGGCTGTTGTGGCGGGGCTTGTGGGCGGGGCTTGTGTGGGCGGGGCTTGTGTGGATGAGGTTTGTGTGGAGAGATGGGGATGGTGGATGGGTGGAGCTTGTGTGGATGAGTGAAGAATTTTTTAAATAAATAAACATGTTTGTGTGTGGGAACTAATAACTAATCACTAATTATGTGAAATGATGAATGTGGGTGGAGCTTGTGTAGGGTTTGTTGTATGGAGCTGTGTGCGTTTGTGAGTTGTGGAGCTTGTGGGGTGGGGTTTTTGTGTGAACTTGCGGTGGAGTTTGTGTGGGGTGGGGGTTTGGTGTGGAGCTTGTGTGGGGTGGGGTTTGTATGTGGGGTGATGCTTGTGTGGGGTTGTGGTGGAGTCAAAAAAATTCAATTTATCTTTGTCTTTTGTAATTCTTGTGAATAAATGAACCTAAAATCTTTCCCTTCCAAATCATAATATCTTATAAGTCCAAGGAACGTATCTATTACAGAAACAATTTTAAAAAGTTCGTTAGTCCATCGTTACGAAAACCTTTTTCAAAATGAGATTCACCTGTATATTCTTACGAATCACAACTTTGAACTTAGGTTTCTGACATTAATCTCTTTTTCATATTTTAATTTTGTAAATGTTTCTGATGGTTTCATATTGTTGACGTATGAATCGTGTTATTTACTTATCCACAATATCCTGATATAAAGATAACCATTGTTGTGAACCGTTGTGTGAATTTTTTATACAGTCTCTCCTTTTAAGGTACGATAAACGTAACAACAACCGCGCCTTCCCTTCATTAAGGTACTGTATAAATGTAAATACTGTTATTTTTTAGAATTCATATGTCTTGTTATAAAACTCTTACCCTCATCAAGTCCACAATTTTTTAGGTTTTCTCTTACTTTATTAATATCTGTTGAAAGGCTAAAAAAGAGTATTACCTTTTTGTTTTTTAAAGGGGCAACCCATGCGTATCTACTCGAAATCAATAACGGTTAAAGCATACTTGTACCCTTATCATTATTGAGTTAATCAAATCAGCAGACCAGATATAATCAATCCTTGGAATAAACTTCCTTCTCTGAAACTTTGTGATAATTGGTTTAATGTAATTCACAGCTAATTGCTCTTTCAGTCTTAATGACATCATTAGCCTATACGTTTTTGAATTCCAAGTCCAAGTTTCAATTAGCACTGATCATCTCTTCACGATGAACCTATCAACTTTTCTCTCTCAAGGTTGGATTTTGTATCAGAGACAATTTATACAACATTCTCTCATCGGCTTCATGCTTTTCTTCTAAAGTTGTGGTATTCCCATAATCAATATCGTGCCTCATGCACACTTCATCAACCCATGATAGGTTTACTCCATGGTTTAGGATTGTCTGCCTCATCTAATCTTTATCCAAGTTTGTGCCTGACCACAGAAAGAAACCCTGGTAGATGGTAATTCCCCCCGGTATTCCAGTCGTTGTAAATTACTTCCTGATAAAAACTTTTGTATATCTCCCCGAGTTTGTGTTTGGAGATAATTGATTTTTTTTGAACCACCACGAACATATACTTTTTGTAAACCCTGTTATTTTTACTTTTAATATATGAAATATTTTTAGTATAGTTTCTTTTTTTACATTTGAGACAATAACTCATTTATTTATGAGAAAATTCCTACAGAGTGCAAAACCTTTTTAGTTTCCAACATGCACATTTGAATCTTAATTTTTAAAACATAAAGAATCCTTAGAAATGCTTCACTCTTCCTGCATTTATTTAAGAAAAAAAAAAAATGAAAAACTTGAATTAACATCAATATCCTCTCCCTGAAAACGATGTCAATACTCTTGAAGAAATATTTCAAATAGACTGTCAATTCTTGTTTCCTCCTCGGTGGGTTGAGTATATTTTGTAATACCCAATCTTTTTTGAATCTCACTGGTTTCCATAATTTTGATATTTATTTTGTCTCGCTCTTTCCCTCTCTCCTCTTTCTCTCCTTCTCTCTCTTGTCTTCCCTCTCCTCCTTCTTCTCTCTCTCTCTTCTCCCTCTCCTCCTTCTCTTCTTCTCCCTCTCCTCCCTCCTTTCTCTTCTTCCCTTTCCTTCCTCCTCTCTCTCCTCTCCTCTTCCTCTCTCTCAACTCCTTCCTCGTCCCTTACTATACTTGAAATCGCTTACACGCCCATAAGATATCATACATATATTCATACAGGATTTCTTGTTATTCCTGTATCCAAAAAAATTTTTTTTTACAACAGGAAACCAATAAAATTCTTCTGAATTTCTAAAAGAGCCTTCGTTTTCTTAACTTTAATAATTTTTCATATTAATAACATTCTAATAAATTCTAAAGTTGTCGGTTTATCACATCAGCATAAACCAATCTTTTATGAAAATACATCATTCTTATGTTGTAGAACATATTTATTAAAATACCGAATACCCTTTTCTGGAAGGTATGCTTGGACACAGAAATGATAATTTCTTGAAGCCTTTTGCTGTCATTTATGTATAGAAATATATGTTAGAAATAAATTATGACACGAAACACCTCCCCTCTTCCCATAGTTAAATCATTTGTATTTCCCTACTTATATATATAATCCTGTTTTTTCTGTTTTCATGATATAAACGAGGGCAAAACCATTATTATATTTACCCTTATTAAATTCTTTTATGTTTGTTTACTAATCGTGGCTCACAAAAACTCATTCTCTATACCAAGTGGATAATATTCTTCTTACGAGACTGATTTAAATTGCTCCAGGTCTTCGAGGGTAATTTTAAATGACCAATATACCCTAAATCATTCAATCATACCCCATTGTTCATTCTACTCAATCAAACTCATCGCCCTTCTTTATAAAAATTTATTATTCGAACTGTGAACTGTATGACCTGGAGATAAAATCAACACTTCTGTATCTTTGAATACACAGCCGTTTTATTAAGGATATATATGTGATAAATCGCTTAAATCCCACCAGTCATTCGCGTCAGTCGGGCTTGGATAATTTTAATTTATAAGCATTTTTCATATTAATATTTTGGTTATATATATTAGCTCGTTCAAGCCTGTGCCTTGTGTAATAATTTGATAAATCAATACCAGTTCTGGGATACACCAAAGATAGAACCATCTTTCCCAACAAAGTCATTATATAGATTAAAAATAATGTCATAAAATTTTATTTTTGTTGAGTTGAAATAACACATATAGACATAATTGGACCACAACACTGGAATTTAATTCTTGGACTTGAAATGTTTGATAAACACCATTCTGAAGAATTTATTGACTCAACAGGTGGTGGAAGACCAAAACTATCAAAATAATATGTCTTGATGATTAAAAATACAAACCCATGAGAACCGTTCCATTATTATCTTCTAAGTCATAATAATATTCTTTGTATGTTTAGGCACGTTGTTAATTCACTCTCATACAAAAACCACATATGAATTTTTAATTTCCTACAATATTTGACAAGTTGTAAATTTGATGTTGTATTCTTTCCAAATCTAAAACCACTCATCAATGCTCATTATTATTTAGAAAGATATAATCCATTACCCTTTTAGTTAATTTACAACCTGCTTGTGCGATAGAAGAAAGCATATCTCCAACTAACAATCTCGCTTATCAGGCAGACCTTCAAGTTTTTCAGCAAAATCTACAATTACACCACTTCACTAATTTGTTTCTCCTACTCTTTGTTATGTCTTCCCAATTCTTTTGAGCCGGATTGAGCCTTCCTTCGTTGGCAGTTTCCACCGCTGTTGAAATACCACCCGTCAATGCTCCAACCGCACTTAAACCAGCAAAATAAAGGAATTAGAAATGGGAAAATCCTCCCCCTTCTCTTATTGAATTATTTTTCACATTGGTTTTGTCATTTTAATTAAGTGAGCCAGTACGTCAAGATTTTAACCTGTTCTCTTGTGAGCAAAACCATCAATTCTTACTGCTCCTTTCTCTGATTGTATTAACGTTAACCGTACAAGGCTTTGATTTTTTGAACACAAGATGATAGTTTTATGAAGATGATTGATTAACATATACCCCAGTTGTACTTTGCCACTCATTTATTAACAAAAAATTAGTGAGACTAATCATAACAACCATTATCTATTAACTGTAATTCTGTCTTCTCCAAAGCAAACAATATGCATCAACTCTTCACTCTCTCTCTTTCAATGTATAGGAAGTACCACTCGATTAGACTTTATAGTTCCTTTTGAGCACTCAGGTCAAAGCATAGATTGTATACAAACTTTTAAATGCTGTCATATTCCAAAATAGGTTCTTATTTCCATACTTTCACACACCTGGTAAGACTTGTATGCTTCAGCAAAATCAGTTTTCCCATTAATTCCAATCTATATCGTGGTAAAATGTCCATCTAGAGAAACACGAAGTTGTTTCACCTTAGCATTATCACTCAATGCAATTATCTATCAAGTCGCAGTATCACCATGGCTTTTAAAAATGATCCACAGATATCGTGCTTTCCTTCCAGAACACCAACCACGTGAAGTGGTTTGGTTGAGTTTAACGTGTTGGCATCTTCGTTTTGAGGTATGATACACCGAGTGGTTCTTTGAGTTAAGTCTTCTATTCAAACACTCTCTGTTTAAATTAGGAGTATTTCACTATATACCAACTCATTTCATCAATTACAAATTTATTCTGCTCACCAAAGCACTACCAACACCAAAAGTAATCTATTTCATTATCATTCCTTTGTAGTTGAAATCTAATTTAAGACCATACAGAACTTTATCATGATCACAAAATCCAAATATACCTTTAAGAGGACTGCCATAAACTATCCTGCTTTTGTATCATCATTATACATTCCTTTCCTTGATTATCCAGGGTCTTGTGTTTGTCCTCCCGTTGACATATCAGGAATAAAACGCTTCGACAGCCCCCTTTCCCATTCTATCACAATGAATATAGTGTAAATTTCATCATTTAACAGATACTAGCAGAACATAATCAACCGCTTCAACTCTTGTGTTCCATGTCAAACGAACACTATCAAACATTTTCCAGAAGAAATCATTTACGAGTGGGCGTTTGTTGTTATTCCCAGCCTTAGTGATTAGGTAATTTACACAACAAGAAACTTTCAGATAGATTCAAATAGGTTTGTTGATTATTTATTTCAAAACTTTTTTGTATTTCCGTCTGTACATTTGCTATTTACCTTGAAGTAATCTTCTTTGTTTAGTGAGTTTGAGATATATAATAGTATCTTATCTCAATCATAGATACTATCAATGCTCCATACTTGTATTTATTTAGGAAAAAAATGTAGTTAAAACTTTTGAAACCCTGATTCCAAGTATTCGAATTATTTTCTGTCGTCTCTGGGGAGACAACTGAGTTTTTGCCTTCTTAATTTCTTTTATTGCTTGTAATTTAATGAGATTCCTTTTGGGCATCTTTTATACTCTTTTACACCTGCACAACATTTCCCACAGCAGAAGCAGTTGAACCAATTGGTCTTTATGATATAGTTTGAACCGATTACCTTAGAGTATCAATTATCCCATTCCTCTCGAAATTGATGTCTCGACACCCCTTTGTTCTCATAGGTTTATAGTATCCTTCTATCCAAGATTACATGCCTTCGCCTTGTTAGTATGGGGAAAGGAACATCCCATCCCTGATTATTTTATATTTTTTTTTCCCTAACTTCTTTGTTTTCCTCAACAAGAATCTCAT
>CM068956.1:142443777-142455615 GCA_035128595.1 Eptatretus atami
ATGACCACCCTCATCATTCAGGCAGGCAGGCTGCAGCCTCTTCCCTCTCTTCAGACCTTGAAAAAAATCACAAGCTGGTCAAACAGAAGGAATATGTCTTTCAACCCTGACAAATCTCACACTTATGATATCTCTCTGAAAGGACCATCTGAAAAACCATCTACTTTCTTAATAATCCTCTTGAGGAAGTTCAATCATTCAAACTCTTGGGTCTCACTGTCATCCGTGATCTTTCTTGGGCAAACCACATTTCAAAGTTGGCCTCCAAAGCCAGCCGCCAACTGGGCATCCTCCATTGTACAAAGTCCTTCCTTGGCACACCTGAACTCCCATTCACCGACAAGGCTTTCATCCACAACTTTATGGAGTACTACTCTCCCCTCTGGACTGGCTCCATGAACCAACTTCCACATTCTTTTCAACCTCATGCTTCCCTCCAGATCCTCAAGACAGCTGTTCACAACCATCTCAGATCATGCGAATCCAAAACCATGACGTTTTCTACCCTCATTTACCCCCACCCTCTGCCTCCAAGCTCACCTCCTTCGAAATTTGCAGTTCTTTCCTGATAGTTTGCTTCTGTATCCATCTTGTCCACCCATGCCCAACTTTCCTCCCCACACCCACTGTTTGGCCAAATCTCACTCTATTTTGTCCTTCAACATTGCTGTTGGTGTTTCCCCCCTCTTTCTACTGTTTCTTTTGTTCTGTTGCATCCTCACAGTCAGAACCTTGCAAGGCAAGTGCCAGATGTACCACAACCTGTGTATAATCACAAACATATGAATATCATTGTTGCATTATTACATCACAAATGTATACTGTTATAGGGTCCAACTTGAGAATCAACCAGGGCTGACTTGTATACACAAATTAACATTTTCAATGTTCATGCTGTAAAGGGGCATGCAGGGTATGTATGCATACCAAATAGACATGCACAGTATGCATGCAGTACCAAATGGACATGCACGAGAACAAACACACAAGGTACCAAAGCACGTGCATGGTATCAAAGGCTCACGGTACCACCACACTCAGAAGTATAATGTTTCGAACATTCACTTAGAGTCTGGGAGGTCGGTGATTCAAACCCGTGCCAAGTCATACCAAATACTTCGAAAATGGCACATGCCGCTTCCTTGCTTGAAGTTCAGCAGTTTAAAGGAGAAGAGCACGGAAAACCGCCATAGGTTAGCATCCATGGGAAGGAGGGAATTCCAAAGGAAATGTCCTGCTGAGTGCGATGAGAAAGGTGGCAGCATTGTTGTCACACCGCTCATAACCAGTGTGCCCCAGGAAGTAACACTTCCCCCAAGTTCACCGACAGTGTTTGTCTCCTCTGACTGTCCTGTATTGTCGAGTGTTTTTGTCCATGTCCATGTGTTTGAGATGTGTGTTTGGCAGCTCCATGAAGAGTCTCACAACATGTATGAAAAAAAATAATTAGGGGGGTGGGGGTAAAGGCATGCGTATGGCACAGTGAGGACAACCGGGAAATGGTGAAATTTTTATTCACGTGCGGTGACACGTGCAAATAGCCCCGTGCGGAAACAAAATAGACCCATGCAGTGACAATAGATCCATGCAGTACCAAATAGATCAGGTCAGGTCAGGTATGGAAGCATGCACCGGAGCAACACGTCGCTGTGTCCACTTTCTGCATGTACTCCAGGAGCCTCTGTCTGGCCATCACCCAGTTTTTTTTGCGAAAGTTTGAAAAACATAACGGCGATAGGATAGATGTGTTCGAATACATGAAAAAACATTTCTCATTTTTTTTCAGAATTTTCGGTCATCATCTTGGGGGTCCCACATCGGGTCAAAGTTCAGGCACGCAGCTCCTGGCATTTTTCAGAATAAGCGTTATTTTTCACTGTATAGTGATCAAACTTGTATCTGGTGGTGAAATAATTCTGACAATCGATGTACTGCTCCTTTGGTGATGTTCCAGTGATATAGAGCCAATCAAATTTTCCGGGAAATTTGCCGGAGAAGCGGGAAACTTGGTGATTTTCCCAGAAAAAAAAATAGTAACAATGCCTCGGTTCTGTCAAATTCACGGCTTTATACCAGAATTTATGTGTATTCATATCAAGGTACTCATATAATATAATTAATGATCAAGTTTCAAGCTTTTCCGGAGATTCGGATTCTATTTCCTGTCATTCTCAGTGACTTGTTGCACATTCTGAAAGTGTTCTTCAGACCTCGCTGCACCGAGACAGTCCGTTTCGAGTTTTATTAGACATTCAGCCGCATCATGAGTTACATTGAGTGCTTTGGTTTTAGATTTTGAATCTACATAGGCTGGAAGTGTTGCCCACTCACTCACTTCATCAATACGTTTAGAATGAATCGTCCAGTTCAAGTTCTCGGAACACAAACCAAGAATCAACCGAGACAAAGTCAGATAGGCTAGATGTCAAGTGAATGTCCTTGGGGAAGTGAGGCTTTCCGAAGTCTGTACCAAAGCGCCCAATAGGCAATAGTCCAAGTTCCTTTGTGCAAACTTTTACAGTCCAAACTGTCCAAATCGTCCAAACTTTTACATTCATGATCTGCCACGTGTCAAATTCTCCGGGAAAACACAATTTCCGGGAAAAAATACCATTTTCCGGGAAACTGTGCCAACAAATTACAAGCCAACCGTGTTACAAACATCACCAAAGGAGCAGTACATTGATATGTCAGAATTATTTCACCACCAGACACAAGTTTTGATCACTATACAGTGAAAAATAACTTATTCTGAAAAATGCGCAGGAGCTGCGTGCCTGAACATTGACCCCGATGTGGAACCCCAAGATGATGACCGAAAATTCTGAAAAAAAAAGATTAATGTTTTTTCATGTATTCGAACACATCTATCCTATCGCCGTTATGTTTTTCAAACTTTCGCAAAAAAGGGGGCGTTTGATGCACCATAAGCGTCACCGCTCGGTAATTATTGCAGTCTTAGCGATCACCCTTGCCTTTCCAGAGAGGAAAACAAAGCCCTTCTTCCAGTCAGTTGGGATGATGCCCGTGTTCCAGGCAGAACCAGGATTGCACGGAACGACATGAGCACAGCATTTCTACCAGCCTTGAGAAGTTCAGCATGGATGCCACAGATGCCTGGAGCTTTACCCATTTCAAACGGTTCAACTCAGCCTGTGTTTCCACAAGCAAAGGGAGATCACAGTTGATTGGAGGGTCAGCAATAGGGATGGTAACACCCCTAACATCCAACTCAACAGCCGGTGGATCAGCCTGGTACAGCCGGTCAACGTAACCGGTCCAGCGAGCCTTCACTTCGGACTCCTCTATCAAGAGCCCACAACGCTATGCTCTAACTGCAGTACACCGAGGGATGGGCTTGGAGGAACGCAATGTGTGAATTCCCCTCGAAGCAGGATGAGAATCATTTGACCACAGATGATGCTCCACCCCCTCATAGATTCCTCACACATAGGCCTCCTTGTTCACCCTCAGCACAAGTAATTTTATGCCTCAACAGCTCAGCTCTGCCATTCAACCTGGCCCTGCAACTATGGTCAATGGTATCCAGAGTCCCTTGAGACACAAAATTATTCTTCGCCCGACGGTGAGTTCCAAGACATCCACCGGCAACATCAAGGATGGTGGTCTTGAAAGCACTCCACAACTTTTCAGGATTCCCCAAAGCAACCAGTTCCCCCCAAATCTCCACTCAGCTTGTTCGCAAACTCCTCAGCTACCCTCTCATCCTTGAGCCTGCCAACATCCAGCCAAGGCTAGGATGGTACCATTCTCCTGGATTTAAGCTGCGAATTAAGAGTTGCTACCACAACCCTGTGGTGGGTATTGAGGAACAGAGCACTCCGGTCGACCCCGCAGTTCTGGATCATCCTCCAGCAACCATCAACGAGCACGTGGCCAATCTCCTTTGCCACACTGCCAGCGTTGGAATTCCAAGTCCAGCGATGAGCCTGTGGGTGCTGAAACCATGAACCAGCCACCCTATGTCCATGACTTCTTTGCAAAGTCAAGGAACTTAGTGCTATTCTGGTTCACAGTTCCAGACCCATGGGGACCAACACATGTCTCATAAGCCTCCCTATCAGTTGTAATTGATGCATTGAAATCCCCATTGAATAGAAGGGTATCTTGTTTTGGGGCACTAATCAACCACAGACTCAAGTGTGGCATGGAATGCGTCCTTCACGGTGAGATCACTCGCCTCAATTGGAACGTATACAGAGACCAGGGAAACGACACCCAAGGAGTGACGAATCCTTTGTCTCATAATCTGCTTGTTGAACGGTGTTACCTTAATTATCATTGGAGTCAGCTTATTGGACACAGCTACAGCAACTCCCTGGGCATGGTAACCATCAGAGTGACCAGACTAATAGTAGGTGAAAACAACCACCATGATCTCGCCACTATCTGGTCTCCGATCCTCAGAGAGTGCTGCAATACCGATATTCAAACGCTTGAGCTCAGATGATAACAGAGACAGTTGATCATTCTCTCTTAGGGATAGGACATTCCAGGCACCCACCTGAAGGGACCGCTTCAGGTTAACCCAAGGAGACCGCCGTCTGGTGGACGACACCTCAGCACCACCTCGACACACACAACCACAATCTGACCCGGGAAGGTTACCCTGTGGTTTTCCTATCATCATCAAAGAGTGCGAGTCCCGAAGGCTTTGCCCCCATCCGATCATCCGGTGAACTGCCCTGCGAAGGGAAGCTTCTGCACAGGAGGTACTCCCACGGAGTGGGTTTTCAGATTTCTTTGCGTTTTCATGTTTTGTGGAGTGAAGGGTTTTATGGTGGATAGAGTGCAAATCCTGCCACCAACCTCCTAAAAAGAAAGTGACCCAACTGCAGGAGGACGTCCGCAGACACAGTTGGGCACTAGATATGGATGGCCGTGCCACAAGATCTCTTCCCTCGCAAGAATCCGTGCGGGACCCAATATACCTGTGCGGCAACAACAGACCCGTGCGGCAACAACAGACACGTGCGGCAACCACAGACCTGTGCGGCAACCACAGACCCGTCGGCAACCACAGACCCGTGCGGCAACCACAGACCCGTGCGGCAACCACAGACCGGTGCGGCAACCACAGACCCGCCGCGGCAACCACAGACCGTGCGGCAACCACAACCCGTGCGGCAACCACAGACCCGTGCGGCAACCACAGACCCGTGCCGAAACAACAGACACATGCGGCGACAACAGACTCGTGCGGCGACAACAGACACGTGCGGGACCACAGACCCTTGCGGCGACCACAGAATCGTGCGCGGACCACAGACACGTGCGGAGACCACAGACACGTGCGGAAACAAGAGACCCGTGCGGCAACAACAGACCCGTGCGGAAACAACAGGCACGTGCGGAACCACAGACCGTGCGGAACCACAGACACGTGCGGAACCACAGACACGTGCGAACACAGACACTGGAACCACAGACACGTGCGGAACCACAGACACGTGCGAACCACAGACCACGTGCGAACCACAGACACGTGCGGAACCACAGACACGTGCGGAACCACAGACACGTGCGAACCACAGACAAAAACGTGCGGAACACACAGCCACAGTGGACCACAGCACGTCGGAACCACAGACACGTGCGGAACCACAGACACGTGCCGAACCACAGACACGTGCGGAACCACAGACACGTGGAACCACACACGTGCGAACCACAGACACGTGCGGAACCACAGACACGTGCGGAACCACAGACACGTGCGGAACCAACAGCACGGGAACCACAGACACGTGCGAAACCACAGACACGTGCGGAAACCACAGACACGTGCGGAAACCACAGACACGTGCGGAAACCACAGACACGTGACGAAACCACAGACACGTGCGGAACCACAGACACGTGCGGAACCACAGGACACTACGGAAACTACAGACACGTGCGGAACCACAGACACGGCGCGAAACCGCAGACACGTGCAGAACACAGACTGGGACAACAACCCGTGGCGAACCACAAGACCCGTGCGGCAACAACAGACCCGTGCGGCAACAGACCCGTGTGAAACAACAGGACACGTGACGGAACAACAGACCCGTGCGGAAACCACAGACCCATGCGGCAACAACAGACTCGTGCGACAACAGACCCGTGCGAAACAACAGACACGTGCGGCAAAACAAAGACACGTGCGCAAAACAGACACGTGCGAGACCACAGACCCGTGCGGCGAACCACAGACCCGTGCCAGCAACCACAGACCCGTAGGCCAACAACAGGACCCACGCGGAAAACAGACCCGTGCGAAACAAACAGACACGTCCGGCAACCACAGACACGTGCGGAAACCACAGACCCGGCCAAAACCACAGACCCGGCCGAAACCACAGACCCTTGCGGAAACACAACCCGTGCGGAACCACGCCCGTGCGAACCACAGGCCGTGGGCACCACAAGACCCGATGGAACCACAGACCCTGCGGAAACCACAGACCCTGCGGAACACAGACCCGTGCGGCAACAGACCCGGGCGGCAACAGACCCACGTGCAACAACAAACCCACGCGGCAACAACAGACCCACGCGGCAAACAGACCCACGTGGCAAACAGACCCACGCGCAAAAACAGACCCATGCAGCAACAAGAGACCCATGCGGAAACAAAATAGACCCATGCAGTGACAATAGATACACGGTGAACGAAATAGATCCGTGCGGTAACAAGAGATCCTGCCATAACAATAGCCGCGTGCGGTAAAAAATAGACCCATGTGGAACAATAGATCCATGCTGCAACAAATAGACCCACGCAGTAACGAATAGACCACGCGAGTAACAAATAGACCCATGTGGTAATCAAACAGACACACATGGAAACAATAGAGCCACGCAGTAACAAATAGACCCATGTGGTAACAAATAAACCATGCAGTAACAATAAGATCATATGTGTAACAAATAAACCATGCAGAAGGTCATTCCGTGTCAAATCAGCCAAAAAAATGAAATTCTGCGGTGACCCCTCAGATTTTCCTGAAAAAATCTCAAAGCTACCTTAACATATATGAGGAAAGGTTTGCAGTTATAGCTCAAAATTCCAAGTAGTGTCCGAGATATGGCCCTACAAACACCCTAGGGGTGTTTCAATTCTGGAGTCGCGAGTTGCAGATTTGTATCTCAAGCATTATTGGAGGGCTCTAAATTCCAGTTTTACAAACAGAGTTCTAAAATTCACACAAATGGTGTCTATTAGTGAGGCTTTCAGAATCTGACATCAAAATGTTCTACTTAAAATACTTTTTGAAATAAGTACTCTCAAAAGTAGTGATTTGTACATGCAGTCAAAAAATTTGAGTCAAATTGCTGCCAACAGTCAAGTTTATTCATCATGAAGAATGTTGTTGCCTAGTTTACATAATCTAGTACTGGATCATTTACACAAGAAACTGAAACCTTTTGGAGCAAAATCTGTGGTGCTATAGGTGTCTGAACTTTGCTCCAGACTCAACGACACTGAAATTTACCCCGGTTTTACCCCAAGCGTTCACCATGTTGACAGTTACACAGCTCTTTTAATTTTTTGTCACTTAAAGACACATACATAGGCAAACTGTGGTAGAAAATTCAAGAGTTGTTCTAAATCCCTTTATTTTTTAAAGAATTTTTTTTTTAAAATGCATCAATTTTTTAATGATTCTGCAGGTCCAAAGCTACTTTTTTATATAAATTTTTTACTAACAAACATTGAAAAAATAAAGATATTGTTAAGGAATATGACTTTAGTGGATCTAACAATATATAAATCAGTTTAGTAAAGCTTAAAAGAAGTGTACCAAAATCATTCAAAGTTAGGCATTGAAGCACAATCTATCTTATTTAGCTTTAACCTATACACAGCCCGATAGTAACTGCCAATGCTCATTGTTACATATTATTATATCTGGTCAATTATAAAACTAATCACTGGTTCACTTGTACATTTGTCAAACAATTTGATATAAATTATGAAAAAAAAAGTTGAATCAGATATTGTACCACATTTACAAATGGATAGCGACTTTTGTACAATGTACACTAGTTATAAACAATTAATATAGCAAATGAATATTATAATGTGATTTATTATGATCACATTATGTGTCTAATTTGTAGTTAGATTGGTGGCGGCCTTAAACAAAATATCCTTTTAAAAAAATGTAGTGCCAATTAAGTAACCACATACTTGTTCTGACAAAAAACACAACAATTTGATACATTGTGTGCAACTATGAAGTTTGGCAGCTTCACTCAAAGCACGCCTATCTTTTATTTCTACATTTTAATCGAACATGTTATTTTTAATAGGGCCTTTTTAAAAATAGAAGATTAGAACAACTCTTGAATTTTCTACACAGTTGCTATGAAGTTCTTAAGTGAACAAAAATTAAAAGAGCTGTTAACTGTCAACATGGTGAACACGGGGTAAAACCGAGGTAAATTTCAGTGTCGTTGAGTCTGGAGCAAAGTTCAGAACAATAGCACCTAAGATTTGCTCCAAAAGTTTCAGTTTTCTTGTGTAAATGATCCAGTCACTAGATTATGTAAATCAGGCAACAAAATTATTCATGATGAATAAACTGACTGTGGCAGCAATTTGAAAACTCAAATGTTTTTTGACTGCATGTTACAACAATCACTACTTTGAGAGTAATTATTAAAAAGTATTTTAAGTAGAACATTTTTGATGTCAGATTCTGAAAGCCCACTAATAGACACCATTTGTGTAAATTTAACAACTCTGTTTGTAAAACTCTGGAATTTAGAGCCCTCCAAATATGCTTCAGATACAAATCTGCAACTCACGATGCCAGAATATAACACCCCTAGGTGTTTGGCGGGCCATATCTCGGACACTACTTGGAATTTTGAGCTATAACTTGGCAAACCTTCCTCATATATAGGCGCTGTCACACCTTGACGATTTAGCCAGTTATGCCGACTTATGAAAAATTTGTCTAAAACACTGGCACACGTCGAATACCTTATGGGTAAGTTTTGTATACGTTAAGAGCACGCTGAAAAAACAATGCCATACGTCGTAGTACGCTGGCTTTCATCGTTGTACTTTCGGTTGTCCTCAAATGTTAGCATGCTTGAAATTTTACGACGTATGCCAGCGTATGACTCACACGTTCGCTACGCTGGCCATAAGTTGTAGGCACGTTATGCGATCGTTTGACACATCGACACACGTTACTTGTAAGTTACTCATAAGTCGAAACACGCGTCGAGGTAATGATTAGCGTACCCAAAACTTTTATAAACCTATGAGTAACGTGTTGTGGCACGTTACACGTCATTGCACACACGTCGAGGCCCTTATGCGATCGTTGACACACGTCGAGGCACGTTACTTGTAAGTTACTCATAAGTCGAAACAAAACGTCGAGTAATGCCTAGCGTACCCAAAACTTATTTGTAACCTATGAGTAACTGATTTGAACCTATGTGTACGTACCTCCAACGCATATTGATGTATGTAGAAGTATTTGATTGACGTCTTCCGGACGACCACAGAACTTACTGAACGTGTTTCTTAATTTTACAGATACCGTATAATGGCGTATTGGCAGCGTTTAAAACAACAAAAAACAACAAATAACTTCCGATATTTCGTCACGTGCCGTTACGTCACGTCCGATTGCCTCTTCAGTTTGCTCATGTCTTATTCTTTATCCTCTCTGTGAATATTTTCTGTTTGAGGATATTGTCACGTCGACGTCAAATTAAAAGCAATGTCCGAATATATTTAAAATTCGTGATAGACTAAAAAAAAAACAAAAAAAAACAACAACAACAACAACCAACTTCAGATATTTCGTCACGTGCCTTCACGGAGCCAAGGAGAAAAAAAGAAAATGTGCCTTGATGGAGAAAATATGTTTCGGGTATGCTAAACATTACCTCGACGTGTTTAGACTTATGAGTAACTTACAAGGAACTTGTGTCGACGTGTGCAACGATAGCATATCGTGCCTACAACTTATTCCAGCGTAGCGGAACGTGTGAGCCATACGGCGAGTACGTCGTAAAATTTCAGCATGCTTGAAATTCACGACGTACAGACGTACCACCAAATATGACAGCATACTTCATCGTTTCAGCTCGCTTCTTAACGTATACACAACTTACCCATAACGTATTCGACGTGTGCCAGCTTGGTTCGGCAAATTTTCATAGGTCGGCATACGCTGGCTAAATCGTTCAAGGTGTGACTGCGTGTTGACCTTCAATTTTCAGGCGGTTATGATTTGAATCGGCGTGGTGCGCAGTTTTTAACAGGCTACGCCACGAGTTCGTTTCCGCGATACGTGCAGCGCGCTATGCCTAAGTAAACTATCGTTGGGCATAGGTTGTGAACAGTGTGATAACCATTAGGCAGAAAGCATGTGCCTTAGGGCCAGCCAAAAATTGGGGCCAAAAATTCTTTTCACATTAAAATTTTGTCTTTTTGTATTAAATATTTGTTCTTGAATGAGTTCAACTTTTGTTTGGGTCCATTTCCATGGACCCGATATCTAATTAAATTTTCAGCCATTCTCTAAAATTTCAAAATGTCCTTAGGCCAACCGATGTTAATCCGGCACTGGTTGTGAACCCGACAACAGGTTAAGCATTCGTTGGTATAAGTTATCTATAAGACAACGAAACGTTCTGTGCCGTTACTAATATGTTATGCATACGACCAACACGTTATGAATACGACAAAACTTTTTTAAAAACATCAAAATTTCAGTGTACGCCAACGTTTTACATACATTTATACGTTGCCATTGCTGGCTAAATCGTCAAGGTGTGACACGCGCCTTATGTTAAGGTAGCTTTGAGAATTTTTCAGAAAAACTAGGGGGGTCACAGCACCCCGGCTGAAATGACACAGAATGAGCCAGTAACAAATAGATTTATGTCGTAACAAATCGATCTATGTGGTAACAAATAAACCCATGCGGTAACAAATAGACCCATGCGGTAACAAATAGATCTTTGTGGTAACAAATAGACCCACGCAGTAACGAATAGACAGGTGGTAATAGACCAATGTGGTAAGAAATAGAACCATGCGGTTACAAATAGATCTATGTGGTGATAAATAAACCCACGCAGTAAGGAATAGACCCATGTGGTAACAAATAGACCCACGCAGTAACGAATAGACAGGTGGTAATAGACCCATGTGGTAACAAATAGACCCATGTGGTAACAAATAGACCCATGCAGTAACAAATAGATTTATGTGGTAATAAATAGAGCCATGCAGTAATTAATAGACCCACGCAGTAACGAATAGACCCACGCAGTAACGAATAGACCCACGCAGTAACGAATAGACAGGTGGTAACAAATAGATCTATGTGGTAACAAATAGACCCACACAGTAACGAATAGTCAGGTGGTAATAGACCCATGTGGTAACAAATAGACCCATGCGGTAACAAATATATCTATGTGGTAACAAATAGACCCACACAGTAACGAATAGACCCATGAGGTAACAAATAGACCCATGCGGTAACAATGAGATATATGTGGTAACAAATAAACCCATGTGGTGACAAATAGAACCATGCAGTAACAAATAGATCTATGTGGTAATAAATTGAGGCACGCAGTAACGAGTAGACCCATGCAGTAATGAATAGACAGGTGGTAATAGACGCATGTGGCAACAAATAGACCCATGCGGTAACAAATACATCTATGTGGTAACAAATAGACCCACGCAGTAATGAATATACCCATGAGGTAACAAATAGACCCATGCGGTAACAAGTAGATCTACGTGGTAACAAATAAACCCATGTGGTGACACAAATAGACCCA
>CM068956.1:142515836-142531654 GCA_035128595.1 Eptatretus atami
GAGAGAGATCTTGTCCTGTGGCAAATCTTGATGGCATGGCAAGATCAGAGCATTGTTAAGCTGTGTGGTCTCAAGGTAACCTCAGGTGTTTTTTTCACTCTTCTCAGGCTGAATGACTTCACTCGGATGTTGTTGCGGTGACCGGTCAGCTGTGTGGTGTAGTTTGAGAATAGTGTTGTGGATTTCCGTAACGAGCTTCTTACTGACTGGATCTGTAGACATGGCCCGGCAAATGGTCTCCAATGCAAGTTACAGGGACCGCACGCAACGGTCTCCGATCCACAATATCTGGTAACAATGAACGTACCTGGAAGGCTCAGACATTCGATCTAGGTTGAGTAATTTTTGTAGCGGTCTTCAGTGGATTTGGATATTCTGAATACTTTCCATTGGCAGCTTCGAGAAGAATGATTCTCTGGATTCTGGAGTCGTCGCTGCGATTTTTTCTCAAATCTTGTGTCCAGTCTTGATTCCAGAATGTCAAGGACTTCAATAGAACCTCCACAGAAGTACTCTTGTAGGCAGAGGAGGAGTTGTGTGCTGTGTGTCGTCATCATTCTCCTCTTGGTGGAGCTGTCGCCTGAGGTAGTATGGTCTTATTATAAGGCCCTCCGAATTCCTCTATGACAATGCGATCGTAGAAGTTGTAAACTCCTCGTTTCCCTTTTTAGTCAAGGTGCGTAACAAGGAGATGGCCTCATTGCCTGAACCGAATGTGTCCTGCCCTTGAGTAATATCGTGAGCACCTGTTCTTCTGGCCCGAGAGAAAGACGTGATATGCTAGCTTACACGCCGAAGAATGCACATGAAACCTCTTCATTAACGGCAGCCTTGGCCACTTGGAAGTAACTGGCAATATCTGGCACCAGTTAAAAAAAATCCCAATGATCCCTCCTATACTTGATCAAAGGAAGACCAAGGGAAGGAAACTGAAGAAGTTAAAGAGCAAAATGGAGTCATCAGTTGGATAGGATTCCGTTTTCAGGCCGCTCATGCCACATCCTCAAAACTCATACCAGGTGCAGCCAAGTGAGCCTTGAGAAACTTTCGCAATAATTCACTTCTCCTCAGAGGCAGATGGATGACGACAAGAGAGGAATAGAGAGATGATAGCTGTCGTTCAACGGTACCTCACAACAAATATATGAACCTGTTCTTTTTTTGCCAAGGAATCATGAGCTGGCTTCATCCGCAAATATTGGATCCAGCCCTGTTTCCTTCACTTCAGCCAGGGACTGATCAATAAGAACAGCAAGACGCATCTTCGTTCTCATCAGCTCGTTAAAATCTCGGGTTGACATGTATTTTCTGACTGATCCAATTGCCGCATTCCGGAATGTCGTCTCCCTCTAGCAATAATTGGCTGGAACAAATTGTGTTTCAGCATCGTCGTGACCTCTAATGGGATGGTCCTGCCTGCTTGGGAAAATACTGTATGCAATGAATCTGGCATACGAGCTCCTTTTGATGTCTTCGCTGGTCTTCCCTCAATGCTTTAATTAGCTTCCATTTATCCAGTCCTTCGAAAGCTTTCAGCTTCAGAACTGTTGCTGTTGTTACATGACTCTGACCGTGTTCCTTCAATTGTGATGCTCGCTTTCTTTCCAGCTTTCTTCCAGTTTCCAATTTGTGTGAAGATATTTTCGTGCATTTTTATTAAATAAAGAATTTGATGTTCTTCTGCTGCTGTACAAAGTAAAACAGTTATTCTATAATCTCACACAAAGTCAGCCACAGGTGTTTCTCTAACGTACTCGGTTTGGACACTTCTGCTCCGATGTCTGTATTGTCACCTGTTCTCTGGACAATCGCCTTGTCCTCGGCTCGATGTGGTGCATCACCTTGATAGCATATTTCGTAGCATGTTTGCTCGTCTTGCGAGGCGATTCATACCCCACATGTGATGTCCCACCTGAGGCCAAAGGAGAACATGACATTTGGGCCTTACCCTTCGTTGGAACAAAACACCACCTCAGGCCTTCTCCTCCATCTCTTGTTCTCCTGTCTCTGCCTCAGCCTTCTCTTCTGTCTCTCGTTCTCCTGTCCCACCTCAAGCCTTCTCTTATTTCTCATTCTCCGATCCAAGTTGTTGATATAAATCATGAATAGTAATGGTCCGAGTACTGATCCTTGAGGTACTCCAAACTTACATCCTCGCAGGCAAGACATCTCCCCCCTCACAGCCACTCTTTTCTTCCTATCACAAAGCCAGTATCACCAAGAAGACTCAGCAATATGATTGCCAATTTATGTGTCCAATTTATGTCGTCAGGTGTCTAACACAAAGGGCATGACTCTGTCTTCTCATGTGAACGGTGTTCACGTCTCAAAATCGTTTGTTGCTATCAATTGTTGGGGTATGATAAAGATGAAATGATAAAAGTTACCCCCGTGCAGGAGTGACGGTCATCTCTGCAAGAAAATATATAGCCTCCTGAAGGTAGGGCAGTTTTTGCAAAATTGAAGTCACGTGACGCGAAAACGAAAAGCGAATATCGAAAATCCGGCCCGATCAAAATTTAGATATTGTCCATAGATTCATATGCACATCAACAATTCAAGATCGCTTGAGAAATGGCGGAGGAGATAGAATTTGAAAATCGTCATTTTCACAACGGACGGACGGATCGAAGGACATCTAACACCCATATTCATTAGGTCATGCTCGAAGAGATGACCTAAAAATGGGGATGATAAATTCTTCATTCTTCCACTTTCTCTACCGAGACTGCATGTTTACATACATGGCTGGTTGAAAAGTGTGTGTGTGTGTGGGGGGGAGACATTGTATTTGGCATGCCCACTTTTGAAAGTTGGGGGGGGGGAATAGACCTCCTGCCCCTCCCCACTTCCTACACACCATAAAAAAATATGCAAATACATAAGAGAGAGGTAGTGGGGTGTTAATGAGGGTGGAAAAAGACCCAAAGTTGGGATGGAGGATGCCCTGGGATGGTGGTGTACTGGAGAATACCCTTAATCCTGGAGGAAGGAGTGGGATTGAGGAGACCAAGAAAGAAAGTTTCACAAGTGGATAAGAGAGGACCAACAGTGAGAAAACAGTGAACCTGGATTTGGACTTGCACAAGGAGGGGATCGCTGGAAGATTTTTGTGACCAGGACTGGGGAGGGACACCAAAGGACTAAACATCAGAGGAGGAAGACCTGAGAAGAGGTAGTGCAGACAAATTGAAGCCACGATCTGTCTTGTACGAGCCTCATTGTTGGGTTCCGGTTGTGTGGAAGACCTTTTTTTCTTTCTTTTTACAAGATATCGAAGATAGGAATGAAGATGATGACTTGAATGACTAAGGAGTGATGTTTACACGGTGATGGAATGGACGGGTCCAGCACACACAATGAAGGACAGAGAAATGGGGAAGGAATGAACACTCAACAGCATACTTATGAATGTAAAGATAGACAAGGGAACCGGGGGTTCAGCAGACAAGGAATGTATAAGCAGACAGAAAAAGAAACCGACAAACATGATAGAGGTGGAGAAATTCACTCTGAATGCAGGAGAGAAACATAGGGGCAATACCCCTGGTGCTCTCCTGGTAGTGGCTGATAAGATAGTCAGGCAACCACTGGTAGGCATGGATCACCCCAAAAATGTTTAATGGAGAAGAAAGTAAATACCTGTGGATGTGTTTTTTTAAATGTCGTGAACAACTTTGGTACATCACGGGTGATGAAGGTTGCGGTCAAATTTCAATCAGATTGCATGTGTATGTTTCTGAGAAAGAAAGCAAATACCTATTTTGGGGGCAAACCCCCCACGTAGAATCCCTTGACCCCAAATTTTTTAATGTCGTGAACAACTTTGGTACATCATGAGTGATGAAGCAGTGGTCAAGTTTCATCGGAATTGTTTGTGTATTTCAGAGAAGAAAACAAATAAATATATTGGGCGAGGGGGGGGGGGGCAACCCCCAATAGAACACCCTTAAACCCTGAGTTTTTAATGGTGTGAATTATCTTTATACGAGAACTATTTGGGTACATTATATAGAATAACTAAACTTACGAAAGTTCAGGGGGGTATGTACGGAATAGCCTCCTTACAACACACAAAAATCGTGGGAAGTCGCATCATGATTCAATAGGAGGGAATCGGGACGTGACGTAATGATGTAAGACGTGACGTAATATGCGAGTCTGAAACAATGAGAACCGCCCAATTCAAATGTCAATTGGGGGGGGGGGAGAAAAAACAAAAACTTTTATTATAATAAAGCATTTTTTTCAATAAAATTGACATGCTCAATTAGCAACAAAAAAACGTTATTTTGATACTCATGCCCTCTCCGTCCCACCACTCCAGGCGGGGTGTACTAAACGACGTCTGGAGAGTTTTTGTTTTATTTTATTATCATTTTTTCAATTCCCCCTCCAGGCCCAGCAGTTGGAACTGCTGCTTTGATTTCAATTCCTCGTTAAAGCATCGTGGCAGTCGGTGCTGTGATTCTGGGATATTAAATTGCATGGACTTGCAATGCTATCAAGACGTTTCATCTGAATTGTCCGACAGTTTTTCACATGTTTGGTGAACCCACTGGTTCAACGGCCTGTGTGGTTGTTGTTTCTGGCACGCGGTTTGAATTTTTTTTTTTTTTTTTTGCACGTACAGCCACGCACGGTACAGGCAAGCACATACCGGCCCGCACTAGTCTATCTATAATTCCAGCAATTCTCTGTGTGTGTCTGCTGCGAGCCCGCTGTTTCTCGACAACCACTGGTCCGATCTCATTGAAACTTGCCAGGTATATTTGCTGGGGCCCTGTGGACGTGCCTTTTCAAGGTTTATATCAATTGGACAAGTGTTCCCAAGTTATGGCCATTTATTTACCAAACCAATGACAGGACACGGTGCTATGACATCACGATTGACGTCACAATTCTTCTTTTTTTTTTGGCACGGATCACAATTGACGTCAATTCTTCTTCTTCTTCGTTGATATGACGTCACAATTGAGCTGGGGACCTGAGTGTGTGCCTTTTGAAGATTTGATATCGTTCTTTCTCATCCGTTTCAAGCTGTTCCCAAGTGTTTCCAAAGTTATGGCCATTTATGATACGGTTGGTCGCGATCAAATTGAAACAATGCCCACCCAATCCAGTCGTCGTTACGAGAGCGAAGGAACGAAGCTGCGCGGCATGCATGTTGCAATGGAATCGGATGAAGCACCACGAGCTGCTCACTTGACATCTACGCACGTGACAAGGCATCGTGCAGCGGCAACGGATGAAGCACGAGCTGCTCGCTTGACACGCGACGCTACGCATGTGACAAGGCGCCGTGCAGCTGAAACGGATGAAGCACGAGCTGCTCGCTTGACACGCGACGCTACGCGTGTGACAAGGAGCCGTGCAGCTGAAACGGATGAAGCACGAGCTGCTCGCTTGCAGACAACACTGGACACGAGAAGCCGCCGTGCAGCTGAATGGATGAAGCACGAGCTGCTCGCTTGACACCGACGCTACGCGCGTGCCAAGGCGCCGTGCAGCTGAAACGGATGAAGCAGAGCTGCTCGCTTGACACAACCGACGCTAACGCGCGTGACAAGCGCCGTGCAGCTGAAACGGATTGAAGCACGAGCTGCTCGCTTGACACGTGACGCTACGTGCGTGACAAGGCGTCGTGCATGCAAGGCGTCGTGCATGCAAGGCGTCGCGTGACAAGCGCCGTCGCGTGACAAGGCGTCGCGTGACAAGGCGTCGTGCACGTCATGCATGATGGGTGTACGTGCATGCACTACAAAAGCAAACTACAAAATCTGTGATGGTGTATGGGCATGCACTAAAAAGCAAACTACAAATCTGTGATGGGTGTTCGGGATTACGGACATACGGGCACGCACATATGCACGCACGTACGGGCCTGCACTGAGTATATAAATATATCAAGATCTGGATCTCAGGAAAATCGAATCAATTTGGCCCTGTCACACACCAACCTGTTCAAGTTTTGTCGCGATTCCGGCATTAACTTTTGTGATATCCTGCTCAGAGACACAAATTGAGGGGTGAAAAACTCAACCGCGTCCACCTTCGGTGGCAAATTATAAACAATGTTGTGCACAATTGCAAAAAAATACGAGTGATAATTAATAAAAAGACAGTCCCAGAAACTTGTGAAATATTTATACAGGGTAAACTCTGTATGCACTTCACCATATCGCTCAACATGTGCCAAACTTTCCTCCACTGCAGGAAATGGCCCGGATACAAGGGAAACTAGAAGATCACTCGGTAGAGTCCATACTCCAACATGCAATACCTGATCCTCGGCCCAATACTTTTTGAAGATATCGTGCTATATATCTTTTTGGTCCAATCTCTCAATGGTGAAGAATCACTTAAAAAATTATCGTAGTCGGATCTGGATCAGGATCTTCACCAAAATCTAAACAGTTCGTCCGTGTCACCACCAAACCTGTCCACAAAAGTTCATCCGGATCATCCACAACTTTTTGAGACCATCCTGTGCACAGACAGAACAAACAAACAGACAGAAATGGGTGAAAACAGACCACCCGTTCACCTTCACTGGCGGAGGTAATAATAAAGGCTGCAGTCTCCATACACCTGTTTCAAGCAGGACGGCCGGCTATTTTTTGTACATGACCAAAAATATCGTATTTTACCGTTTTTCCAACTGTAATTCAATTAACTGACTACGACAAAGTAGTGTGTTGTAACACTTCTCCTGATATTGTAATGTAATTAATACTCCAAAGAAGTGTGTGAAAACACTTTTCCTGATTATTATAATTTAATTAAACTACTACAAAGAAAGTGTGTTGGAACACTTCTCTGATATTGTAGATATTAATTAACTACTACAAAGTAGTGTGTTGAAACACTTCTCCCGATTATTATGAATTTAATTAACTACTACAAAGAAGTGTGTTGAAACACTTCTCCCATTATTGTAATTTATTTAACTACTACAAAGAAGTGTGTTGGAACACCTTCTCCGATAATTGTAATTTATTTCATACTACAAAGTAGTGCTGAAACACTTCTCCGATTATTGTAATTTATTTAACTACTTCAAAGAAGTGTGTTGGAACGCTTCTCCTGATTATTGTAATTTAATTAACTACTACAAAGAAGGTGTGTTGGAACACTCTCCTGATTTATTGTAATTTATTTAACTCCTACAAAGAAGTGTGTTGAAACACTTCTCCCGATTATTGTAATTTAATTAATTACGACAAAGAAGTGTGTTGGAACACATCTCCTGATTATTGTAATTTAAATTAACTACACAAAGAAGTGTGTTGGAACACTTCTCCTGATTATTGTAATTTTTTAACTACTTCAAAGAAGTGTGTTGGAACACTTCTCCTGATTATTGTATTTAATTAACTACGACAAAAGAGTGTGTTGGACACTTCTCCTGATTATTGTAATTTAATTAACTACGACAAAGAAGTGTGTTGAAACACTTCTCCCGATTATTGTAATTTATTTAACTACTTCAAAGAAGTGTGTTGGAACACATCTCCCGATTATTGTATTTAATTAACTACTACAAAGTAGTGTGTTGAAACACTTCCCTGATTATTCTAATTTATTACACTACTACAAAGTAGTGTGTTGAAACATTTCTCCGCGATTATTGTAATTTTTATTTAACTACTCAAAAGAGTGTGTTGGAACACTTCTCCTGATTATTGTAGATTTAATTACTACTACAAAGAAGTGTGTTGGAACACTTCTCCCGATTATTTAATTTAATAACTACTACAAAGAAGTGTGTTGAACATTTCCCGATTATTGTAATTTATTTAACTACTACAAAGAAGTGTGTTGGAACACTTCTCCCGATATTGTAATTTATTTAACCATACAAAGAAGTGTGTTGGAACACTTCTCCTGATTATTGTAATTTATTTAACTAACTACGAAAGTGGAGTGAAACACTTCCCGATTACGTAATTTATTTTAACTACTTCAAGAAGTGTGTTGAAAGCACGTCTCCTGATTATTGTCAATTTAATTAAAACTACTACAAAGAAGGTGTGGTTGAGACACTCTGCCTGATTATTGTAATTTATTTAACTACTTCAAAGAAGTGGTGTTGAAACACATTCTCCTGATTTTGTAATTTAAATTAACTACTTCAAAGAAGTGTGTTGGGAACACTTCTCCTGATTATTGTAATTTAATTAACTACTACAAAGAAGTGTGTTGGGAACACTCTGATTATTGAATTTATTTAACTACTACAAAGTACTGTGTTGAACACTTCTCCTGATTATTGTAACTTATTTAACTACTACAAAGTAGTGTGTTGAAATACACTTCTCCGCATATTGTAATTAATTTAACTACTACAAAGAAGTGTGTTGAAACACTTCTCCCGATTATTGTAATTTATTTAACTACTACAAGAAGTGTGTTGGAACACTTCTCCTGATTATTGTAATTTAATTACTACTACAAAGTAGTGTGTTGAAACACTTCTCCGATTTGTAATTTAATTAACTACTAACAAAGAAGTGTGTTGGACACTTCTCCTGATTATTGTAATTTAATTACTACAAAGAAGTGTGTTGAAACACCTTATCCCGATTATTGTAATTTAATTAACTACTACAAAGAAGTGTGTTGGAACACTTCTCCCGATTATTTAATTTATAATTAACTACTACAAAGTAGTGTGTTGAAACACTTCTCCCGATTATTGTAATTTAATTAACTACTACAAAGAAGTGTGTTGGAACACTTCTCCGCGATTATTGTTAATTTAATTAACTACTCAAAGATGTTTGAAACACTTATCCGATTATTGTAATTTATAATTAAGCTTCATGCTACTAAAGAAGTTTGTGTGAGAACACTTCTCTCGATTATTGTAATTTAATTAACTACTACAAAGTAGTGTGTTGTAACACTTCTACTGTATTATTGTAATTTAAAACCCTATCTACAAAAGAAGTGTGTTGGAACACTTCTCCTGATTATTGTAATTTATTATACTACTACAAGAGTGTGTTTGTAACACTAAGTCTCTCTAATTATTGTAATTAATTAACTACGCTACAAAGAAGTGTGTTGGAACATTCTTCTCCTGATTATTGTAATTTATTAACTACTACAAAAGAGTGTGTTGAAAACACTTCTCCCAGATTATTGTAATTTATGTTAACTACTTCACAAAAGTTTGTGTTGGACACACATTCTCCTGATTATTGTAAATTTAATTAACTACTACAAAGAAGTGTGTTGAAACACTTCTCCGATTATGTAATTATTAACTACTACAAGAGTGTGTTGAAAACTTCTCCCGATTATTGTAATTTATTTAAAACTACACAAAGAAGTGTGTTGGAACACTTCTCCTGATTATTGTATTTAATAACTACTACAAAGAGTGTGTTGAAACACTTCTCCGATTACTTGTAATTTAATATAACTACTTCAAAAGAAAAGTGTGTTGGAACACTTCCTCCTGATTATTGTTAATTTAATTAACTACACAAAGAAGTGTGTGGAACACTTCTCCTGATTATTGTAATTTAATTAAACCTACTACAAAGAAGTGTGTTGAAACACTTCTGCCCGATTATTGTAATTTATTTAAACTACTTCAAAGAGTGTGTTGACAACACTTCTCCGATATTTAATTTATTTAACTACTACAAAGAAGTGTTTGAAACTTCCTCTCACTGATTATTTAATTTAATTAACTACTACAAATAGTGTGTTGAAACACTTCTCCCGATTATTGTAATTTATTTAACTACTTCAAAGAAGTGTGTTGAACACTTCTCCTGATTATTGTATTTAATTAACTACTACAAAGAAGTGTTTGAACACTTCTCCCATTATTGTAATTTAATTAACTACACAAAGAAGTGTGTTGAAACTTCTCATCGATATATGTAATTTATTTAACTACTACAAAGAGTGTGTTGAAACACTTCTCCCGATTATTGTAATTTATTTAACACTACAAATGAGTGTGTTGGAACACTTCTCCTGATTATTGTAATTTATTTAACTCTACAAAAAGTAGTGTGTTGAAACACTTCTCCCGATTATTGTAATTTATTTAACTACTACAAAGAAGTGTGTTGGAACACTTCTCCTGATTATTGTAATTTAATTAACTACTACAAAGAGTGTGTTGAACACTTCTCCTGATTATTGTAATTTATTAACTACTACAAAGAAGTGTGTGAAACTTCTCCTGATTATTGTAATTTAATTAACTACTCAAAGATAGTGTTTGAAGCACTTCTCCGATTATTGTAATTTAATTAACTACTACATAAGAAGTGTGTTGAACACTTTCTCGATTATTGTAATTTTATTTAAACTACTAAATAGTATGTGTTGAAACACTTCTCCGATTATTGTAATTATTTAACTACTACAAAGTAGTGTGTTGAAACCTTCTCCCGATTATTGTAATTTATAACTACTACAAAGAAGTGTGTTGAAACACTTCTCCCGATTATTGTAATTTATTTAATACTACAAAGAGTGTGTTGGAACACTTCTCCTGATTATTGTAATTTAAATTAACTACTACAAAGTAGTGTGTTGAACACTTCTCCCGATTATTTGTAATTAAATTAACTACTACAAAGAAGTGTGTTGGAACACTTCTCCTGATTATTGTAATTTAATTAACTACTACAAGTAGTGTGTTGAACACTTCTCCCGATTATTGTAATTTATTTAACTACTACAAAGAAGTGTGTTGAACACTTCTCCGATTATTGTAATTTAATTAACTACCAAAAGTAGTGTGTTGTAACACTTCTCTCGATTATTGTAATTTATTAACTACTACAAAGAAGTGTTTTGAAACACTTCTCCCGATTATTGTAATTTAATTAACTTACTACAACAGATAGTGTGTTGAACACTTCTCCTGATTATTGTATTTATTAACTACTACAAAGAAGTGTGTTGAAACACTTCTCTCCGATTATTGTAATTTAATTAACTACTACAAAGTTAGTGTGTGTTGGAACACTTCTCCCGATTATTGTAATTTAATTAACTACTACAAAGTAGTGTGTTGTAACACTTCTCCCGATTATTGTAATTTAACTATTACAAAGAAGTGTGTTGGAACACTTCTCCTGATTATTGTAATTTAATTAACTACTACAAAGTAGTGTGTTGACAACACTTCTCCTGCATTATTGCTTAATTAATTTAACTACTACAAAGAAGTGTGTTGAACACTTCTCCTGATATTGTAATTTAATTAACTACTACAAAAGTGTGTTGAACACTTTCCCGATTATTGTAATTTATTAACTACTACAAAGAAGTGTGTTGGAACACTTCTCCGATTATTGTAATTAATTAACTACTACAAAGTAGTGTTTGTAACACTTCTCCCGTTATTGTAATATTTAAACATACAAAGAAGTGTGTTGGAACACTTCTCCTGATTATTGTAATTTAATTACTACTACAAAGTAGTGTGTTGTAACACTTCTCCCTAATTATTTAATTTAATTAACTACTACAAAGAGTGTTCTGGAACACTTCTCCTGATTATTGTAATTTAATTAACTACTACAAAGTAGTGTGTTGTAACACTTCTCCCGATTATTGTAATTTATTTAACTACTACAAAGAAGTGTGTTGTAACACTTCTGATTATTGTAATTTAATTAACTACGACAAAGAAGTGTGTTGGAACACTTCTCCTGATTATTGTAATTTATTTAACTACTACAAAGTAGTGTGTTGAAACACTTCTCCCAATTATTGTAATTTAATTAACTACTACAAAGTAGTGTGTTGTAACACTTCTCCTGATTATTGTAATTTAATTAACTACTACAAAGAAGTGTGTTGTAACACTTCTCCTGATTATTGTAATATTAGGTTGCAGATGTATTTTTTTTTTTAATCAAAATCTGATCTCAAACTGGGGAGTTTGCTGGGTTCACAGGACATCGGTATATTATGCTTCTTCTGATTGAATCACTTGACTGATTGACTGTGATCGGGGTTGTGGACCCGCTGTTTGGAGAGATTCTGGGCTGAAAGGATCGAAACCTCGATGATAAAAGGTGCCCGGTTGATGATCCGGGCAGTTCGGAAATCAGTAAGTTGTTTTTAAGTTAAAGTGATAACTTAAAAGAAAATAACTTTTGTAAGTACTTACCACTACATCGTGTTTCTGTGTGTTTTTGCACTGTATGTACAGTAAATGTGGACATGTGGGGTTTTATACATGTGTTTGTATGTGTTGTGGTTGTTGTTATATATATATAATATATATATGTAATATATTATATATATAATATTGTATATATATATATATATATATATATATATATATATATACAGGGTGACCCAAAAAAATATACAACTTTTCATCTGCAAAGGATGGTCATAACATATATTTTTAAAAAAAGATATATGGCTGGGTAGAAAGCTGAAAGGTTGAAGTTATGTACCAATGTCAATTGACACCCAAAAATTAAATTTTGGTATAGAATCGTCGTTTTCTTTTAGACCACATGTTCGACGTGGCTCCACTTGTCCGATCACTGCCTGCAAACGCGTTGTCATGTTCTCCATCACTTTGGAAACGTTTCCTGAGGAATGTTCTGGATTTCTCGGTGGATGTTTCCTTCAGCTGATCAAGAGTCTGAGGCCTAGGTTTCCATTATTCCTGTCCTTGAGATACCCCCACAAGAAGAAGTCTGGAGGAGTAAGGTCAGGGGAATACGGTGCCACTCAACGTCTTCGTAGAGGGAGATAAAGCGGCCCTCAAAATGTTGGTTGAGAAAACGCCTTGTTTCCTGGCTGTATGGGCGGTGCCCCATCCTGCTGGAACCACTGGGTTCTCATCTGATCAGGTTGTTTCTCCTACGGGCCTGAGTACATAGCTCAGGCAGATAGAATTCCTGAATCATTTCGCGATAGTTCCTCTGTTTACCGTGCAAGTGTGTCCCTGGTCATCTTCAAAGAAGTATGGACAATTATCCCATACCACCCAACCGCCACCCACATGGTGACTTTGGAACAGATCAAGCACCAGTTCATGTGATGCATTACCAGGATTTTCAGTTCCCCAGTACCGAAAGTTTTGCTTGTTTACCTCCCAGACAAGTGAGCATGGCATGCGTCCATCATGTGAAGTTTTTTGAGGAAGTCTGCATCTTCCCCAACTTTCCTGAGAACAAATGCAAAGTCTAGTCGTTTGCGTTTCTGTTGATCATAAGCACCGTTTCCGTTTGAATTTTGTATGGAAAGGCATGAATGTCTTGGCGAAGAGATCCTCTGAACGGTGCTCTTATGAATGTTTGTCTCGGCAGAAAGTCGTCGAATCAATTTTTTTGGACTCTGAACGACCGCCTGTCTCACCATTTCCACATTTTCTTCACTACGACCTGTCCTCTTCCGACCACTGTGACCCTTGTGAAGTCACAGACGGTTCCCACATTTGGTAAACTTTGCGATGGTGCACTTATTGTCTTAAAGTTTGGTGCATGGCGCAAAGTGGATACCGAAATGTCTCGAGTAAAGACGTTGCACCTGTATGACACCTTCGTCTTGGTGCCAAAGTTCAACAATTTTGTCCGTTGTTGACGGTCAGTCTTGGCATTTTTCTGTGCTTGCTTTTGGTATCAAGATAAACTTCAGGGTCTCTGCAACAAGAATGAAGCATTAGTGACCAAATTACTGCTTTTTTCGGTCAAACGAGAGCATTTTAAAAGTGTATATTTTTTTGGGCCACATATATATGTGTGTGTGTGTGTGTGTGTGTGTGTGTGTGGTGTGGTGTTGTGTGTGTGTGTGTGTGTGTGGTGTGTGGTGTGTGTGTTTGTGTGTTATGTGTTATATATGTGTGTGGCGGTTAATATATATATATATATATATATATATGTTACGAATTCGGCCCGCCCGCGTGCGATCGCCGCGTAACTCATAGCAGCCGCGTCGCCCACCGGACAGACAAATCAGTCGTGACCCTCCTGGAACTACCGCCAGGAGCAGTCACGGGTGGGGGTTTACCTCACCACAACCCAGTCCGCATTCTACCCGCGCGAATAGGGTGAATCGCGAATGTCGATATACCTAAGTACCGCGCGGGTAGCGTACCAGAGTTGTACCACGCCGCAGGTCGACTCCGGACACGAACCGCTTAAGCGGCTCGTTCCGTGCTGCAGGGATAACCGAGCGGAGTTATCCGACCTCGAGGACAGATTATTTATTGGGTGTCTCACACCCATACCAATCCCTTACTGATGCAAGATGGAACTTCAAACAAGAAAGGACGCAACGAAACGGAAACATTGACAAGCACACATTTATTTCACCCAGACAAGCACGTATTTACAGCCATTACAAAATGCACCTATACAGTCAAAGCAGAAACACAACGCAGAGTTACAACCGAATAAAGCAATGTACAAGCACTTATCAGGTTTACTTAAAAGACTGGCGCCACACACACATTACACAAAAGCAAAAAAAGCCACCCTCAAGGCAAGGGGGCAGACAGGTCCGTGACCAATGTACGTGGGACCTGGGTGAGCGGCCAGGTCCACGAGACGAAGGGTCTTACCCGCGCCCTCGTGGGCGATGCGGGTAGCGCCAATGTCGCGTAACGGCCTGACTCCGTGCCCCTGGTGGCGGTGAGCTCTTTCGGCTTGCGTGCGCAGGCAGTGTTGTTCGGTCGCACCACGGTTGGGTGGGGAACGGACGGGGTTACCGGCGCTATCTCAGCGCGGATGGGGGGAATTGTTGATGCTCGGGGTGGGAGAGAGGGAATGGCGGACGCTCCGTCCGCTAGCGGGCCTTCGGGACGCACCGACTCCGGCAACTCTCGCCCAGCCTTCTTCCGCGTCCCTGCTTCACTCCGCGACTCGTCCCTCGACCTCAACTCGAGCTCCGTCCCCTTCGCCGTCGATCCCGCAAAACACGACTCAGAGTCCACGACTTCGACACGACCCACAACGACAACTCGACGACAACCTCCGCTTCACTCGACCAGAGCGAGTCCCTTGTGCTCGCGTCTTTATAGACCGGAGGAGAGCGTGTATGTAATTCGCGGATCAAACGCGCTTGGAGCGGGCCACGCCACCCGATCGTTCAGCCATGGTCGGCAAAAAGGGGCGTGAGCCTCTTCTTGATCCGAATTTCCTCCTAAAAGGATCCACATGCATCGCTTGGGGCGGGCCACACCGCCCGACGCTCGCCATTGGCGGAGGAAAAAGGGGCGTGAACCTCCTGATCCGATTTCTCTCCCGTAAAGGCATCCATTTGTACTCGCGGCTCGACGCGTCGGCAACAATCACCGAACGGGCCCTGGACAGCACGACGTTCGGTGTTGACAGGTGGTGTGGTTGATGGTTGTGGAAGGAGAAAGGCGAAGGTGGTGGGGTTTGCTGTGGTGTTGGTTGGTTGCGGCTCGTTTGAGATGGGGGGAGCGATGTGCGGGGTGGAGTTGTGGAGGTGAAAGGAGTGGCGGTGGTGTCAGTGTGTTGTTGGGATTGGTTGTTGGGGGGTATTGGTCCAAAATAACGATAGAAAAGAAAATGGCTAACTCAAAGCGTCGCAGCCCGGATGAATCACACATTCCCTCTAAACAACGGGTGTGGACTAACTACACTGAATTATCGATATATTCAACCTGAGGACCTTTCTGTGTATGTGCAAATCTTCCCACCGAGCCGAACACTACCCCCTCCCCTTTTTACAGACTCGTCCCGAGTCGTCGAATTTTCGTGTGCCATCATGTGTAGTTCTTACATCATGCCATCATACGTCTTACCTTCGGATCCCTGAGTGCGACATTCATGGTATTCGTGTCCCCA
>CM068956.1:142568305-142579413 GCA_035128595.1 Eptatretus atami
CCGACTTACGACCAAATTGACTTACGACTGGTCGGTCGTAACCGATCGCGGTCGGAAGTCGCCGACTTACTATATATATATACATACATTAATATATGTGCACATACATCAATTTGCAAATTATATATTTTATATACATACACCGAGCCAAAACATTATGACCACTGACAGGTGAAGTGAATAACATTGATCGTCTTGTTGCAATGACACCTGTCAAGGGGTTGGATATATTAGGCAGCAAGTGAACAGTCAGTTCTTGAAGTTGATGTGTTGGTGCAGGAAAATGGGCAGGAGTAAACACCTGAGCGACTTTGACAAGGGCCAAATTGTTATGGCAGACGACTGGGTCAGAGCATCTCTGAAACGGCAAGGCTTGTGGGGTGCTCCCGGTCAGCAGTGGTGAGTACCTACCGACAGTGGTCCGAGGAGGACAAACCCAACGGCGGCAACAGGGTGTTGGGCGCCCAAGGCTCATCGATGCACAAGGGCAACGAAGGCTATCCTGTCTGGTCCAAACCGACAGAAGGTCTACTGTGGCACAAGTCACAGAAAACTTTAATGGTGGTCACGGGAGGAATGTGTCACAATCCACAGTGCATCGCACCCTGCTTTGTATGGGGCTGCGTTGCCACAGACCGGTCAGAGTGCCCATGATGACCCCTGTCCACCGTCAAAAGCGCCTACAATGGGCACGCGAGCGTCAGAACTGGACCATGGAGCAGTGGAAGGTGGTCGCCTGGTCCGATGAGTTCTGTTTTCTTTTAGATCACATGGATGGCCATGTAAGTGTGCGCCGTTTACCTGGGGAAGTGATGGCACCAGGAAGCACTGTGGGAAGACGACAAGCCAGTGGAGGAAGTGTGATGCTCTGGGCAATGTTCTGCTGAGAAACCCTGGGTCAGGCCATTCATGTGGACATCAATTTGACACGTGTCACCAACATAAACATCGTTGCAGACCAGGTGCACCCCTTCATGGCAATTGTATTCCCTGATGGCAGTGGCCTCTTTCGGCAGGATAATGCGCCCTGCCACACTGCACACATTGTTTGGGAATGGTTTGAGGAACATGATGAAGTGTTCACGGTGTTGCCCTGGCCTCCAAATTCTCCAGATCTCAATCCGATTGAGCATCTGTAGGATGTGCTGGACCGACAAGTCCGATCCACGGCAGCTCCACCTCGCAACTTACAGGACTTGAAGGATCAGCTGCAAATGTTTTGGTGCCAGATACCACAGGACACCTTCAGGGGTCTTGTATAGTCCATGCCTCGGCGGCACACGGAGGACCAACAGCATATTAGGCAGGTGGTCATAATGTTTTGGCTCATCAGTGTACATACATACATACATACATACATACATACATATATACACATCCACACATCTATGCGAAATTCCCATGCTATGCACGGGAGGAAGCCCAAAAGAAAACAGACAATGCAGAAACAGCGAATGCTAAACCATGAACCGATACATTCCATGTTCCTGTGATGCCTTCAGTTGAACGTCAGGCATGGACATTGTCAGGCATTTGTGAAGCACTTGGTCAAAAAACAAACAAACAAACAAAAACAAAAAAACACTTACTGAAATTTTTCCCCAAAAGAAGTAAGGTGGGTAACATTTCAATGATGTCAATGGTGAAACTGTAAATACCGAATCCACGTTTGTCACAGGTGGACCCTCACACCCTTTCTTCATTCTAATTTTAACTCAATCTCTATAATTTTATTCCAAACGGCATCATTCCAATCACAAATTAATACTATACCAGTAATTTAACAAAATACGATATTACAAACACTTGTGAGGTATACAACGATAACGCCATTCTGACGTTACATCCGGATTGGGAGCATCTTCATACGGATTTATCCAACTGCTAAAAAAAAGTGTTCATTTGTCCAATTCGGACATTTCTTAACCTTCCAGGCGTCTCCAGGTGCATCGTGTTTATACGACCGATCAGCGACCTCCAACTGCTTTCCAAGCCCGCTGTTCCTTGTCAGCCGTTTTGTCAGAGTGCTTGCTTGAGTGCTACCAGTCGGCCATCTTGAACCAGATCGCAAAATAAAGTTAGGCGCAAGAGTGTGCCATTGTGAACTGTGCTTTTACCAAGTTTGAACAAAATTGGACCATGCAAGTCAAAGAAATGGTTGGGGACACATTTAAGAAACAAAATGGCTATACATATCTTAGCGATATATTATTTCGTGCAATGCTCGACATGCTTCAATGTTTTGCGGAACTTCCACAACTTTAACTTTTAGGATGCTTTTATCATTCCCATCTATAATAAAAAGGGTAACACTCAGGAACAAGGATGGTGGTCGTGGTGATGGTAGTAGTAAAAACTTCCTTAATGTTTTCAATCTCATTGATTCCTTCCAGAGGTTCAAGACAGCTGTTCACCACCATCTCAGGTCACCCCCATCCACAACCATGATCTATTCTACCCCCATGAACCCTCCACAAGCCCACTCTTTTCAGAGGCTCCAGTATTTCCTTCCACTTCTGTGAATGAAAGTTTTTTTTTCATATACAAAGTCGAGGCCAGTGGAAGAGCGAGAACACTGAATGAATCAGTAAACAAAAGGACAAAAGGAAGAATAGAAAGAGAAGGGGGAAAACACCAACAGCAGGGTTGAAGAACAAAATAGAGGGAGACTTGGACAAATAAGGGATGTGGGGAAGAATGATGGGTCGAGGAAGGCGCATGGGGTGGACAAGATCGACACAGAAGCAAACTCTCAGGAAGGAAAAAACTGGAAATTTGGAAGGAGATTGGGCTTGGGGGAATGGGGGGTTCTGAAATGGTGGTGAACAGTTGTCTTGAAGACCTGGAGGGAAGAATGAGATTGAAGAGGAGGAGGAAATTGGTTTTATAGGCAGGGGAAAAAAAAAACAACTAATGAGTGGAGGTGATTCTGGATTTTGGTCATTTCAACAGAACGGGGTTGATGGTGTACCATGTGAACCCTGCAGAAACCTGGGGGAGGGGGACTAAGCACAGAAAGAGCAGAGGGTGCAAGACCAGACAAGATGTGGTAGAAGACAGAGACCACACACCTGTCTGTGAGTGGTGAAGTGATAGGCCCATAGACTCAGCTTCATCGTGGGCGATTCCAATAATCTTGAAGTCCTTGGTTCCTATGGTGTCGCCGTCAAGCTGAGAAATGTGTGTGGCAGTGGAGCCAGCCCAGAGGAGAGAGCAGTACTCCATCAAGCTGTGCAGATGAAAGCTTGCGGCTGTATCCATCCTTGTTCACCCAGTGTCCAACCCTTGCTTTCTAAGTTCATGCAGTCCACCATTACTATGTGCTCAGGAAAATCCGCAGCTATGGATCCCACTCAGGGGACGAGTGCATGACATTGCAAGGCACAGGTATTGGGAAGTGATAATAGAGATGATGGTTGGAGACATCTGAAACACAAAAATCAATGTGAACAGTGCCGAGGTTTTTTTTCAATAATCAAGAGACGAGCTTTATTAAAGTTCTCTTTTAATAAAGTTTAAATAAATCTATTAATAGATATGCAGAGAAGCATGTACGGCCCAATCCTTTTTCAAACTTTAAACACAAACAATAAAACTTTCAGTATTTAATCATGTTCGTTCATCAATTTGCTTTTACGTTGCGATTACTTAAGCAAGCAATGAAAATCATCCCAACAGTGTGAAGATTTAGTTATATGCATTTTATTATGCATATGTCCGTCCAAAATGATTTTGAAAATTACAAAGTATGTAATTTTGATAAAAATCAGATACGAGTATGATAGTTACAAAAACATATGCGCGACTGCTACACAAAAGGAGCCACTTTTTTACCTGCAAAAATGGCGAGACTTTTAAAGGTTTAAAAACACTTTTAGAAATCCCAAACAATCCGTTTGTTTGTTTGATTTATCTTCTCAAAACACAGCCACCAGATCCACAACATTTGCAGGACAAACACTCAAGTAGGAATTATTTACAAATGGCATATATTACACTGTAAAAGAAAATTGCATGCAAAGGACTTTGCCTCATTATTATGATGATCGTGATTATTATTGGCAATGGTTAAAGTAACTGGGAGCGAAGAAAAATAACGACTCAGTGTGATGCCACAGGTGATTATGGAAAAGCACAAAGACAGGCAAACACTACAGAAGGTATTACTGAAATGCAACAACGTGGAATAATAAGGTATAAAGCAAATGTATAAACTATTAGATGCTTTGCTCATTTATCGAGTACGTGTTAAAGCTAAAATAGCATATAATCAAACTTGAACCTTTCAACCCAAACTGCATAAAAGAACATTATCTGCTGGATTACCAAGGTTTAAATTAGCATTTTTGGTTGAATAACTAAATGTACAAAACGAGACCCAAGATCGAAAGTAAATTTAGCATGGAGTACACAGATGCAAATGGATCAATCTCCCCGAATAATAATAATAATAATAATAATAATGAAAACGATAATAAAAATAAACCATGATTATGCCTTGATTGCCGTGGAACCTCAGTGACGATTATAAAAAACAAAGGACGACGAGATAGAGCCACTAAACAAGGCGATCTGGTATTTGTGCTTTACAACATTGTCGAGTTATCATTTTGAGGTTCCTGTTCTCTCAATTTTAATAAAATCAGCATATGTACAGGCCTTTGTTAAATGTCACCCGGAATCGAAGAGCGTACGGTCCGTGGAACATGCAGGCAACACCCCGAGCACAGAGTGATGATGGAGCCGTAACAGGAGAAAGAGTAAACCTGCATCATTCATCGTTACAATCCACATTAAACTAATCATCAAAAATGCTCAAATGACTCCGATGAGAATAAATTGTTTAAATGAACTCACCCGGCCTACTACAAAATATCGGAATTCGTATCTAAACAAAATAAGTGTTGCATCATCTTTGAAGAAATTGGGTAAAATATAGAATTTTTTTTTAAAACAAAACAAATAAAGTTTTTCGCTTCGTACTGCTCATGGATGAGTGTGCGGTATTCCTGGGCATAATGAAAGCCATGAATGTGGCATGAGGGTTGCATGAATCCACAGTCAAGGTCGAATGGAGGTGGGGGAATTGTGCAGTGCAGGGAGGGAGGGATGAGGGAGCGGTTCCAGAAACATGACAAACCAATCCATGGACATGTAAAAACAATGCTTTCGGTGGTCACTCTGTGGCCGCCTAAAAGGAGACAGACGAGTGAACCGGTGCCAGTCCAAGAGTTAAAACAGCCACAGTCCAAATGGGAAACTTATTGTTGGGGATTAGCGGCTCATAACAACTGTTTTTTGAGCCAAGACAATCACGACGCATAAGGCGAGGTGAAGCAGGGAAGTGCACACCTACCGGAGAGAGGAATTGCATTCCTCCAAAGCACGACACCTGCTTGGGAAACAGGAAATGTCACGTCCTCCGCACGCTGTGTCGGATCGGATGGCTACACGACGCCTGCTCCAGGAGCGTTATCCAACTCCTGCTTAAAATGGCTCAAGGTCACCATGCCGGCTGCGGCCAAAATGTCACCGTCGGACGTGGACGTGGCTTCGACCAGAGATTCCGTAGGTGCGACAAGGACCTGGGCTGTGGTGGAACCTTGCACCACGACGCTGCCGGAGGCAGACACCGCACTCTTCTTGCCCAGATGTGTGCGAATGTGCTTGGACAGATGATCACTGCGCATGAAACGCTTGGAACAATGTGGGCAAGGAAACTTTTTCTCTCCTGCAGACAACACACGACATGAACGTAAATTGTAATATGGGGGAAGGGAAAACTGCATACTTAAAACAAAAATGTCAGAAGGTGAGGCGCCACGTTACAGTGGAATGTTATTATACAATCAACCTTTTTAGGCAGGCCCTCTTGTGTTTTTTATGTGCAGGACAAAACCAACATATTACAGCTCTTTGCATCACATTTTAATTGCGATAAAAATAACATTCAAACACTTTTCCACTCAATCACAGAAAAATAAATAAAACCTATCACAGACCTGGTTTTCAATTGTATGGGTGCCTACCGGCCGATCCGAGACGACGTGAAACAGGACACACCACATGCCTTCTTCCACCTTTATTTCTGGTTTGCCATCGTGTGTATTGTCGATTATTCATCATTTTGGACAAATCACGAGTCAAATTAAGGCGAATGTTAAGTGTAAACAAGAATGGCACTTGTTAGACCACATGATCTTCCCTTGCGTGCCGATTTTGAATTAAAAAGAAAAAATTCCATCTTTAACTGAACATGCTACTATTATGGTCCACTGCTATAATGGCCCATGTAGCTGCACCATCCATGCACCCTCATATGTCATGTACAGTGCCATTATCGGTGGCTTTATTGATTAACTATCAAGATATTTAATGACCACTTTTGTGCAAATTAAGGTGAAATTGCATCAATGAAGATAAATATTGCGACGGTGATGAGAACCGAGACCCCCAAGGAAATGGCATACAATATATAGCGGTTCCCGAATTAGTTATTACTTGTTTCAGATAGGGTCCTTTCCTCGTGTCTGATAGGTTACAAAGAGAATATGTGTTGTGAGCGATTAGGAAGGCTTTCCCCCATTCTTCCCCATTTTCTTCCCTGTACACAAACTCCTCCTCACAGAACCGAGCACACACTGCTCGCAGCCGAATGTGCATATGCAGGAAAAAGCCTATTTCAATCTACACACCACAACCAAACTGACAACTCAACCACAGTAGCTTTCTTCACCCCAATTCTCCCACCACGCCAGCAACAACCACCCTGCCTGCTTCAAATACAGACTGGACTTTTATCTTCATTCAAGCTCGCCTTTCCAGCCTTCTACCACAATTCACCTTGCCTCATTCAACAACAATGCTCCAACTCCATAACCACATCAACCGCCTTGAGCTCACCTCAACCCGCCACCTTCCTGCACCTCAGAACCATCATCTCGCCTCACCCACGGACACCTTCAGCTCAGGATCGGGCTCAAGCCCAGCTCCGTTATAAGTGGAGCCTTTTGCACCCAGGCACAAGTGTGCACTTGCTGTTCCTTCACGTTCTTCCAAAAGCGGTGATCGCACTACCATCCAGCAAGCCATCTGCGCCTTTCCCGGGCGTTCGAGAGACAGATGGGGATCACTGCATGTCAGCACCATGTTAAGTCGAGAGCTAACCTGCGTGGTCAGAGGGCAACTGATGGCGGATCTAGCACAGCAACTTCGCGAGTGGGATGACATCACCCAAGACGTGTGCATGTGTATCGGCACATTCTTGGAGGAAAGAGGGTGGCGCGTGAACTTTACTCACCCCAAACTCCACCCCCGACCCTGGCCACGTCCTTAAGTATCAGCGTTGGTCACAGGGGAAGGCAGTTCCATGTGCACAATAATCAGGTAAAGTTCAAGAGAATCCTCTGGAGAGAGAGCTGGTGGTGGTTGGAACAGAGCACTGAGAAAGCAGACCAAGCGCGACGCTGTTTGGGTGAAGTAATGAGCGAAAGGCGAAATCAGCAATAACAAATGATAGGTAATTCTCACACGTTCTCTCTTTTCGATCTCGTCTACTGTGGATGCACAAGGGCAATCAGGGAGGGTAAAGCCCAAAGAACCATTCTTTAAAGAGCGACCACTGACTCGCACCCTGGTTTTATCACTCTGCACTGAAACTGCATCTCACTCACACCTCCTTAACACGCACACAGACATGCCCCTATTTCTTCATGACCTCCAAACTTACCTTCCCTGTACTTTTGACAAGCACGTGCCCGCATGTACGTGCCGGGTAAGCCTGAGGTCGCCAACACCTCAGCTTTTCTGTTATCTTCTTGCTATTCTACCATTCCGTAGAATGATCCTGATGGTGCCTGTTATGTTAGTGTAAGTAAGATTGTGTAAGCAAGATAGCATCGGTATAATTCTGCTCTTTGTCCCTTTACTGAATAAATATATCATTGTAAGTCTTATGCCGCACCACACGAATACTGTATGTCCCTTCTGTACGTACTGTATATCCCCTGTGAATTCACTGTGCCAGATGCTTTTCCTCATGCTCCTCCATGAATAAACCAATGGTAATTGAGTTCAACCAGCTCGTAGCGTCCTTTCCTCCATTGGTCAGCACAATTCACATGTTTATTAGCCAGGAAGTTTTACCCCACCTACAACATTAGCCGGTCCGTACTTGGCAGCTCCGCTCAGCTGCACCTGATTAAATAAGAAAAGACAAGTATGTATTGAGGGTGTGAACCCACCTTGATATTTATAATCCACTGGAAAGGTAGCGTGCGTAGTTGCGAGAACCCTGCCACATATGGTGGTATCAATTGGCATTCGTGATTGACTAGCAACACACCGAGTTATCCGCTGCTGGTGGCCTCATGGATGGGTGTTCAGGAGGAATCAGAGCACTTCCCCTCATGGCGAACCTCGAGTCCATAACATTTGGTGTCAGAGCGAAATTCGGACCTAGGGGGCGAATATCGCACTCCAAAATTGTGAAGGAGCAGTAAGGGTAAAAAAAAAATATATTTAATTACTTTTGCAGACGATGGAAGACCAAGACAAGCAGGTACAGGTGGGCTTGGATAGTTAAGAGGAAATGGATGAGAAACGCATGGTCCAGGAGAGCAATGTAGAGGAAGAGGGAGCAGTCGGGAGCGCAATGGAGGTGCTCAACACGGATAATGTCCCCCAACCCTATGCCAATCCCCCTGAAGATGTGGTGCCCAAAGGGTTCCCACCGCAGGACAGCAGGTCGGCATCGCTGTTGCAGTCTAAAATGAGCCATATGATGCTGATGTTTTGTCAAATGTTGAGTGCCAATATGGAGAGGCTCAGTGATGACATGAAGGTGGGGCAGGAAAAAAATGACGAGGGAGAGAAGGCACTGGCTGGCTGATAGGTTGGGCAAGGACATGAAGGCCATGGACGATAAAATGAGTGCCGGGCAGCAAAGGCTGGAAGCAGGGCTGGTGGAGGCTAAGGCTGACAAAAATACATTGGACAAAGGCAGAAAGGCTGATATGAAGGCAACAAGCACAAGGATAAAGGCTGCGTGTACGGGCCCTGGCAAAGGCAGTGCATTGGAAGGCGAGGAGCTGGGAATAAGAAAGAACACAGTATGCGTGCAGGATGCACAGTGCGTGATGTTGGCTGGTCAGGTCAGGGGTAAAAGTAGATGGAACACTGGGAGCAGGGCCATCATGGGCTTAGGGAGGGACAGAGCTATGGTAGATAGTTAAAGCAAAGCCCAAATGTAAGGGAGATCGCAATTTATTAATCGGGCCTGTGCAGAAAAATTAATTTATAACAGAGACAAAATAAGAAATAAAAAGCAAGGGAAGAGAGGAGATTGGAAGACGTGCGGAGATAAATTTGTGCCGAGTGTGTGTGACCCCTCAGGTGAGCACATCCGTGCAGCGGGAGCTGGCGGTGTGTTCCGATCAGTTGGTGGAGCCAGCATTTGCCGAGAACAGGTACCTGGATGCACCGCTCAATGGTGCAAATGGGGAACACAGGGTGTCTTATGAAACTCTCCATTGGGGTGTGTACGTGTCTGTGGGCGAGGAAGCACGTGTGCAGTGTGAAAATCCTGCTGGCGCACTGTCCGAACTCACACCGGAGGCACGTGTCGGGGTTGTGGAAAGGGCATGGTAGCCTTGTGAGCCACATGATTTGAGCAGACATGCCGCATCATCGAAACTGCCCGGCACATGATGTCTGACATGGGTGAGGTGGACGACGAACTGCTATTTTCACTGGTGGAAGCAGCACAAACATGTGTGACAAAGTCGACCCACCGTTCGGCAAGGCATGCACCTCAGTGCACGTTGAGTCGCCGGTGCAGGAGATCAAAGCCACATGCTCCGTGCATTCCGGAACGAGTGCATGCACATGTGAGTGTGAGAGAATGGGAGTAGTGCTGGAGCGAGAGGGTGCTATCAGGAAGGATCGTGAGGAGGTCGAAGGAATGCATATGGAGGAGCCATTAGTAGAGAAGACTGTTTTGGTGTAAATTTAAAACGGCTTCCCCATAATGTTATTAGTTTGAACCCGGTTAGGGGTGAGCCGACTGGAGGAGGGGAGCAAATGGCACTGCATCTGGGGGCATGCATGCCTGCGGTTCTTTGTAGCAGTAGATGACGTTATTCCCCTCCAAGCTTCCCTCTCACGTTTCTCAAAATCTACGCCCTCACCATTCTCACTCAACTCTCCCCACTCACCCCTCTCCTTCCTTTCACCCTCCTCACTCATCCTTCTCAAAGTTGCCCCCCCTCTCACATCCACAAAGCTGCCTCCTTCCTCTGCCCTCTCTCCTCCATCTCATCACTCGACCATCTCAAATCCTCAACTGCCTTCTGCCCCCTCTCTTTTTACTCCCCAATGTACCTCAACCAGCACCACAGAGCCTTTTCTCCTCCTCATCCAGCCCCCTCCCCAAGCTATTCTGCAATCCCGCACACTCTTTCAACAACTCTCCTTACCTCCCCCATTCTCCAACCCTCCCCCTCCCCTCCCATCCCCTGCAAAAAAAGCCTCCTCCCCTCCCTGTTCATTAACAGTGTGGACCTCAAATATCCAGGGCCTTTGCTCAAACATAACAGATCTTTCCATACAGGTTGCCACTGACAAACCAGACATAATCTGCCTCACAGAAACTTTCCTCCCTCAAAACATCTCTGACTCCCTGGTTACTCCCTCCTCCGGTATGACAGACCTGAGCCTCGTCCTGGTGGAGGAGTTGCTCTCTTCATCAGAGACTCTATTCCTCACTCTCCATGCACTGCCCGCACTGCCCCATACCCACAGGAATACCTCTGGCTACAGCTTCCCCTCTACTCCAACCTCATGTTAATATGTGTGCTGTACCGTCCACCAAACAGTGAAGACTTCACTTACACCTCACTATCCGAAAACATGGACCAACTTCTATCCTTTCATCCCAACTATCTCTTCCTCATATGTGGTGACTTCAATTGTCATCATGCCAGTTGGGTGGGTGTGGGTACCTCTCTCACCTGCCATGGCACTTCAGCAAAAGACTTGTGTGACTCATTAGGACTGAATCAATCGGTAAACTTCCCGACCCGGATCTCAACCAATGGTACTCCATCTCT
>CM068956.1:142599189-142612349 GCA_035128595.1 Eptatretus atami
TATATATGTATATGTATTATGTATATGTATATGTATATGTATATGTATATGTATATGATATATGTATATGTTATGTATATGTAGTATGTCTATTGTTACGGTTGTGGAAATTCACAGAAAACCAGTTCAGGTACCCGAAGATCAGTTATGTCGATAGTGTGTGTCCAGAGAGATTTTCCCACCGATGTCTAACGGATTTTTATTTGGGTAACCGGGCTGTGCATCTTTGAGTTAGCCGTTATTCTGTTCTATCTTGTATTTCAAACAAAACAGCATCTCAACCACCACCGCCATCCCCACCACACTGCAACCATGCCACCTCCACCACCACAACAGCATCCACGCAACCACACCACCTTCTCCACAACTGCCAATATCCCCACAAACAACGGCATTCTCGACGAAAGAAAACGAAAGCAACGGTTAAAACACAAGGTGCTCCGAAGAGAGAAATCCCGATCACGCCTAGGATTCCCTCCCCCCCCCCCCCCCCCCCCACGCGCCGGGAAGGAGGAGGGGCGGATCGAGTCTGGGTAAAGTTCAAAGGTGAAGTAAAGGAGGGCACTGATTTGGGGTGGAAAAAGCCCCCACGCGGCCCTCCCCTTGGGGCCGAGCGCCCGGAGCGATAAAAGGGGTGGTTGGAGCGCCGAGAGGCATAGGGAGGTGGAGAGACGCCGACACTGCGTTGAGAAGGCAGAGAGTGGTTGGAGAGATTGCCGACACTGCATTGAGAAGGCAGAGAGAGGCGGGAGAGCGCCGACACTGCGTTGAGAAGGCAGTAGGAGGTGGGAGAGACGCCGACAATGCGTTGAGAAGGCAGTTCTGGGGAGGAGTCGAGCTGGCAGTTGAGGTTGCGAGTTACCGCACCACTGGTGCGCATAGGAAAAAAAGAGAAAAGCAAGCCTCGCCACTACGAGTATACAGGATTCCCTGGGCAAGGGGTGGAAGACCCCCTTGCTTTTGGGCACAGGAACAGCACGAGTAGGGGGAAAGGTTAGTTTAGTTAGACCGGCTTCATAGGGCAGGGATAAGTCCTCATGGAGCCCGTGTGGAATGGATTAGTTAGAGGGATTTTAGTTTAGATTTAGGATGGAAACTGATTTTTTGGAAGACAAGGACAGACATTGCTTGTGTAGGGGGACGTAGCTTAGCTACATCAAGTAAATGGAAGGTGCTATATTGTAAGGGATGACGAGGCACGAGTTAGATGAGGGATTCCAGTAGAGACGAATGGCAGTGTTCAGCGATGTGAGAGAAGAATTGAGAAACAAACACAATGAGTGAGTGAGGGCCAGCGGGCCTGTGTGTATGGAGTGAATGTGTATGCATGGTGCGATGAGTGATTGGGGGAGGAGTGATTCCCACCCAAGGGACCCCGGGATCACATAAAGTCAGATAGTGGTGGGTTAGTAATTTACAAAATGGAGGTCGTTTTGCTGTTGGTGCGAATGTAGGCTCGAAAACCCGTTTGGAGGGGTGCAGAGTCCTGTTGACGGGCTGGGAGCGTGGCTGCGAACGGTGAGTATCGCTTCGTGGGTACCCCGGGCACCAGGCTAGTCGGCCGTGGTAGGCCAAGGGTCCAAGAGGGGCGGGATAGCGTAGTGGGCACGGGTGGGCCCGCATGATGCGGGGCCGTAGCGTAGCCACGTGGGCAGTGTCGTGGGCACGGGCACCCGGGGAAAGGGGCCCGTGCGCCAGCTGCCAAGTGAGCATCGAGGGGGAGTAGCCAGGGAGGGCACTCCCCAAATTTTAGGGAGCTGGTAGGCTCGGAGACAGTCGCAGGGCCCGGGGGTGCATAGTTGGAGAATCGGCAGAGGGTAGTTCCTGCCAAGGAGCCACGCGGCCCAGCCATGAGAGCGTGCGAGGCACGAGGGAAAATTTGAGGGCAAGGCCCAAATTTGAAAGGACACCAACACAGGCGACGGGAATCTTGGTTGGTAGAACCAATAGTTTAGGCGACAGGCGCTTTTGGAAAGCCCCGGGGTAGTTAAAAAGTTATAAATGGTAGGATAAGATAGAGAAGTGTACCCCTCCAACCACCATCCTTCGCTCGTGTGGGCCGCTGGACTCACCGTGGGTAAAAAAAGATCCTGAGATCGGAGGAGGCCATTCTGAGGCTTAATTGGGCCTCAAACAGGATGCTACTCTCCTTATTCCCTCCAGGAAGGGAACATAGGGGTTGGAGTAGGCTTAGGATGACTATAGGTTAGCCGGACAGAGACAATAATGGGGTTAGGGAGACGATTTATAAAGGAATAATAAAATAAAATAATAAATAAAAATAAGATGGGGCTAAATTGATTTTTTGCAAACTAAGGAGTGGGTATGGACAGAGACAGGCAAAGGCGATTAGTTGGGAGGGAGACAGTAGGGTAGGTCCGAAGCCCGCTTCAGACCGGTCGGCACACCGCACTCCCTCCACAACGAGAAAGGGCGGCCAGCTTTGATATGCCAGCCTGTTTTTGCTGTGGCTGCCTGTTCCGGCCTTGCCTTGCCAAGCCTTGCTCTGCCTGCCTCTGCCTTGACCCCATGCCTGCTAGCCCTTGGTTGAATTTACCCCATTCCACATCCATTACCATGTGCGCCAGGATCATCGCGCAAGTTGCGCGGGATGCCCTGCAAGCAGCCCGCCGGCCATTGTGTTTGCTTGCGTCAGTTCCATCCACTGTTTTGCAAAGACTGCCCTGCAGGCAGCTACATCACGGGGACTGCATTGAGCAGCTGTGCACCGTGTTTTGCATCCATCCATCCATCTGCAACGGGGACTGCATTGATGCAGCCCGTGCACCATTCATTTTTGTGTTTGCTTGCGTCGGTGCCCATTCAGTGTTCTGCAGGGACTGCCCTGCAAGCAGCCGCACACGGGAGCTGCATTGGTGCGCCCGTGCACCGTTTGTGTTCATACCTGCATTTGTTTCATTGTTTCATGAGCCAGAGACTGCATTTGGGCAGCCTGGCTCCCTGCTTCAAGAATGGCCTGTGGGATGGCAAATGGCATGCCGGGTTTGGGGTGAGTTGCCTCCAGCAGCTGAAGACATGAAAAAGTTCAGTGACAGACAGCGGGGCCTTTTGAACAGGCCGAAGACATCCAACCTTCAGCTGTGGAGCGCTCATCCTGAATACTGACTAACTTTGCCATGCCCTTTTTCCCACAGAGTCCATCCGTCCTGGGACCAAGTTTAATGTTAAATGTATAAGGGATAGTTAAGGTAGATTGGTAAATGAGTTTGCTCCCCCTGCATGTTTGTCATAGCGCCGGCAATTTTAGTTAAGTCGTCGTGTATGAGTGAGTTTGTTTAGGTAGTTACTCAGCCCGTAGGTTATTTTACTTTTGGGACATGGATACACCAAATGTCACACTCAGGGATCCGGAGTAAATCGTACTAGGGGAAACTTACACATGAAGGCACACGAAAATTTGACGACTCAGGACGAGTCTGTAAAAAGGGAGGGGTAGTGTTACGGTTGTGGAAATATACAGAACACCATTCAGGTACCCCGAAGATCAGTTATGTCGATAAGTGTGTGTCCAGAGAGATTTCCCCACCGATGTCTAATGGGAATTTATTTTGTCTGTAACCCAGGCGGTGCATCTTTGAGTTAGCTGTTATTCTGTTCTATCTTGTATTTAAACAAACGCTTCTCAACCACCATGCCATCCCCACCACAGCGCCAACCACACTGCAACCATGCCACCTCCACCACCACAACAGCATCTCAGCAACCACACCACCTTCTCCACAACCGCCAATATCCCCACAAAAATGGCATCTCGACAAATAAAGAATATAACATCAGAGATTGGAATCCCCCGCCATTGAATGGAAAAAGTTCATACATATTCCAGATAATGAGGGACGTGAATTGGAAACAAGACATATTTGTCATCATCTCGAAAAAGTTCCCCAGGGGTGAGCAATGTAGAAACCAAAAATGAATTGAAATCAGATAAGCGGTTTTCCATTTATTACAAAAAACATTTTTTCAAGATGGCCGCCGCAGTCGGCCATCTTGGATCCGGCCACGCCAAATCAATAGGGTTCTTCCTTTTCAGGTGGTACATGTGTGACCCGAATTTTCAAATCGATATGGCGAACAGTTTATGAGTTATCGCACTCACAGCTATAAAGGTTGACGCCGCCCGTCGGCCATCTTGGATCCGGCCACGCCCAAAATCAATAGGGTTCTTCCTTTTCAGGTGGTACATGTGTGTGACCCGAATTTCAAATCGAGATTGGCGAACAGTTTATGTAGTGTATCGCCACTCACAGCTAATAATGTTGACGGCGCCCGTCGGCCATCTTGATCGGCCACGCCAAATCAATAGGGTTCTTCCTTTTCAGGTGGTACATGTGTACCCAAATTTCAAATCGATATGGCGAAAAAACATTTTTTTTCAAGATGGCCACCCAGTCGGCCATCTTGGATCCGGTCCAACCCCTTCCAAACATGCCCAAATCAATAGGGTTCTTCCTTTTCAGGTGGTTCATGTGTGACCCAAATTTCAAATCGATTATGGCGAACAGTTTATGAGTTATCGCACTCACAGCTATAAATGTTGCGCCCGACGGACGGACGGACGGACGGACAGCCGCGCCCTGGGTGACGTCAATATCCCCTTCCCGCCACGCGGCGGGATAAAAACGAAAGCAACAGTAAAAACACAAGGTGCTCTGAAGAGAGAAATCCCGATCACGCCTAGGATTCCCCCCCCCCCCCCCCCCACCACGCGCCGGGAAGAGGAGGGGGGATCGAGCCTGGGTAAAGGTTCAAAGGTGAAGTAAGGAGGGCGCTGATTTGGGGTGGAAAAGCCCACCGGGGCTCTCCCCTTGAGGGCGAGTGCCCGGAGCGATAAAAGGGGGCGCGTCGAGCGCCGAGAGCGGTAGGGAGGTGGGAGAGATGCCGACACTGCCGTTGAGAAGGCAGAGAGTGATGGAGAGACGCCGACACTGCATTGAGAAGGCAGTAGAGAGTGGGAGAGACGCGACACTGCGTTGAGAAGGCAGTCTGGAGGAGGAGTCGAGCTGGCAGTTGAGGAGGAAGTTGGCGGCTGGCAGTTTAGCGATGGGAAAGAGAGTCCCCTCCTTGGTTCTCTCTCTGGTCGTCGGAGGCGCCGTTGCAGCGCGGAGGAGTCGCCAGCGGATCGCCGTTGGAGGCGCTATTGAAGGGTGGAGTCAGCGGAGTGCGGCGGCAAGCCACCGAGGGTCACCGAACCAGGGCCAGCAAGTCACCACGAGGGTGGCAGGTAACCTTCACGGTCTCGCGAGAGCTCCTGCGGGTCTCCACAGCTCCACGGTACGTTAAAGCCTATGGGCCCTGTACTTCTTGTTCTTTTCTGGGGTTGTTTTTGCATGGAATCTGTGGCGCTTGTCCGCTAAGTAGAATTGTGGTTAAGTGCATGTACAGAATAAATAGAATGGGCTGTTAGAGTCTTTTTTTGCTCGTGTCTTTGATCCATTCAGGTACCCCGAAGATCAGTTATGTCGATAAGTGTGTGTCCAGAGAGATTTCCCCACCGATGTCTAACGGGATTTTTATTTGGGTAACCGGGCTGTGCATCTTTGAGTTAGCCGTTATTCTGTTCTATCTTGTATTTCAAACAAACAGCATCTCAACCACCACGCCATCCCCACCACACTGCAACCATGCCACCTCCACCACCACAACAGCATCTCAGCAACCACACCACCTTCTCCACAACGGGGTGCTCCCTACACCCTGATCCGAATCCCGTGGAATTTCTCTACAGAGACCGATGGCCGAATCACACTCCTGACTACCAGTTGCTGCCGGTATTCGAACCTGTCAATTTTGTTAATGCAAGGCAGATTCAGGGTTCTATCTCCCACGACTGACACCAATTTGTTGCGGACGGGTATCTGGTCTTTTCGCCGAGCACGACAACTACTGGTGGGAGGTGCGATAGGGGACTCTACGAACACCAGAATTTTTAAATCGACCTATTGCGGAAAACTCTGACGGGTACGGTCCCTTCCGGACCGTGAATCGTCAATAATTCCAACACGTTTGGGTACAGGGTTATTTGCCAATGCTTCAAATACTAGAGTCCACATGGCGAGTCACGTTACCGAGTATCCACTACCCACGACGGCACTCGTCTCATACGAGTCGAGCCTGTATAAGCTTGCCCGACCCCGTGCGCAAAACCTGGAGCGGGTCTGCCGAAGTTCCGTCGGTCAAATGTACAATTTACAGCGCAACAGCCTTTTGTTAATTTCAACAAACACGCGCTTTGCTAATGCAAGAACACAGCAAACGAACTGATACATTTAACAAATGCATTTATTTATAATGGGGAAAGGGCGAGCACGCAAGAAGCCAGAGTTATACCGACTAAGAGATCGCAGTATGTACACAAAAGAGCCACTGAAACAATTCTACCTTAAGACGGTGGGCCCACACACAGACACCACAGGACACACACACACACAGAAGACGGACCCCAATGGTCCTTTATTTGAAGGCCTCCCTCGAGGACAAGGCTCTCAGTGAGCGATAGACCAGAGCCTTGCAGTTTGGACCTTCCACCTCGTGTGGTTTCGACGATACCGGCTACGCCGGACTCAAACCGACAAACACGACGCCGCCTCCAAGCACCGGGCACCAACCGGGCCACGCACCAACCGACCAAGGACAAGGGGATCAGGAGGGAGGGTGACGATGATCCAGCTCGTAGCGGGACTCAAAACCGCAAACACGTGATGATGACCACGCACGGAGACTACCAGTGCTCCAAGACGACAACCAGGTGACAACCAAGACGGGACGCACCAACCACACCTGGACCGTCCTATATCTCTACTTTCCCAGGCGTCAGAGCAAATCGCCCTCTGAAAGGCAGGCCTCCTCTCATTGGCCCGGCTTGTCGTCCGCACATCGCTTTCTGAGGCGCCTCCACCTCTCATTGGCCGGCGTGTCGTGAGAAACATCGCGCCTTCTGAGGCCCCGCAGGCTCCACTCTCATAATGGCCGGATGTGTCGATGAGAACATCGCCTTTCTGAGGCGGCCTCCACTCTCATTGGCTGGCGCTTTCGTGGAGAACATACGCCTTTTGAGGCGCCACTCCATCTCATTGGCCGGCGTCTGTCATGAGAAAGCCGAACTCTGTGGCCTATTGGACAAGGGCACGCCCTGCCTTCCTGGGCGGAGTCTCCGCATCTGAGTTGATGGAAATCTCCGCCCACGTACGTGGCTCGAACGCATGTAGGCCCACTCGGCAGCGCGGGTGAGGAAGCGAGGTACAGTGAGGGTGGATGCTGGCGATACGTTGTAGTATGAGCGGGTCGGTGTAAAACGAAAGAACCCGACTCTATTCAAAGTAAACTCAACAGCGCACTGTACATTTTTCACCCCTTAAACGAGGGACGGGGATTCCTAACTAAAAAAACACATTACTTACCGATATAACTGTTCTATAGGACCTGTATGTGATGCTCATGTTCTTCCAGATCCGCCAACAAATATATAATAATATATATATATAATATATATAATAATTATTATATATATATATTATATATATATCATATATATTTATATGTTGTGCGATCTCGCCCACTTCGGCGTGCGGAGCGACCGCTTTTAGCTAATTCGCGCCGCACGCTGCCGCCGACCGTCGGCAATCCTAGTCGCAGCTTCGGATTACAACGCCAAAATCCAGTTACGGTTGTGTTTTTAACCACACCGTAAATCAGCCAACTCTTTCGTGTCACGCGCGACCAGGGTTGATCGCCGACATTGTCGAATTTACCTAAGTATTCGCGCAGACAGAAATGCTGGTGATTTACACTCGACGGGACCCGTACGGACACGAGCCGCTTTACGCAGCTCGCGCCGTTTGCATTGCGAGCGGTATTATCGCCAAGCCCCGTTGATTGACTCGATTATCTTAATTCGGCATTAAAAGCAGCATATTATTCGAACGCAATTACGGCAACTCAAATGGGGAAGGGACGCAACGAGACCGGTGAATATTCCAACAAGCGACATTTATTTCTAGTGCACATATGCAGTCAATGAAGCAATGGGGGGGGGGGGTGCGGGCAAAGACACAGCAAAAAAAGACTCTAACAAGACCATTGTCTATTTATTCTGTACATGCACTTAACCACAATTCTATCTTAGCGGACAAGGCGCCACAGTTTCCATGCAAAAAACCCCAGAAAAGAACAAGAAGTACAGGGCCCATAGCCTTTAAGTACCGTGGAGCTGTGGAGACCGCCAGGAGCTCTCCTTGAGACCGTGAAGGTTACCTGCCACCCTCGTGGTGACTTGCTGGCCCTGGTTCGGTGACCCTCGGTGGCTCTGCCGCCGCACTCCGCTGGACTCCACCCGTGCCCTTCAATAGCGCCTCCAACGGCGATCGGCTGGCGACTCCTCTCCGGCTGCAACGGCGCCTCCGACGACCAAGGAGAGAGACCAAGGAGGGGGACTCTCTTTCCCATTCGCTAAACTGCCAGCCGCCAACTTCCTCCTCAACTGCCAGCTCGACTCCCTCCTCCAGACTGCCTTCTCAACGCAGTGTCGGCGTCTCTCCCACTCTCTACTGCCTTCTCAATGCAGTGTCGGCGTCTCTCCATCACTCTCTGCCTTCTCAACGCGTGTCGGGCATCTCTCCCACCTCCCTACTGCCTCTCGGCGCTCGACGCGCCCCCTTTTATCGCTCCGGGCACTCGCCCTCAAGGGGAGAGCCCCGGTGGGTTTTTCCACCCCAAATCAGCGCCCTCCTTACTTCACCTTTGAACCTTTACCCAGGCTCGATCCGCCCTCCTCCTTCCCGGCGCGTGGTGGGGGGGGGGGGGGGAATCCTAGGCGTGTATCGGGATTTCTCTTTCAGAGCACCTTGTTGTTTTAACTGTTGCTTTCGTTTTTATCCCCCGCCGCGTGGCGAGGGGGATATTGACGTCACCCAGGGCGTCCGGCTGTCCGTCCGTCCGTCCGTCCGTCCGGGCGCAACATTTATAGCTGTGAGTGCGATAACTCATAAACTGTTCGCCATAATCGATTTGAAATTTGGGTCACACATGAACCACCTGAAAAGGAAGAACCCTTATTGCATTTTAGGGCGTGACCGGATCCAAGATGGACCCCCCGACTGGGTGGCCATCTTGAAAAAAAATGTTTTTTCGCCATATCGATTTGAAATTTGGGTACACAAATGTACCACCTGAAAAGGAAGAACCCTATTGATTTGGCGTGGCCGATCCAAGATGGCCGACGGGCGCCGTCAACATTTATAGCTGTGAGTGGCGATAACCTCATAAACTGTTCGCCATATCGATTTGAAATTCGGGTCACACACATGTACCACCTGAAAAGGAAGAACCCTATTGATTTTGGGCGTGGCCGGATCCAAGATGGCCGACGGGCGGCGTCAACCTTTATAGCTGTGAGTGCGATAACTCATAAACTGTTCGCCATATCGATTTGAAATTCGGGTCACACATGTACCACCTGAAAAGGAAGAACCCTATTGAGTTTGGCGTGGCCGGATCCAAGATGCCGACTGCGGCGGCCATCTTGAAAAAAATGTTTTTTGTAATAAATGGAAAACCGCTTATCTGATTTCAATTATTTTTGGTTTCTACATTGCTCACCCCTGGGGAACTTTTTCGAGGATGATGACAAATGATGTCTTGTTTCCAATTCACGTCCCTCATTATCTGGAATATGTATGAACTTTTTCATTCAAGTGGCGGGGGATCCCATCTCTGATGTTATATTCTTTATTTGTCGAGATGCCATTTTTGTGGGGATATTGGCGGTTGTGGAGAAGGTGGTGTGGTTGCTGAGATGCTGTTGTGGTGGTGGAGGTGGCATGGTTGCAGTGTGGTTGGCGCTGTGGTGGGGATGGCATGGTGGTTGAGATGCTGTTTGTTGAAATACAAGATAGAACAGAATAACAGCTAACTCAAAGATGCACCGCCTGGTTACACAAATAAATTTCCCATTAGAATCGGTGGGGAAATCTCTCTGGACACACACTTATCGACATAACTGATCTTCGGGGTACCTGAATGGTGTTCTGTATATTTCCACAACCGTAACACTACCCCCTCCCTTTTTACAGACTCGTCCTGAGTCGTCAAATTTTCGTGTGCCTTCATGTGTAAGTTTCCCCTAGTACGATTTACTCCGGATCCCTGAGTGTGACATTTGGTGTATCCATGTCCCAAAAGTAAAATAACCTACGGGCTGAGTAACTACCTAAACAAACTCACTCATACAGACGACTTAACTAAAATTGCCGGCGCTATGACACAACATGCAGGGGGAGCAAACTCATTTACCAATCTACCTTAACTTACCCTTATACATTTACATTAAACTTGGCCCAGGACTGATGGACTCTGTGGGAAAAAGGGCATGGCAAAGTTAGTCAGTATTCAGGATGAGCGCTCCACAGCTGAAGGTTGGATGTCTTCGGGGCCTGTTCAAAAGGCCCCGCTGTCTGTCACTGAACCTTTTCATGTCTTCAGCTGCTGGAGGCAACTCACCCCAACCCGGCATGCCATTTGCCATCCCACAAGGCCATTCTTGAGCAGGGAGCCAGGCTGCCCAAATGCAGTCTCTGGCTCATGAAACAATGAAACAAATGCAGGTATGAACACAAACGGTGCACGGGCGCACCAATGCAGTCCCCGTGTGCGGCTGCTTGCAGGGCAGTCCCTGCAGAACACTGAATGGGCACCGACGCAAGCAAACACAAAAATGAATGGTGCACGCGGCTGCATCAATGCAGTCCCGTGTTGCAGATGGATGGATGGATGCAAAACACGGTGCACAGCTGCTCAATGCAGTCCCCGTGATGTAGCTGCCTGCAGGGCAGTCTTTGCAAAACTGTGGATGGAACTGACGCAAGCAACACAATGGCCGGCGGGCTGCTTGCAGGGCAGTCCCCGCGCAACTTGCGCGATGATCCTGGCGCACATGGTAATGGATGGAATGGGGTAAATTCAACCAAGGGCTAGCAGGCATGGGGTCAAGGCAGAGGCAGGCAGACAAGGCTTGGCAAGGCAAGGCCGGAACAGGCCGCCACAGCAAAAACAGGCTGGCATATACAAAGCTGGCCGCCTCTTTCTCGTTGTGGAGGGAGTGCGGTGTCTGCCGAACCGGTCTGAAGCGGCTCGGACCTACCCTACTGTCTCCCTCCCAACCTATCGCCTTTGCCTGTCTCTGTCCATACCCACTCCCTTAGTTTGAAAAAATCAATTTAGCCCCATCTTATTTTTATTTATTATTTTATTTTATTTTATTCCTTTATAAATCGTTCCCTAACCCCATTATTGTCTCTGTCCGGCTAACCTATATGTCATCCTAGACCTACCCAACCCCTATGTTCCCTTCCTGGAGGGAATAAGGAGAGTAGCATCCTGTTTGAGGCCCAATTAAGCCTCAGAATGGCCTCCTCCGATCTCAGCGATCTTTTTTTACCACGGTGAGTCCAGCGGCCCACACGAGCGAAGGATGGATGGTGTGGAGGGGTACACTTCTCTATCTATTCCTACCATTATTAACTTTTTAACTACCCCGGGGCTTTCCAAAAGCGCCTGTCGCCTAAACTATTGGTTCTACCAACCAAGATTCCCGTCGCTGTGTTGGTGTCCTTTCAAATTTGGGCCTTGGCCTCAAATTTTCCCTCGTGCCTCGCACGCTCTCATGGCTGGGCGCGTGGCTCCCTTGGCAGGAACTACCCTCTGCCGATTCTCCAACTATGCACCCCCGGGCCCTGCGACTGTCTCCGAGCCTACCAGCTCCCTAAAATTTGGGGAGTGCCCTCCCTGGCTTCCCCCTCGATGCTCACTGGGCAGGCTGGCCACGGGCCCCTTTCCCCGGGTGCCCGTGCCCACGACACTGCCCACGTGGCTATTGGCGCTACGGCCCCGCATCATGCGGGCCCACCCGTGCCCACTACGCTATCCCGCCCCTCTTGGACCCTTGGCCTACCACGGCCGACTAGCCTGGTGCCCGGGGTACCCACGAAGCGATACTCACCGTCGCAGCCACGCTCCCAGCCCGTCAACAGGACTCCTGCACCCCTCCAAACGGGTTTTCGAGCCTACATTCGCACCAACAGCAAAACGACCTCCATTTTGTAAATTGACTAAACCCACTATCTGACTTTATGTGATCCCGGGGTCCCTTGGGTGGGAATCACTCCTCCCCCAATCACTCATCGCACCATGCATACCACATTCACTCCATACACACAGGCCCGCTGGCCCTCACTCACTCATTGTGTTTGTTTCTCAATTTTCTCTCACATCGCTGAACACTGCCATTCGTCTCTACTGGAATCCCTCATCTAACTCGTGCTCCCTCGTCATCCCTTACAATATAGCACCTTCCATTTACTTGATGTAGCTAAGCTACGTCCCCCTACACAGTCAATGTCTGTCCTTGTCTTCCAAAAAATCAGTTTCCATCCTAAATCTAAACTAAAATCCCTCTAACTAATCCATTCACGGGCTCCATGAGGACTTATCCCTGCCCTATGAAGCCGGTCTAACTAAACTAACCTTTCCCCCTAACTCGTGCTGTCCTTGTGCCCAAAAGCAAGGGGGTCTTCCACCCCTTGCCCAGGGAATCCTGTATACTCGTAGTGGCGAGGCTTGCTTTCTCTTTTTTTCCTATGCGCACCAGTGGTGCGGTAACTCGCAACCTCAACTGCCAGCTCGACTCCTCCTCCAGACTGCCTTCTCAACGCATTGTCGGCGTCTCTCCCACCTCTCTACTGCCTTCTCAACGCAGTGTCGGCGTCTCTCCCGCCTCTCTCTGCCTTCTCAATGCAGTGTCGGCAATCTCTCCACCACTCTCTGCCTTCTCAACGCAGTGTCGGCGTCTCTCCACCTCCCTATGCCTCTCGGCGCTCCAACGCACCCCTTTTATCGCTCGAGCGCGTCGCCACCAAGGGGCAGGCCGGTGGGCTTTTCCACCCCATAATCAGTGCCCTCCTTTACTTCATCCTTTGAACTCTACCCGACTCGGATCACGCCCCTCCTCCTTCCCGGCGCGGTGGGGTGGGGGGGGGGGGGGGAGGGATCCTAGGCGTGATCCGGAGTTCTTCTTCGGAGCACTTGGTTTTAACCGTTGCTTCGTTTCTTTCGTCGAGAATGGCCGTTGTGTGTGGGGATATGCA
>CM068956.1:142618791-142634797 GCA_035128595.1 Eptatretus atami
AAGGGCCCCCCCCCATTTTTCTTCTCATGAGTTGCGTAATTCGGTTCGGAAATAATAGCTGCTTTAATAAGCCGATAAAGATAATCGAGTAACGGGGCTTGGCGATAATAAACCGCTCGGCAATCGCAAACGCGCGAGCTGCGTAAAGCGGCGCGTGTCCGACGGGCCAGCGAGGTGTAAATCACCAGCATTTCTGTCTTGCGGCGAATACTTAGGTAAATCGACAATTCGGCGACAAGCCCTGTCGCGCGTGGAACAAAGAGTGGCTGACTTTACCCGAGGTGTGGTTGCCAGATCTAAAGAACAACACCCGACAAGGAGCCACGGAATTCTTTGGGTCTAAATCAGCCGGGGCGAAACCGCTGCCGACTACATTTGCTGTCGCCGGTCAACAGGATTGGCCCGTCACGGTACGCGGTAGGAGCGCCCTCGCGGCTCGTCTGGCCGGGGCCTGGCCGCTCCTCTAGGTCCGCGCACATTTGGCCTACGGGCCTGTCTGCCTCCTTGTCTATGAGGTGGCTGTCTTACTTTGCTTGATATGTAAATGTGATGGCTTGGAAAAGCGTCTCGGTAAGTAAGAATGTATAAGTCGCTCCACCCGAAGGGGCGATGGCGCTCGCTACAATTACAGAGATTATTAACATCGTATTCTATTATTGAGGCTAATAATTTAGCTTTTGAGACATTGAGTATGTGACTGTATATATTATACTAGTTATGCTATTCCGTGTGGTCGCGTAATTAAAATTGGCATATGAGTGTGGACTAGTTTTCAATCTACCGTATTTTACGCTTCGTATTCATATTCTTATAATTTGATCTCTCATCGCTTGTTCACGGCAAGGAAGTGTTCGTAGTGGGCTTAAATATGCCCGATAATTTAATCGGCTAACGCGCGCGTCGAGGCCAGACGATCACACTGCTCGGTATCAACTGTAGCACGGAACGGATCGGCGTTAAGCGGTCGTGCCGGAGTCGGGCCTGTGGCGGGTGCGACGCGCCGATCGACCATTCGCGCAGGTACTTAGGGTAATCGAATTTGGCGAGCAACATCCTGCGGCGGGGTGGGCATGCACGATCGTGGTGAGGTTAAACCCCCACCGTGACTAGCTCCCGGGCGTGGTCGGCGAGAGGGTGCACGACTGAATTTGGTCCGGTGGGCCGGTGGGGCGACGTGCCGCGGTTCGAGTACGTGGCGTTCGCTTACGCCGGCGCGGAATCGCAACACTGTGTACAGGAGTGTTGAGATCAATCTCACCTCGGTCTCCATGGCTAAAATTCACGGGAAATCTGTTCAGGGGTGTGAGGACGAGCCGCGCCGATTACCTCCAAATAACGAGAATTAAAATTAGACCCTCTTACTGAGAAATGAAAGATGGAGTCCTCAAGGCGGAGCGGAGGAGGCCGGGTAGATATGCGATTTAGAATTGTAGTAATCCATGGTCCAGGATGAGATCCCCAGTGGCAGGAAATGCTGGTTGTACAGGACGAACTCCCCGCCAAGGCCAAAGGCAGAGCCCGGAAATGGGCGGGGCAGGGCGTTCGCGGCGGTATACGACCTCCCTCCCGGCTGCGCTCGCCAAAAACCCCCGATCTTGTTGAACTCGAGGGACGTCGAGCAGGATTCTGCAGGAAGATAACATCGAATACGCAACAAATGAACGGAAATGGATAAGAAATGGAAACAAACTCAAACGAAATGAAAACGAAATAAAAGGAATAAACAAGAATGGAAACAAACACAACGCAAAAGAAACACGAATAAAAAGGAATAACATAGAAATGGAAACAAACACAAAATGGAAAAAATGCGGGGTGAGATGCAGCAACTTGGGGGGCCGAAGCCTGCAGGCGGGGGCTGAGGCAATAACGGGGAGTGCTGACTGGGCGACGCCGGACGTGTCGGAGCGAACGAGCTGGGTAGGGGGGTGCAACGGTTGTCAGGGCCGCATCTGGAGGCGGTGAGGGGCAGAAAGTAAGTCGGGGAGGGGGAGAGACGTGTTGGGCGAGAGAGCGTGGAGGGTGACGGAAAAGTGACGGTGACCGAGAGGTGAAAAAACTAATCGGCGGTGAGGGAGACCGAGAGCGTGTGAGACGAGACACAGGTGAACGACGGAAAGCAATAAATAGTATACTGAGACGCGGGAGATAGAGGGGTGGAATTTGGATGGGGCGTTGAGACGAGCACACACACACGACGGAGGGTAGTGGGCGGACCAATGGGGGTGAAAGCTCGCGGAGCGTGTTAGCGACCGTGCGGGCATGCGGGATGGCCTCCTTCGGGAACGAGGGAGCACGCTGTGCCCATTGAGGCGGATCACGACCAGCGTGGGTGGTCCGTGTCGAGCGAGTTCGGGGGGCACGGGTCTGTGGACAGGTGCCAGCCGAGCTTGGGGGGTATGCGCAGGTCCGGAGCCCTCGAGTTTAGCGCGAGTCCCAGCGTGAATGTCCCGGTGTGTGTTGTGAAATTGTGTGGGTGAAGCCCCGTGTGTGGAAGCGACCCCGTGTGGAGTGGTGTGGTCGGCGAGTGTGGCCAGGATGCGTGCTTCCCAGCACGCCGGTGTACCGGGCACGCAGTCGAAGAGCCGACGTGCCGCCGGAAAACTGGCACGCGTGCGCGAACACCGTGTGGGAGTGAGGCAGCGGTGTGTAACTGATAACACCCTGCGCGGGTGAGGTTGCCGGCCGCGGTGGTGTGAGTGGGTAGGTGTATGTGAATGGCGAACGGCACGAGCTTGAATGAGCGGGGCCGGAGGTGTGACGGGAGAGCCGGGTTGTGAGTCGCTGGTGCAAGGAGTGATGTCGGTCGGCGGATGGCGTGAGGATGCAGCCGGCGTCTCCCTGGGGGGGCAGTGAAATGTGTGGTGTGTGCTCTCGTGACCCGGAATTTGAGTGGCGTGTCGTTGACATGGAGAGACTGCGACAACAGAGAGACGAGGGGCCGGGTAGCGCCGTAGTAGGATGGAGGACCCTGTGCGCCGGGTTCACCCAGCGGCGAGCGCCAGGTCCGTGGCTGTGCAACGCACGAGCCCGCCACGTGCTCCTGCTGGCTGCGCTTGGCGGGAGTGAAGCCGGTCCGGAAACGCCCAGATGGGTGGGATTTGCATCCCTCGCGCGACGGACAAAGTTTAGGCAGGTAGACTCGAGTTTATGACGGGGCGGGGGTTCTTCGCACGGCGAGCTTGTGTTAGAGCTGCCCAAGAGGGCAGAGCACAGGTGTTCGCGTGGGGAGCCCCTCGGAGTGCGAGGTTTGCTTTGTTGTGCGCAGGGTGACGTCATGGGCTGCACGTGGCGGTTTGTGAAGTCCGGGCAGGATGGTAATCCCTGCGGGATGGAGTAGCCGTGCAATGAGGGACGAGGTACACAGTGCAGCTTGCATGACGTCACGGAGTCAGGTGCAGTGCGCGGGCGTTGAGGTTGCGCGCTGATGCTGGGCAAAATTTTGGGACATAAAAAAAAAGAGTTAACAAGCAGCCTTCGCTTTCGGGTGAAGACAGGATGCCAGCAAGGGGGTGAGAGACCCGCCTACAGGGCAGCAGGGAGGAAGCTAGTTTAGGGGGATGGTTATGTGTTTAGTGTCGACCGGGCTTCATGGGCAGGGTAAGTCTCATGGAGTCCGTGGAATGGATCTAGTTTTAAGAGGGATGTAGTTGAGATCAGTTGGACAATGGAATTTTGGATTTGGAGCGAGAGACAGACCTTGAATGTGTAAGAGGGGCACGTAGCTTAGCTACTAGTGTTAAGCGAAGTTGCTGTTAAGTGTACGGGACGACGTGGGGAGCATGAGGGTAGATAGGGATGCAGATTGCAGGATGGCAGATTAGCGATGTGTGAGTTTGACAAGTGTGGAAAGGAAAATGGTGCTTGTGAGTTGATGAGGCCAGCGGGTCTGTTGGAGTGGCGAATGTGGAATGCCATGGAGTGCGATGAGTGATTGGGGGGGGAGTAACTCCGCCCAAGGGACCCGGGGCAGAGTAAGTGAAGTTAGCTGGCGTTAGTTATAATGTGTGACGAAAGTAGAGGTGTTCTGTTGTTGGTGGGAGTGGTAGCTGCCGAAAACCTGTTTTTGGAGGGGTGCAGGAGCCCTGTGACGGCTGGGAGCGTGCTCGAAAGGTGAGTATGCTGAGTGGGTACCTTGGGGCCGGGCCACTACCTAGGCTAGTCGGGCCGTGGTAGCCAAGGGCCATGGTGGGCTTCCGGGATAGCGTAGTAGGCGGGGGGGGGCGGGGCACTGGGGGGGGTTGGCGGGGGCCCTGGGGTCTTCTCCGCATTGATGCGGGGGGCCCTGGGTGCCGTTAGCTCCGCGTGGGCAGTGTTGTGGGCACGGGTGACCCTCGAAACGGGGCCGGGAGCCCAGCCGGACGGGTTGCCTGTGGGACTGCCACGTGAAGCGTTTCAGGTGGAGTCGCCAGGGTGAGGGCTGACTCCACGGTGTGTTTAGGGAGCTGGTTCGGGGGTTCTGCTCTGGAGGCATGTAGTGCCGGCTGCGGGTGCGCATGAGCTGGGAGAGATCGGCGAGGGTAGGGCCTGCCAAGGAGCCACTGCTGTCCAGCCATTGAGACCTAGTGTGAGGGCACGGGGGAATTGGAGGGCAAGGCCCGAAATTGTGAGTACAACTAACACAGGCGACGCTGGGAAAGAGGGAAAGAAGGGGAGGGAATGCTGGGTTGTTAGAGCCAATAGATTAGAGAGAGGCGCTTTGTTGAAAGCCCGAGGGTAAGTTAAAAGTTAATGGTTAGGGTTATGATTTAGGAGATGCACTCCCCTCGCGCAACATCCATTCCTCTTACGCTCCTTCTGTTGTGGCCGCTGGAACCCACTTTGGGTTAAGATCGTTAGTTCTGGATCGTCGAGTCCTGAGGCTTCGTTGGGGCCTCGACACAGGATGCTAGTCCTCCTCCATTCCCCCCAGGAAAGGAACGTAGGGTGGGAGTAGGCTAGGCGTGACCACGATGGTTAGCCGTAACACATGAAGTAAAGGGGGTTTAGTGGACGATTTCTAGTAGGGAAGTCAGAAATAAAAATAATTGGGCTATATTGGGGTTTTCAATTTAAGGGAGTGGGTATTGGACAGTGACAGGCAAAAGGTGAATAGGTGGGGGAGGGAGACATGGTGAGTAGGTCCGAGCCGGGGGTAATTCTAATGGCAGCAAGCCACGGCACGTCACTCCACCACTTCCACTGAAAGCATAGCCGCCACTTCAATCGGCTGGCTGTGTTGTTAACGAGGCCTGTATCGCGGATCGTCTGCTGGTGTTTTGCTTCATAGGACCTGTGGCCGTGCGCAACTTCGATTGCGCTGGGCTTGTTTTGGCTGTCAATGGCCTGTGGCGCGGTCATTTGACTGCCGCTGCCTTTGCTCACAGTGCCTCTGTTTTGCCATGCTTGCCTGCCTGCCTTTGCCATGATCCATGCTCTGCCACAGTTCATTTTGCCTCCGTGCTGGTTTGTGGCGATTGCCCCCCGCCCCCCCCTTGTTATCCATGTGCCCGGGATCACCGCAACGTTTGCAACTGCAAGAACTGTCCTGTTGGCAGCTACAACACCGGCCTGCATGTGGCGGGCCTGCGTCGCGTTTGTCTTTAGACTTTTTCTGCTGCAGAGTCCATTGATCCTGGGTCTGTTTAGTATAAATTTTTATTAAGGTTAAGTTGTACTGTACATATAGTGCGCCCCCGGCAGTGAGTCTACTTATGCGCGAATTTTTATTAAGGGTCATAATGATATGATAGTGGGTTGTTGTGTTAGGTGTAGATTAAGCTTGACAGCTGGGCCTTAGTTATTTTTCGGGGACATCGAATACTTATGAATTGTCTGCCAATCTCCAGGTGATCCGAGGGTATAGGACGTGACGAAGGGGTAGGCAACTACACATGATGGCACACGAAAATTTGAACGATCTCGCGTGGAGCGAGTATGTAAGAGTATTAGGGGCAGGGGGTACGTGTTAAGCGGGCGTGTGGAGATTCGCATTAAACACTAGCCATAAAGGTTCCGCTGGGGCTTAAGGTGAGATTTCTAAGTACAATTGTAGTTAGCCAACCCGTTGTATAGAGGGAATTTATGGTGATTCATCCCGGTGCTGCGACGCTTTGAGTTAGCATTCTTTCTGTTCTGATCTTATTTTGAAAAACGCACGCCACCTACCAATCTACGCTCCCAACTACTATCGCATCTACGCCACTGGCCGCAAAGGCACATAGCACATGCAAGGCCTCACGCAGCCGAAGACCCTCTAGCACCTAACTCCTACCACGGCTAATTCGACGCACACCTTCGCACACTGAAGCGTGCGGCGTCGTCGGGCCGTTCAGCGATTGGTGCCGGAACGAGCTGGGACCGGAGGCCGCGGGCGAATGGCGGGCCTTCCGGAGGGGGAAAACTCGGGATCAAAAACGCTCAGCCGCACTTCCCTCCGTGCAATTGTAGCAGCGCGGGGCGGCTTGGCCCCGCTCAGCGCGGTGTGAAATCGATATATGCATAATTCTAGCTCAGCTGGGAGATACACGCCCCGGCGTTCCTCCGACAATGGGCGACGTGTGCTCGCCCCGAGGTCATCCTGATCCGCGATATTTGCAGTCATTAGCTGGCTCCTGCAGCCTAGAAGAAGGCCAGCGCTCAAAGGCGAATGAGAGTGAGTTTGGGTTCTGCGAGTCGGAGGAGAGTGTCAATAGAGTTGGTTCTGAGGAGTGTCGGATCCAGAGTTGGTTCTGCATCGGCGTGAGGAGAGTGTCATCCAGTTGGGTTCTGGAGTCGCGAGAGAGTGTCACGGGAGTGGGCGAGGCGAGAGCGGTTGAGAGCTGGCGGGAAGGGAGCTCCCGTCGGAGGCAGGAAGGGACGGCGGTCGGCGACGAGGTCGCGGTGGCTGGGACGCTTGCGGTTGGCGCGGGATCCCAAGCCAGCCAGCCATCCCCTCCCCCAGGGCATCAACAATCCCTTTCCCCCGCGCTGAAGATAGTGCAAAAGGGGGCCGTCCCCCACCTCCACAGTGGTGCCAACGCACCCGCCAGGAGCACGGAATGTCGGGCACAAGCCCCTGCGCGCTAATTTGCGGGCTCGCCCGCCACGAGCGTGACGAGGACGCGGGTAGGACGCCCCTGCCTCGGTCTCGCGGGCTGGCCGTCCTCTAGTCCGCGCACACTTTGTGCCTACCGGGCCTGTCTGCCTCCTGTCTATTGAGGGGTGGCGTGGCTTTCCTTTGGCTTTTGTGGTAACTTGTGTTGGCACCGTCTGGTAAAGTAGAACTGTATAAGTGTTGCCGGTGTGTAGGCGTATTCGGGTTTAACTCTTCTTTGCTATATGTGCATTTTGACTGTAATTGTGCTATATACGTGCTTTGCCGTGTGTCCGCGTGAGATAAGAATGTGCATTGTGTAACTGTTTTCCGTTGGCTTCGTCTTTTCTTTAATTGAATCCTCCATCACTGCTTCTATGTAAGGGGTTCGTCAGTGGCTTAATAAGCCGAGTACATTATTCGGAACACGCGAGGCAGACAATAACACTACGCTCCGGTTATCACTGTAGCGAAGTGAACGGACGTGTCCGGGTCTGGGCGCTCTGTTCGGCGTGGCGCGATCGGCGGCCGGCGACCGATGGGTGTGGGTTGCGCGGGTGAGCTAAGGTCGATCGGAGTTGGCGAGCAAGGCCTATCCTGGGCTGGGCGCGGGTGGGCAAATGGCCAATCGTGGTGAGGTTAAACCCCCACCGACGGTTTTGGGGGGAAAGCGACTAGCTCCCGGCGTTGGTCCGAGAGGGTCACGATGAATTGTCCGTCCATATGAGCACTCAACATACAGCGCTGCGTATGGGTACGACGTAGCAGCTCTATATTCGGGTTTCGTAAGAGTATGTGGTGTCTCGTTTCGTAGACTTAGGGCAGTCGCCGGCGGCGCCCTGACAGTTTAACGTCGAATAAATTTATTTACACTATGTGCGTCATATGTTTCGCGTTAAGGTTGTGGTTCTAGCTTGTTGCACTTATATGTTCAGTGTGAGTTTGCTCCTTTTTATGTTGAGTCGCACACCACAAACTCTCTTCCTCTACCCATTACATACACACTACAACCAACGCCAGCATCCAATCACTTCCACTTGCTGTACTACATACATGCTCTTTCCCTGCCTCGACCTGCTGTCAAAGACACTATTATTATTAGGAAGCCGTCCATTTGCTTGCGTGCGTTGTCTTGTATTTCCCATCTCGCACTCACCAGTAGCATTGGGTCCGAGATAGCATAGCTTCGATCAGACGCTCGTCAGATCTAGCACCGACTGATCCCGTTCCTTTTAGCCGGTTCGTCCTGGAGTGTCGCTCGGCCGCCCAGGAAGGCAGGGCGTGCCCTTGTCCAATCAGGCCAAGAGTTCGTCTTTCATGAACACGCCGGCCAATGAGAGTGGGAGGCCGCCTCAAAGGCGAATGCTTGCATCCGATCCTCGGTACGAGTGATCGACCAGGCTGCCAGTCCAGGAGACTGAGAGGGCGTACCGTGGAAGGCCGCGCGTTCCCGGTAAAATTGCCATACATAGACAGTGATGTCAAGTATCTGTTTCTCGTAACACGACACACCGATTAACGCCCATCGACGGAAGGACCCACACGGGCCTAAGCGTGTATGAGGTGTGAATGGGCCCATCGGCCTCCAAAAGCGTAGGTGTTATCTACGCGATCTCGCCGCGTCACGAGATGATATCCCGTCTCGACGGGCCTCCACATGAAGATGGAGGCACCATTCGCACTGCATAACAGTTGGATGTGGTGCAAACCCAACATGACAAGCGCCTCCCCCCCAGTAGTGCAATGTAGCAAGGGGCAGGGCTAGCCTCAGAGGCGCATCGGTGTCTGACCCTGCGGAACAGCGAAGGAGACTTATAATAGGAAATCACCAAGACATATATATTGTGAGTTGTAGTTGTGTCGTACTTTGGTGTTCACCTTGTGGTGATAAGTCTTGGAGCCCTGGTATGTATGTATCACGTGTGGTTCATCATATTACTGATTCGTGTTATTTAGCGTGGTTATGAATAGTCCTACGCTTGGAGCGGCTTGGATTCGGAAATTCAGTCCAGACACCATTCAGGTGCAATGATCTATTATGTCGTATTAGTGTTCGTGCTTGTACGGTGAGTTCGCGCCCTTCGCAATTGCTTATGACGCCGAATGGTATTTGCGATGTGACCGGGTGGCGCTTGGAGCTGTGCACTGCTCGCTGTTTGGCGAGTGGAATGCCGTGTAAGTCTCGCTCCTTAATCTTTACTGAGAGATACGAGAGACCGCAACACCACATCCAAGGTGATGCACATAGCTCCAAAAACACAGCTCAGTGCCGTTCTAACCTCGGAGCATTCCACACAAACAACACACACAAACCAACAACGATTCTCAACTCAAACAAACAACATTCCCAATCATCGCGACGCCGGGAAGGCCTTCAATAAGGACCATCTGGGTCAATGTTTCTGTGTTGTCGATCGCGTGTAGCAGCTAATGTCGGTATCGTGTGGCGCCAACCAACTCTCTAAGTAAGCAGTCTAATTGTGCGTGACAAAGTGACTACATGACTTCCCGTCTAGCCTGTAGGCTAAGCTGTTCTTCAATATCAGGTCGGATAACTCTGCCTTCCTTTGCGCGCTTGCGAGAGTGGATCTCAACACGTCCGCCGCTTTTATGAGTGATTTCGCACGAACGCGTATCTACAGCGCAATCTGAGTATAAAGAGGGGCGGAGCCATGGCCAGTTAGAGATAGTAGGCTAGCGATCGTTATGGTGAAAGCCTATACTGCACCATATTTATGCATTACGAGCGCACAGCTGTTGGTGAAGATTACAAAGGCTGTTGCCAGCTGTTAAATGTACATTTGGACCGACGGAACTTCGGCAACCGTCCGCTCGGGTTGCGCACGGGTCGGGCACGCTTACGGCTCGACTCGTACGAGTGCCGTCGTGGGTGTGGATACTCGGTAACTCGCCATGTGGATCTCTAGGTATTTTGAAGATTGGCAAATAACCCTGTACCACGTGTTGGAATTATTGACGATTCACAATTGCCGAGACAGCACGAGTATCTTATCATAACGCGATGCGCGATGTATTATGTAGGAAGCCAGACGACCATCCCATTCATGACCAGTTACTACTTATCCAGAGACGCGAGATGATACGGAATAGTATAACATACTGGGTGTTTAAGCTGAGAGAGATCCTCACGCAACCACTTACTTACCAACGGCTCTTACCTTCACGAGACCGGCGCCACACCAACACACGTTTCCAGTGGTCGATACAGAACCCAAAAGAAAAATCGGAAGTCCGCACTTCCGTGTGCTGTCAGAAGCGTACTTTACGCGTCGACGCGTCGTCGCAACAAATTGGTGATCAGTCGTGGAGATACGAAGCCCTCTGCCTGCATTAACAAAATTGAGCGAGACGTGGTCCACTTCTTAGGCCCAGTGGGCACGTCACACTTGCTAGTGACAGGAGTGTGAGTCTGTGGTCGCGCGCCCCGGCCTCTCCGGGTGGCCGCCTCGTGGTACCTGAGAGCTAATGTCACGCTGTGCTCGATCGCCAGGGTTGGACGTACGCGAGCGGAGCACCCGACCCGAGCACCCGACCCTCGACGAACCCCCCTGAACCAAGAGCACACGTTGTGCCCAAAATTCCGAGTGTTTTTAATTATCTCCCAACACGCGACAATGGCTAGCCAAGATGAGCGAAGCAGTGGGTTTAGAAGTAAGTGTATGGTAGACAAACCCATGGTCCAGGACACCGAGAGCGACTGAAGAGAAGGACACCGAACTCAGAGAGGAGCGAAACCCCAAAGAAGAGAGAGACCAACTAACTCGACCAGAACCAAGCCAGGCCTGCCCTCGCCTCCGATTCTTATACCCCCCATGCAGCACTTTCCCCGGCACCCAAAACTCAGAGTCCGAAACGTGGGCAGGTGCAGGGGCGGCGTATCAGACCGCTGCTCCCCCCCCCCCCCCGTCAAATTTTCCTCCCCGTCCCGGCATGGTTCCGCACACCATCATGGCGGATTTGGCTGCGCCGTCCATTTGACTTGAGCCAGTTGCGAATATGAACGATGAGGGAATGATGGACGCCGTACACGGCAATAATGCAGCGCACTGAGGGGCATAGGATGCGAATATGCAGCACCTGAGGGTGTTGGATATACACCAGCAGAGCGCGAATGGCATACCCCACATGTACTACGAGACGGGCGATATGCAACCCCGACCACGGAGCGGATCGAGACGTACCATGCAGAGCATGGGGCATAAGATATATTCGGCCAGGCGGGGCAAGAGCAATGAGGACGCAGCCGAGGCCTGATGCAGTCGCATGCATAGGCGGGCACCCTCCGCTCCTCTCCTCCAACACCAAAAACGTGGCGGCGCAACGAGGGCTGGAAACCCAGGACGGGGCAAAAAACAGAGCCGAAAAGCGATTCGCGACCAGTACAGGGAGTGCAAATCTGGTCGTCGGACCGTCCACATGTGGACCAAACGTGGTGAGGCGTGACGGAGACCCGTGTAGATCAGCACACCGCGCTACGGTATTGGGGAGACGAGGGAAGTCTAGGAGTGAGATGACGCAGCTCGAGGGGCAGCGGGATCGAGAAGGATTGAAGAGAGTAGGGCGCGAGTATTATGAGAGAAGAAAGACACAACACGTGATGAGAGCTGAATGTAGGTGTTGCTTGTTCGCAAGGAGGATTAACAGAGAAGATTGAAAGAGAAGACACGGCAATATTCTACGGAGTGAATACATTAAGAGAAGAGACACGGAAATGGAAACTCAGAGAGACTCAATCGGGTATAGCCCTATCAAGAGAGTCCAATAGGAGTTTTGGGTGGCACTATGAGTAAATAAAGTAATTGCTGAAATGTACACTACACACACATCAGAAAGCTTATTCGAGGTGTACCGATGGGATATGAGCTTGGTGACAGAATTTTTTCTCGCTAACGGATGCGAGCAGCGAAAACAGTGATAGCCTCGCTTTGGAAGTAACTGAAGAGAAGCAGAAATAGGCTCGTCTCTCCGGTCAGATAGCACGCTGATGGCACCGGGCTAGGCTGGGGGGGTAGGGTCGATGACGAGGCTAAGATGCACGGCTCCGACCGGAGCATTGTGTAGGTGAGTATGGGGGATGCATGTGTATCGGTGAAACAACAGGGTACACTCCGAGGCGGAGACTATGGGTGGCCGTCAGAGAGAACCTGGACGAATCCGTTGAATGAGATATATACAATCCCCTCAATGAAGGTATTGGTACATGAATCTGCCTCGGATTCTTGCTATAGAATTAAAGTGTGGAGTGGTGACGAGTGTGACGCAGATCACGATTGGGGTGATAAGTATACGTGTGAGCTCGTCATGGCGTGGAGAGTTGCCACAATGTGAGGAATCTCGGTACGATGCGGGAGCGAACTCCCAGACGGGATACCGGGTTATCTGATGTGCGTAATGACTCGCGCTCGGAGTCGCCGCAGAACGTCGCGAGTCGCAGAAGGTCCGTTCCTCTTTTCGGAGGCGGCCCTGCGCGCTCGATGCGCAAACGAGACCTTCAAGGAGCCGGGGGACTGCGGTGAGACTCCCGATGCGAAAGCACCCGCGCTGCTCGACGGCTATAAATACGGTCGATAATAGACGGGGCATGCAAGTTCCTTCGTGAAATATCCAAGTCCGAGACTCCCGCGCACGTGCACGTGTGTCGACCGTGAGATCCACCACAGTTTGGCACTGAGCACACAGCACTAACTCTGATACGTCGATCGATCTAGTTCGGCATTAATTTATAAGTGGGGAAAAGGGGGAGGCAGACGCGGCAGTTAGTATAGCAGAGTGAGTATCACTGAATAAGCAGTAACGCGTCACACGTTATCTGGCTACCAGCGAGAGAAGAGACGACGACTCACAGCGCTCGAGTGAGTCTCACGTAAAGCGGGTCGACCACAGATCACTCGAGACCGCACGAGCAGACAATCACTCATCCACGACGGCAACGCAATGCAGCGGAATGAGACGTCCATGCAGTCTGAAGAGCCTTCGTAAGCCTCGAGGACAGGTGAGCGAATAGACGTCGAGGAGCTCTCCGGGAGTTAGGACACCTGCCATCGTTCGTGTGGATACGTATCCTGGCAGCGTTTACGTGACTCGAACACCACAACAGGTAGGCACCGGTCAATGGTGCAACGTATCGCCCCGTGTCAGGAAGGGACGGATCGGAGCGTGCGAGGAGACACCAGCCGCTCTCTCCATGCGCGAATGTCGAAAGGAAAAAAAAAAAGCCTCGTTCCAGTACAGCCCAACCGCCCGACGTGTTTGGCGCACTAGAGGAGCGCCACTAGATTAGATCATGAGGCGGAGGAGATGATGGTTTGCTCTCAGGATAGGCGGGCGGCTCGAACGGCCCCGCAACACATGGATTGGACATGAGAGCTGATCCTGGCCATAGGAGACACCGACAAGCTGGACTAGTTGTTAAGCAAGGGAATTGTATTGAGCCAATAGACTAATAGAACCGGCACAAATTGGATTCTGGTTGTTCCTTTGGAATGAACTTCTTCTATTACGCCGAGCATCGAGAATATGTAACAATTGTCCGGGAGTCACTAGTAGAGCGTCGGGCGATCTAATAAGCGCACATCGTTTATCAAGTAGTATAGGTGGGACGACGAGGGCGAGGCATCAGATTTGAAGTGTAACGAGTCTTTGGCATAGTATGGAGTCATAGCGAGCCCAGTTGCTCCAATTATCTACATGGGTCGTGAAAGGATGAATGTAATAAAGATTACCAAATCGCCTTCCTCAGGCCTGGGGCCGTGACGGTCAATCTCTCCTCTATCATTCTGGTTTTCTACTGATAAGTGTCCGTAGAGATGAATCGCCCTTCTGTATGCCGCGGCTTCACAACCTCTATATTCTGGGCTGGCTAAACTGGTAGACTGGAGTGAGTAAACAGGTTGCATAAGAGAGCCATGCTCCGATTTTTCACTATCTGGTTGTGGACTCCTTCGTGTGACCGTAAGGAACCTGACCTCCGCAATTTCTGACGGCGGAAAACCAATATCATCGCATACGTTCTCCTAGTGGGGCTAGGCGTTGTCGTGAGACAATCAATAGCTTTCTTGACAGCGGCGCCGATACCCACTCCTCACACTCACATATCGACCGGCGTAGTTTCGTTCGAATATGCAAGCATGAAATCGCTACATATAGTAAGGGTGTTCTGAGTGACCCAAGGGCACGCCCTGCTTCTCTGGGCGAGTCTCAACGAGTTGATGGACCATCTCAGGCGTGTCATCTTGCACGGCTATCGACGCTCGTCCACGCAAGTGGTCGCGAGCGGTTGGTGACCGGAAACGCGAAGGTGTAAATAAGGTTGAAGAGGCTGCGCTTGTAGAAATAAAAAAATGCTCTTTGAGGCGGGTGTACAACAACTGAAGAAATGCCCTGTCACCTAGGTAATGCTACTTCACATTTAGATACAAATAATATTTTTTACTATCATAATAAAATAAAACATTGACCGATATGCTTTAGAATGGCAGACTAAGATTAGTTTTGAAAATGGCGATTTTTATAACTTACGTGACGTCGTGACCCTTTGGACCTCTGCGCAATCTGAGTACATTTATTCACAACCCGGCACTAAAAGTATGCATAGTGATCAGGTTGGTGCGCAGACCAGCTCAATCGAGATCAAACATCCAATACTTACCGATATATACTGTTCTGTAGGACTGTATGTTGAGTGTCAGGCTTCCAGACTATCAGTACCAACACTGTATCTCCATCAGATCGGAAAGAAAATGTGTTGACAAGACGGCACGGATGTACCGCCCACGCGACCGGGCATTTCCCTTTTTGATCCAGAAGTTTATTAGGTCAGTCCCCCTTCGGTAGACCCGTGATGACCTACCGAGTCGTAAATGTATTTGTTGTGGTAGACACCACATGTGAGGGACGCCAATTTTTGTGTCGAATAATGTAACAAGTAGAATGCTTGGATTTTAGCCACTGGTGCGAATTAATAGTCGGGGGGGAGGAGTGAAATCGCATCCACACCTAATGAGACAGTGCGACATTTTTTTTATACATGTCCCGAGAAAAGGTCAGTATATAATATAAAATGTTAGTTATAGTCGGGTTAGATTGCGTCATGCGTAACTAACTATCTAACCAGACTCACACAGACTTTACAAAAAAACCCACGAACATTATTAAGGTAACGAGGATGCCGTTCTGTTTTGGTGTGTAGTTTGCTAACGAGGCAAACAGCACAATTTGGACATGGTGGGGCAGGTGGGGGTCACGCAGAGGAAGATAAACTGTACTCAATTAACAATTGCAAAGAACCTTAAACTTACTCTATTTACGACTAACGACAAACCACGGTTTTGATTGGAAAAAAGCGGCCGCAGGGCTGTTGGAATCCAGGATGCTGTGCCATTTATGAATTCGATTAGAGGGCACACCCGGCACCGGAACTACTCCGTCGGCGCTGTACACAGAGGTATATGGTTGCCATGTCCAGAGGGGACACGCTTGCGATAGGGTTGTTGAGTGGAAAAGAACGGCACAGCCAGATTTGTCAACGAGTTTGTGTGTGGTGGGTGAGTGCTCAGATGCGGCAGCTGAAGGGTTCAGTCAATAAGACCCTCAGGGCCTCGCCTAAGAAGGTCCCCGGTTGGAGGCTATTCCTCTTTGTAGAAGTGAGGGAGGAGGTTTTTCATTTCTCTTTCCCTCTTCTCCCTCGTCTTTTATCATTTCGATCAAAATCGCAGACTACAAGATCCTGGAGGGGAACCCCGCGTCCCACCGCGCCGACCCGGTGATTTGGCAGTCCCAACCGTAGTGGACCAGTGAGCTGCAGAGGAAAGGTGCAACTCACGCCAATACAGGCACGGGGTAAGGGCGCCCCAATGAGCGTCGGCGAAGTCGACTCACAGTAGCCATTTGAAGTGGCTTTATTGGTGCCAAAGAAGAAAAAGACGTGGCAGG